>CM076584.1:1442198401-1442718907 GCA_034641835.2 Pinus albicaulis | reverse complement strand
ATTTCTAGTTACTCGTTGGAGTACTAGGGAAATTTCTCTTGACCGCAAGAGAGATTAATCCTGGTAACACCATCTAAGGTATCCTAAATCTCATAAATGAAACTAAGGACATAATTTCTCTAATGGTATTTTACTAGTGACTAGAGAAAATGTCTCCTCTAGTTCACTCCCTTTCTATGGAAGAATCCACTCTCTCTTTCTGAGAGAACCCTCTCACCACAAACCCCACTTTGAACTTCTCAACACTACCATGTGCTACATGTTTGAACTTGTAGAGCCACTTGGAACTCACCATTTACTTCCCTTATAATCTTGGCACTATGTCCCAAACATCATTCTTCATGATGGAGGTGTACTCCACCATGGATTCCCACCATACAAGTTGGTTCATTGCCTCCTAAATGTTGTAAGAATCGAAATATGTGATGTTATTCATCAATGCCATGTACTACAAAAACTTCTTTGGAGGTATACTCTCTCTAAATGTTCTCCTAGAAGCTTTAACATACTCCACAACATCCTTCAATGTTTAAGTGAACCATTTACGTCTCTTGATAAAGGTGGAAGGGGTTATTGTTCCCCCTTCCACCTGAAAGAATAGGGTGTTATTTTGAACGTTATTAATGAACCTAACTCAAGCTTTGAAGCTTCCATCTCCTCTTCCTTTACTAGAATAGCCTCATGGGACATATTGGATGCAAAGTATTCCTCAAGTTTTACACTCTTACTACTATCTTATTATGATTTGAACTATCCACCATGTAAGCCTTTGAAGTCTCATGGTAACCTACAAATAAACCCTTCCTACTAGATGTTTCCAACTTAAACCTATTTTCTATTGGTACATGGATTATAAGTTGGACAACCAAAGATGTAGAAATGACTCACCTCTATATTCACACCAATGAATCCCTACTCTAGTGTGTTGTTGAGCCAATATCCTATGAAAACATTGGGTCTAGATGTAGACTAACGTGTTGCATGTCTTTACTCAAAAAAACGTCAATAAGCCTTGGTCATGAATCATGGCCTTAGCAACCTTGATGATTGATTGATTCATTTACTTTGCAACCCCATTCAATTGTGGTATGTATGGAACAATGAGCTCCCTCTTGATTCTTGCCTCCTTGTCAAAACCTTCAAATTCCTTAGAGGTATACTCACCCCCCAAGTAACACAGAATACGTAGGAAACACAAATACGAGAGTCCTAAACGAGACATGGATACCCATGGAATAGGACATCTAGGACATGTTATATATATATATATATATATATATATATAATGCAAATTCTCATGATGTTACAACAAATTTAACTATACATGTATAGTGTAACAATATGCATACAATCATGATTCACCAATGATACAAGTTTACAACTAGCACTTGCTACTACATCAATGATGATAAATTGACATTGGACAAACACAAGAAATTAACTATAAATTGTAGTTTTCTCATTGAATCATCAAAATCAAAATGTATTGCATAGGTGTCGAGTCCTAAGGACTCTTGACTAAGAATGTCAAAGGAAAATAGCAAATACAAAACAAAGTAGACACTAGACCCAAAATTGTAGAACATGAAGGAAGAATCAACATCAAAATCAACATTAGTACCACCACTGCTCTTTTATGCATCCTCCTCCTCTGTAACATGGTAATATTTTCATTTGTTGGTGTGGAGGATGACCCCTCGAGAGTATCACCATCATCAAAAGTGACAAGCTCTAGCACTAGCTCATTAAGGTCCAAGTTGGCCAATTCCAACTCAACATTTTTTTCCAAACCCATGTCATCAAGAAACACATCCTACATCTTTGTCTTTCCCTTCAACCACTACTCCCTCTACATATAAGTAATATGAATGTTGGTGTGCACATGGACCATTGACTCTACCCTGGACTACTCAAGCATGCTCTTCTTCAAACTATATTGTTTCTCATATGTGCTTCAATTCATCTTGCAATAAGAGGATGAACCTGAGAGAGGAGCTTCATGGCTCACTGTTGTAAAGGAGGGCATGTTGCCCCATGAGTTTCCCACCAAGAATAGGGCTTCTTAACCCCCCTGCTCTCTAATAATAGCATAGCTTGCAAATCGCCCAGTGCTAGTGCAAAGGCAGTGTCCACCTCAGCAAAGGATGCTCTATCCTAAAATATCCATCTCAATGCATCCTTTCTCCGCTGTGAAATCTTACCTTCCATTTGAGGAGGGAATTTGCATGAAGGTCCACCATTTAGCCACTCATGGTTGTAGTATTTTGGATTCAACGAGAGTGCCAAGAAATGCAAAGGTGTGCAATTATTGTCCCACCTACTAACAAGAATATCTTGTATGGTGGTGAAGAAGACCTTCGTTGATGTCTCATACTCAGGGTAGTCACTCTAAAAAATAATAGTCCTTGTGTACTCAATCATAGAATCCCATCCCTCGTAAACCTCTCCTAAGATTGGTTGGCATGTATCCACAAATCGTAACAAAGAAATGATACTAGGGTCCATGATCTTAATAGTAAGATATACTCTCTCCCACCGAGCATCATCTAGCACTATGTCCTTGAATATTTTTTAGGTTGCTTGATATTTCTTTCTTCAAAAAGGCCAAAACTTTGAAATAACCATGGCCCCAATAGTGGTCTTGGCCTCAACCTCTTCAACATAATGAATGCAGAGGAAAATTGTGTATCTACTATCTTCAACAACGATAGATGTGTGTACTCTTTGTAGATTGTGAGGGCATTGGTATACTTTTGTACAAAGTTGTAGATATGTTGTACATCCTCAAAAATATTTCCAATCCAAGGCACATTACAAGCAACAAATTTAAGCACTAAATTTAAGGAATGGACTATGTAAGGTGTCCAAAATACTTGTGGATATTTAGCGTCCACAATCATGCCAACAACATTGCAAACAAGCGCATTGTCTATAATTATTTGCACATAAGAATCAATGCATGCATCCTCGATAACTTTAATGAACAACTCACCCATATATTGTGCAACCTTGTATTTTTCAAGAGAGAATCCACTGCTTTCAAGAAAATTGATCCATTCAAGGAAGACACCATGAAGTTGATGAGTGGATGGCGTGTTGCATCTGTCCATCAATCAAAAACAATAGTAACACCAAAAGTTGGCCATATTGATTTAATAGGTTGAAGCATTTTATCCACCTCCTTCTTTGCCTTAGTCAACAATGTGGTTCTAAGCCTCTTTGACCCAAAAGGCACATACCCTGATGGAGCCCCTTGAGTTAGAGCTTGGCACATCTCAATAAATAAAGATGATCATGCAACATTAAATGATATGAAGTCAAGATAGAAAAAGAAGACAATGATGATATCAATATATTCTTGTCTTTCTTGCTGAAATTTATTTTCCATTGGACCAAGTGCCCTCTTTTTTGTTGCTTGACCTACACCTTATTGGAACTCCCAAATGGATAATTATGTTTCCTAAACATGCTCCAATTCCACAAGATGGTATGCCCAACAAATGCACTTTCACACGGAAATAGGTGCTCCTAAATAGAGTGTTGCAAAAGTTGCATGTTGAATAAAGATTGCCTTCTCCTTTTAGCTTGTTGTATGGCCCTCGATCTCTTGTAACATACTTCCACAAGGGATATTTACTTTATTGAGCCTATTATCTTGCTAAATTGATGTTTCTCTCAACATTTGAAGTTGTTGTTGCAACCCCACTTCCAACGGATGGAACACTTAGAGACCCTGATGAAATTGAAAGGGGGGCCATTACCAATGGGGACATTCCTCCCCTGCTTTTTCCTCTTACCTACTACCCTTGACCATGACTGATGTAAAAATAAAGAAAACAAGCAAACAAAATGGACATGCAAACTACTGTAGCAAAACTATGAAAAAAAATGGAAGGGAAATCCACTTACCTGTTGCTTGAATCACCTCAAAAATACACCTATTTCCTTTGTTGGTCGCTCCCACAGTGCCATAGCGCCCAAAAAATGAATGTGAATGGAAAAATGTGGCCCAAATTTGGCTTTTATCAAGTCTGCAAGTCACTTTTTTGTAGACATGTGTCCAAAAATCCAAAACTCTAACACACATCAAGTTCAAAACTGACATGTCTCACATGGGAATCATGTCCAAGAAGATGGATTCACGACATGTGGGGAGGGGGGGTGAGTGAATCCAGTGACTTAGCTCACCCCCATTATTTGATCTCAATCTTTGATTTTCTTCCTCATTTAGTTTTCAACTAGAGCTTCAAACTCTTAAAACTTACTAAAGATCCCATCCTTGATCTTTATGAGGTAGATCCAAGTTTTGCAAGATAAGTCATCAATGTAGGTAACATAGTACATGTTTCCTATCGTTGATGCTACTGAAATCAGTCCATAAACATCTGAGTGTATTAGGTATAGACTCTCCTTAGATCTATGTTCACTACTTGAAAAAGCATGTTTGACATGCTTACCAAGCATGCAACCTCTACATACTCCATGTTGGTCAGTGTTGAACTCTAGAAGAACTATGACTATCTCCCTTGGAATAGGAAATGCCCTTTGACACAAGAGCTTCATCCTCTTATGTCACAACTCACACAAACTACGATTGTCATGAACTAGAACTCAAACAAGTTCACCTTACAACCTATAAAGATTAAATTCTCTAACCCCTATTACTTGAGTTATATCTAAGCTAAATTCATTCGACTCGATATATACTTTTTGGTTCTTAAACTCAACTACAAGCCCTTATCCTCCATAACTGAAATAGAAAGCAAGTTCTTTTTTAGGATGATTACCCTCCATAAACAAAACAAAAAATTGTTCTCTCTAAGACCTACAACAAACAAAACATTGTCAAAATCAAATGAGTTGCCAGACTCAAGTCAGAAAAGAATAATACCAACTCTTACTACTAAGTACTTGGCATCATCACACAGCTTAACATGTATTCTCAAGTCTTGTTTCTTTAGACTAGAAAATAACCATCGAGTTGATGGCATATGATGAAATGCCCCATTGTCCACATACCATGCATTCCTAGGAACCGTGTTAGTAGAAAGGCAAGGTACCATTGAGAAATTCTTCTCAAACTTGGAAACAAACTTGGTCATCTAAGTTTTTGCAAAAGTTGCTACTAAATTTTGTTGTTGCTCCCATTTACCCTTCTTATTTGGATTTTGTGATGTATAATTATTGTGCCTATAACAAACAAAGCACTTAATTTTAATCAAGTCCTTCACTCACCGTGAGATTGACTCCTCACTCTTTATCTTACCTTTGCTAGGTTTTTTACCTTCGTCTTTTTTTGTTTGACCAAATGGAACTAGGTTCTCATCACCGTCATTCTTTTTGACCCTTCACTACCTCTTAGTTTCCACCTGGGTACAATCACCCCATAACTTTTCAAAGTTAACAAGGTTCTCAGAAACACAAATACCTTTAACAAATGTTTCCCATGAAGTTCAAAATCCATTTAATGCCATGTTCACTAGCTCTACATGTGCAATCTTCTCCCCAATTGTCATAAGTTCAGCATGAATCTACATTACCTCTATAAAATAACCGGTGATTGAATATGATTTGATCATCTCTATGGATCCGAGTTTATTTCATTATCATCTTTATATTTAGGTTCCTACTCTTAGTAGAGACTTACTAGGCATCAAACATTTCCTTTAATGTCTTCTTTTCCATTTTATAATGGATCAAATGACCCTTTATCGTAATGATGATCCTTCTGTTAGCCTTCACTTCCTTCTTGTGTGCTGTCAACTATTGCAGATTTGTAGGTGAAAACAAAACATTTTTAACCATATCCCAAATATCATTCTCTTCCAGTAAGAGTGTAACCCTCACTTTCAAATATAGGAAATTTGAGACACCATCTAGTCTATCTTTGAATCTCAAGCTAGCAGAGGCCATCCCTGAGATTTAATGCACAAAATCCCAAATCTGAAAATCAGTCCCTAAAAGGAATTTTGAAACTTTGTAAAAGGAATTTTGAAACTTTGTAACTGCTAGTCCTTCTTTCCAACAGGATTTATTGTTGTAAAACCATGAGAATATCAATCAAATAAATAACTCTAATACCATGTAAATTTTTCAAGCTTTTTCAAGTGACAATTGGTCTAATGCTAACATGATAAATAATTCAAACATAAATTATTTAACGGAAGAAAATTATATTTCTAAACATAGGATCAATAAATAAATAAATAAAAAAAAACTGAAAAGCTTAAAATGATAGAAATAAAACACATAATGTCTCCTTCAAATCAACAATCCATTCCTTTAATCAAAAGCTTACAAGGTGACCTCTATAGTGTCCTTTAAACCAGCAGCTATATGGTCAATAAAATTATCTAAAACAACATACAGTGATATGTGGCTTAACGGTAAGTTTCGCTGGGTGAAACCCACGAGATCGCGGTTCAAATCCCATTGAGTATATTGTCCTGCTATGATCTCAGCTCAAGGAGTAGGCTCCCCCATATTCGTTTGGGGTCTTGGCTCTTGCTAAATCATAAAGAATTGGCGTATCTGGCTTGCAGGTTGCTGGAATATGCTAATGGTGTTATAAAGCAGCCACGAGGATTGATCCTGGGACTTCCCTTAGATTAGTCTAAAGAGTTGCCGATTCACCATTGTAAAAAAAAAAAATCATCTAAAACAACAAAGTGTGACCTATGAAAAGAGTGTGCAGTTACAAAAGTACAACCTGCTCTACTTTTGTCATTCATAGACAGCAAATCACTCTCCCTCATAATCACTGAAGCACAATAGCAATATGTTATAACCAGATTTGAAGGTGTACAGCAAGATCTGAAGATGTATGGACTATACATAAGAAAAAGAAAAGACAGCTACATCTATGATATGCACTGTACTGCCAACTATATTTGTTGATCACTTTAGCAAATGTGATCTTCTTCTTTTCCGCATGCACCCTTGTTTCCTTTAGCACCCTCGTTTCCTTTAGCACTCTTGTTATTTTTTTGTGTGTGTGAGATTCTCCTATGCGTTGAAAGAGGATAACTAATATCCTTGATCTTAACTGCCACCTATCTGATGTACAACTAAGATTAAATTGTAATCTGAGTCACTAATGTGGTATACTTTCAAAACATTTCATTTAGATTCCTAAAACTAGTTAACTTCTAAATACCAAACTTTCACTTGTATTTTTTATTTTCCAAGTGAAATTTCAAGATAAAATTCATTATAACCTTTCCAATGTGATCACCAACGAAATCTCTGTAACCACTTCCTGCATGTTCACATTGAACCTGTGCTAAACGTTTCTTCTTAAGCTACATTTCATAAACAGAAAATAGATTTATGTTTTTAATTGTTTTCTAATTATTATTTGTATTTTGTGTCATCCTACACATGCCTGGACTGTGAAATATGCTTTTTGAGGCAGTAAACTACATTTAACATCAATGATTTTTCATTCAAAGCATAAAATCCCTTGATAGGTTCTATTGGGTTAATTAGATTAGACAAGAATGTTCTGTAAACATTTAAAATGCAATTTTTCCAAAGGGAAAAAAAATGTGGGAGACGATAATCTGTAAAATTCGGAATGCAATTTACAAGTGCAGTGTAATGACAACCTGTATTTCATAAGCATAAAACACGTTTCACAGTTATTCTATACAGTTATATTGTATGCTTTGACAATTGTTCGACATGGTAATTTAATATGTGCCAGCTGGATTCTACGGACAGTCTGCCTTTAAAACACAGACTTTTGACCTTGTTTGGCATAGCACTTTATTACGGGCTAGCTGGAGTAACATTTTCATAAGTGTAACCATCTCTGAATCATTTCCTTGAACCTTCCAATCATAGTGTTCAAACGCTGTTAAAAATAAATTACACTATTAAATATTTAAAAACTATGCTGCGTCAGGCTACAGAGCAATTACACAAAATTCTAACCATCATCACTTTTTCATGGTTCTATCCGAGGAACTGAGTTAAAACAATACAGATATATAACATTTCTTCTTGAAAGTTGTGTTATTCTTACACATTTACAAAAATGGTGTAGAAATGATTCAATAGTATAAGATAATAAGAAACAATAATATAATAAGAAACAATTACAGGACAATTATCTGGACAAATACTTAATTTAAGTGCACTGCAAAGAACCTATATACAGGAAGACTGATAAAAGACCACGGCCTGTCTTCATAACGAGGGTTTCCCAAGTTTTGGGCAAAATCTATAGAATTTCATTGAACAATTGCATTAATAAAACAGAAAAATAAAGCATCAGATATGTCCCGTCTGACCTCAGGCTGTTTTCATGAGGGTTTACCAAGTGTTGGGAAAAATCTATAGAGTTTCATTGAACAATTGCATCAATAAAACAGAATATATTGTATCAGATTTGTCCCGTCTGTATCTTAAAGCAAAATCTTATTTCTTTAAAAAATTATCAACAAAAGGAGCTGTGCACATGCATTCCTGGGGAATAATTCGAACAGCAGACCGGGACTGTTTGAAAAGCTCCACTGTTGTAGCTGTCAGGTTAGGACATCCATGTAAGTAGAGAGAGGAGAGTTTGGGGCATCCAATTTTGATCGAATGCATACTTGTATTACAGAAATGTCTGCAGCGATTAACATGAAGGATCTCTAGGTTTCTGCAATTTTGGGCAACACCTTGCCACCCTGCAACACTCACCTCTGGGCAGACTGCCAGATTCCATTCTTTCAACAATGGACAGCCCTTGGAAATCTCAATTACAGCCAAGTTCTCAAGGGTTCGGCACATCCTCATGTACAGGAACTGCAAATTAGGGCATGCCATGCCAATAGACCCAAATCCTCTTGTGCCAAGAGCTATGCTATTATGTAAGTGGGACAAGTTCAAAAATTGAAGAGAACCGCCCTTAACAGTCTTGGACAGCCCAGCATCTGTAAAGCGGCATGACTCTGCTTCTAAACATTGAAGAGACAAATTCTTCTCAAAGCCTTCTCCTTCTATGTTTCTACAAAATGAAATAATAACAGACTTAAGTTCAGGGCACCTTTCAGAGAGAACTGCAATGCCTGAATCTGTCACGTACACACAATATGAAAGATTTATTATTTCTAATTTTGGGCAACATCTTGCCACATATCCAAGACCATTATCGCTGATATTACAACGATAAAGACTCAAAGACAACAACGCAGTGCAACCATTACCAATGTAAGCTAACCCTTCATCTGTGATGCTGAAACAACAGTCGAGTGACAGGTGTTGCAACTTTGAACCTGCTGACTGAAACACAGTAAGGGCCGAATCAGGAATTTCAATGCAGCCTGACAATGAAACAGACTGAAGTGCAGTGAAGCGATCGAAAAGCCTGCCAAGATATTTAAAGAAATTGTGAGAAGTGCTTAAACTATCATGAGACTGAATCTTTATAGAACGGCGGATCCCACTCTGAATTTTGAGCCATCGATGGCATGTGAGCCCAAATGCATCCCGATCAACCCAATTCTCCAGAAATTTCACAACAATAGTAAGGCACTCATCTGGAAGGTCGTTTATACATGTTTCCCCAATGAGACCCCAACTAGAATCATCTCCATTGCCAGCCATTCCTTCCAAGCAGAAATGTTAACCTCCACAAATCACCTCAAAACTAAAAGGCAAGGAAAACTGTACTCAAAATCATTGCATATGGGCAAACTTGCTTATTAAAAAACAATTCAGCCATATAAAATCCATTCATTCCACAAATGTAATCTGAATGACGGATCTTCACTGAGAGCAAACAATGAACATTGTCAAACATTTGACAAAGATGATAGACATATACTTTCAGCCTTAGCCCCAATAATACTTCCTGCAAAGATACACATCTGCTCAGGCTGATATTTGTTTCAAATAAATCATTTCAAATATTTGTCCTTCCAAATACTCAAGTAAACAAAAAAACACCCTAAAATTGCAAGCAAGCCCAAAGTAGAAATTACATAGTCTGAACATGAAGATGAAAATACATATCGTCCAGGAGAATTGGATAAGATTCTTTGCTTGATATGTAAAAGCTTAAACTCCCGGGCCTGTCATGCCAACTCAGATGCACGAGTTTCATCTGAAGGTTGTAGTGCACGAATCTTCATACTGTATTTCTTCCGGGTAGGAGTTCCACTACCTGAGCTTGAATCTGAACTGTCAAATCTACAAGGAGCTGCAGAATCATCATAGCCATAGCCAATAAAAGCTCCACATTTTCGACAAAGAAGTTTCGTTCTCATACGCCAAAGACGCCAGGAATAGGGAGCACATTTAACTTCGTCAACCTGAGTGAACCTGCTCACATCAATGGACAAGAAAGAAATGATGCCTTTCTTAATGGCCTTGCGGTACGCTGAACCAATATTTGATGTTATGCGGTTTGATGAGCTCAAATTCAAAGGATATCCGCAAGACCCACAGCTGCATAGACAAGTGGGTAAAAAGAGCCGATCTCATCAAACAAATTAATAAAAACGAATGTTAAACATCACAATACACAAGGACGGTTAACTAGACTCTTTAAAGCCAAGTCAAATATATTGTCTCAAAATGCAGTGCCACAAATAAAATGCATTTTTGAAACCTTAAGTGGAAATATCCAGTCTCACAAACAAAATCCATTCTGGAACCTTCATTTTTGAAACCTTCAGTGAAAACATGCAGTGTCCCAAACAAAATACATTTCTGAAACCTTCAGTGAAAACATGACAGAAGGAAAGTATCAGTCATTTTAAGTATTTCGTTTTAAAAACTGTCTTAGTGTTTCCAGACGAGCAATCACAACTTTGAATTCAGTCACTTTTAATCTCTATGACTTTGAATTTAGTCATTTTTAATCTTTATGACTACCATGTGCTTCAAGGAAGAGACATTACAAAAATAGCACCCAAAATTCACCTTTGTAACTTGAGGATCTGGAAATTAACAAAAAGCTAAATTGATAACGTTGCTATGTTTCTTCCTGTAATGGGAAGCCAGGTGTTATTATAACCCTTTACTCAAAAATGCTGGACGTAGTCCAACAAAGAGTAGTGGTGAATCCGTCATCACCATTAAGGTCAGGTGATCACATGCATCAGTGTAAACTGGTGTTACACTGTTCGATAGGTGGCAGATATGAAGAGTTAAGGTCAAATTGTAATTAATAAGCATATTCAATGCTCATTTCTTGCTGTTAAAGGAAAATATTACGATTAAATTGTAATTAAGAAGCATATTCAATGCTTCCTGTTAAAGGTAAAAAATTTAGCTTAAAGGAAAAAAATTTAGCTTATAGATACGAACCCTTTTACTGTAATTTTAGTCTCACCGAACAAAATGCTTTCCATCCATTTGATAAACCAAATTACAAAATTGTTACTTTCCTTTTATCAACCACATCTTACATGTATTATTCATGTGAGAACAAACATAAAAACTGAACTAACATAACGAACAGAAGCAATCCATGAAGTGGGCACAGGGCCAAATACACCTTATTTTCGTGGTTGGTAAAATAGTAAATACCTTTAAAGTTTACACACAAGTATATTGCAAAATTGGGTAGATTCATTCAATCTCTCATACAGACATGTAGCCATTGGCCAACTTGTTCAGTTATCAGTGAAGTACATAATGGGGATAACGCCGAAGCCTCAACGACGCCTAAAGGAACTTATAGAAATCTGACCATTTTTACTGCTATTTGATTCTTATCTTAATTACTAGAACTTAAGTTTCCTACAGAACTACTAATTAGCATCATGGCGAGGCCAGATTTAGATGAGTGCCTGAAACAGTTTGCTTTAGTATCTGGTCAGAAATAGCTATCGTAATCTGCTACTATAGATCAACTTCATGGATTCCCTTAAGTACCTACGAATATATGAATGATGAACAGGTGCATATGTCTGAGAATTCTGGTTAAGTGTTAATTAGGTTTAGCCAAAGGGTTGGGAAGAATGAATGTTATCTTCTCCACCCAAGTTTGATTCTTGTAAGTATCATGTTAAGCTCTTAGTATCATTGTAATGGCTTCATGCCTGGTTGTTGAGTGGCCTTATGCCCTGAAAATTCTAGGATTCTCCCCAAATATTTAACATGGAAAAAAAAATGCCTAAAAATTCTTAAAAATATGATGGCAAACAGAGTGTCTCACACAGAAAAAAAACTCTGATTAAGATTAAGAAAACTCAATGCCTTTCTTTTTACCAGATACAGAAAATTACAGAGAATATATAAACATCACACAAACACATACCTAAAGTTCTAAAAGGAGGCTACGTTCAAGAGTAACTAAATAACGTTGCTATGGTGGTACTTAGAGACATGTTTTGTTTTCAATGACCATTTCATTTATGTAAGGTTTAAAGGAACTGTCTCAAATCATCGAGGTTAGATGCAAGTTCGAAACAACATTGATGTAATAGATACCCTCAGCCACATCTTCTTAACCAAGGAAATCCTCCCTAAATGTAATAAACCATCTCCGCTTCATTGTAATATTTACCTCAATTGGAAAACAGCATACTTTCCTCATCATAAAACTTGGCTAACATTCTAAAAGAATCGTCGGCAATGAGCTAATGAAGGAAAAGCACGGCAAGCAAAGCTGTGATATATAATCTATAAATACATTTTTCACTAGAGGAAGCTTTCATAGATAATTGCTTGTAGGTTGGACCATATTAGGATTAACTTTAATATAGGTTGGATAATAACAGATTATTGATCTAGCACCATCAACAGGCTTAGCCTTACAGACTTATCTGTTGGGTATTCTTCCATCTTCTCGCATGTTTTCAGCTGTTTTGGTGTTCTTCTATTCCCTTATATGTTCCAGCCTGGTTTATCTAGGCTTCATCACACTTGCAGCCACGCTTATATAAGATACTAGAATTGTGATGTAAGTAGAGTATAACATAGGATATAATTGCAACTTTTGCAAATGGGCAATTTGGATAGTGCTTTTATGAGCAACATTGTAACAGCTGATCATGATCATCAAAAATTTGTGAGCAATATGAAGAATGCTCTTATAAACAAAATTGTAACAACTGGACAATGATATCCAAAATTGCTAAAACAATCAGTGCCTACCTCTCTGCCCACAATAAATACATTGCCAAATAAGTGCATGTGAGTGCGCTTTCAATCGTTAGGCGAAAATATGATAACAAAGGGTTATACGAAGGGTTCTAAATTAACACCATTTTTGACAGCTATATCACCCAGTCTTATAAAAAACCCAATTGGGGCAAAGGGTAAAAGGCAAAGAAGGTAGGGTTTTTATATATCGCAGAAAAAACAGGATCCAAAAGGACAAAAGAATTGATATTTGCAGACATTGATCCGTGATTTTTCTTGTTTTGTAAGTATTGAAATTGGAAATTCTGAGCAGAAATCCGCAGCAAGCAGCAGAGATCCACCGATAAATCGAAGCCCCAATCACTGAAAAACGTCTGGATTACTCTGTATAGGGTTAAGGCTGATCTAAGACTTCCACCATAAAACTGAAATCGAGATTTGAGGGCGTACCTGTAAGTAACATCGGTTTGTGACATAGTGCAACAGTCATGAGTCCATGAACTTGATAACCGCAATCCGCTGGAATGAGATCCGCCACAGCCGAGTCTCTTTCCGCCCAATCGCACTATTCAGCAAGTTTGTCCGCTCCTTTCGCCTCCCTACCACGTGGATATGCCTATGCCATGTTACATCTGTGAAGATCTTAATGATCCCCTTTATGTGATCAGATCATGACTCCTTACCTGCTCCTCAAAATTGACATTAACGCCCTCTCGCAAAGCAGGCCCATTCAACGCTCCGCATAGTGATTTGTACAGAAATTGCAATTGATTTATTCTAATTATAATTATGAGTAGATTACGGCATCATGAGTATGACTAAATCAAGTTTTTTTTTTGACATATTTTTAATTTTCGATAGTAATTTGTACAGAAATTGCATTGATTTACTTAAATTTTGAATATTAGTAAATTAAGTTTGAGTAAAGTAATTTAATTTTAGATCTACTGACAATGAAAGGGAGGAATTTGTTGGAATTTGTTTTTGTTTATTAAGTAAAAATAAATTTAGAATATTTAGGGTTATTGAGTTAATATATAATTTGAGAATTTTAATATTTAAATTTGTTATTAATTTAGTTGTTTAAAATGATTTACTATTAATTTGTAAAATGGAGAACATGTGTTTGTAAAATTTTTTTTTTTTTTACTTAAAAAAATAACTATTAATTAAATAAAAATTACTCCTATTAACTAACCAAATAAAAATTACACATATTTACTAATTACTCTCTAACTACCTACCTAATGATTTCATTAAAATAAGTTTAATTTTAGATGATGTAACTTAATTTTTCCATTTTTTTTTTGGTTTATTAGTGAAAATATTTTTATTTTTTTAAGAAATTATCAATTTTCTATAAATTCTCATTATGGTTTAAAAAAAAACAAACAAATTTATTTCACTAAATACAAATATTTAAAATAATTTATTAATTATTTGTGAAATAAAAAATATTTAAAATAATTTATTAATAATGTGTGAAATAAAAAAATTTTAAAATAATTTATTAATAATTTATGTAATAAAAAATATTTACAAATATTTAAAATAATTTATTAATAATTTGTAAAATTAAAAATAAAAATTATTTTAATTAAATGTTTTTAAATTGTCCCCAGTGCAGCTTAATTGGTGATCAAAGTAATGTGAAATCTATGAAAACTAAGACGTCTAATGTTCAAATCCCCTTGTTTGTGACTCGGTTTACGAAGAGGAGGAAAGGTCGTAAACCCCATCTTAACTGCAAATCTACCAAGTGCACAGAGGAATCAAAGATGCAAACATTTTATCAAATTTTACACAAGAAAAGACAATTTCTCAAGTTTTGCACTAGAAGGAAGGTTTCCATCTTAAGAGATTTAATCCCTCTCAACACTTAGTAGATTTGGAGTGATGGATTTATATGCTAGTATGAATAAACACACTAATAAAATGTTTTAACTATAAGATTTTTTTTAATTTTCACTTATATATATATATAATTGAAATATTTTATTTATGATTCTATAACGACCCAAAAGTCAAGCATACAACTAATTACATCAATTTATGTGATTAATAATCAACTCGCAAAATATTTAATCAATTAGCATAGAATTTTAAAACCATTAGCAAAGAAGACTTACCTATAGCGACGATATATGTTACTGGTGATTTTAGAGTTGTAACACTACCTAGATCCTGTTGACTGCAACAATTTTTTGGGGAAGACTCTCCACCCAACTGTAGACGCAACTACACAGATTCTTTCTACCATTGGCCACCCCTGGGCCCTTAATCAACTATTATTGTCAGAGGATACCTTTGTATCACAACACTCTCATTCGAAAAGAATGAATACTTCTCATCTCCATTTTAGCCCATTAAATAGAACAAATTATTCCAAAAATGGAAGGGGATTAGAAAGAGATCCACATGCACACAATCCATGTGTCAACATGCCAACTTTTATTTCTTTGTCTAAAGTTTTACTTGACTCGACATTTTTCTTAATTTAACTCTTACTTTTTTTTCTTTTGGTTAACTTTACTTATTCTTAATATGTGTGTGTGTGTGTTTTCCGAATTTACATGTTTTATTTGTTATTTTGTTTATTTGCTAGTATTATCTTTTCTTCGTTATTTATTATTTATTTACTACTATTATTTTTTCTTTATTATTTATTGTTTTATTTATTTATATATTAATATTATTTCATCTATTATTATTAATAATTGATTTATTATTGTGGGGCATTAAATCCTCCCCCTCTTTAAGGAACTTTGTCCCGAAGTTAAGTTTAATCATTTAACAGTTTATTATTTTATTTATTTATTGATTACTTCATGTTTGCCCTACACTCTTTATTGAACTAGTATACCACCAAGCATCGAAAGTTACACAACATTGGAGAAATCCCAAGGAACCTCAAGTTATTTTTCCGGACTTTCATAATCAGACATAAAGTCTCATAAGTTTATACCATAGCCCCAAGGCTCACCCCAAGGTTTATATCTCATCCACCCTAAGGCAGACACCCAACGTAGTACTCCAGGCATCTCGAAAGGCTAGCCAAACTCCCTCCACATTCACTAAGGTACACAACCCCAAGCATCGAAGTCCTACACACACTTTTGGAATTCGACATCCCAATCCAATATCAGGCACTTTCCCTCCTCAAGATGGTCCCATAGCCCTTCAAGAGTTGTCCATCAAGAGTTATACAAAGAAAAAGAACCATTGGCATATGTAATGGTGTTACATATTCTCCTTCATAGGTATGGCCTTGCACGAGATCATCAAATAAATCGGCCATCTTGGCTCATTCTTGTCAATCACCACATCTGAACATGCAACCAATGCATTAGTGATCCTCATAACATCATAGAAAATAATCCATATGTCAAATCTTGCATACCATTATGAGAACATAACATCATCTTTTTTAATATAAAAAAATTGCATGCCATAAAATCTACATACAATAATCACAAGCTTCACATCATGTAATACCATCATAAGTTATAACATCAACATTTATGTATCAAAAATATATCATGTTGTCACATAATGAATGGAATGATATGTCAATATAACCTCATATCATAACATCATAAGTATGAGAATCATCACAGTACATATCAAATCTAAAGCAATAATACACTATAAGCACTCTTATCATGATTGATTAGAAAAAACAATTTCATTTGCCTATATGAATAATGTATACCAACTATGAAATAATATTAATCAACATCTATCTAGGATCTAAGCTATCTCATCAATATTGTTAGTGTTAATTCATCAAGATACTAATTAGCTTTCAATAATCATTTATTGTTCTTTCAATTAGAGAGTTAAATATTTATATAGTAGGTATAGTCATTTAGGTACATCATTACATCAAATGAGCCTCATTATATTCAACTTTAATCTCTAGTCATGTATTATTCCTTCCCCAAGGAATTTAGTGAAAATCCATCATTAAGATGTTACTCGTCACACAATCATTCTTTAAATCATCGATCTCAAAATAAAGTTACATGATCACTATACATATTTTGTTTATCCATTACAATACCATTCTACTCAATGCAACATAAAAACTAGGCCATCATCGTCTATGTTCGTTTTCATGCTTAATCCACTTGCACAAATGGCTTGTGGATCCCTGGTAATTTATCCATCACTTGGTAATTATCATTTTCCATCCTAAAAATATTTACTTATCTCATTAGCTTCCTATCTCAATATCACTTGCTCTCTTTATCATAGATTCACCCTTCTTCAAGTTGGGCTAGGGATTCTTACCCTTCCCTTGTGGCTCATTAGATTCAAATTTAGTTAATAATTAGAAGCACGAAACACCAGCTACCATTATAATCTGTCAAATGTTTCATATGGTTAGTGTGCTTGGTAATAGCTTCTTTAAACACCAATATCATAAACTTGATGTGTTACTCCATATCAAGTCTCTAAGCCTCAAATTATCACAAATGTACCTCCTTTACTAATGGTAGACAATTTTTATCCTTTAATATTTCCCTTTAGGAATTTTCTTTGTCTATCACTTGTCAACTTACACCAATATGAGTGTTCTAGTTCATAACTTCCTATCTTGGCCTTTTGAAATTGTAGAGATCATCACTATGACCCTTACTAATCATCCTCAATCCTTATTCACATAATATATTAAGAGTGTCGATCTATTTAATCATAATAATTCCTAAATCCAAAATTTTCCATCATGTTCAAGAGTATGATATTTGTTAGTGTGAATTCTAATCGCAAGCGTACGAAAAAAGCCCACTTTAGTTGTGCATAACAAACAACCCTAACATCAAAGATGGCTGCTAATTTCTTTAGATCTGTAGTTAGTTAACGAAGAAAAATGCTACAAAATCTAGATCTATGCAATTAAAGACATTAAGCAGTAAATAAAAGCAAGAGTTGCTCCATGCATCCAATAGACAAGACAAGAATATTTTTTAAAGATTTTTTGTATTTATGACACCTGAGAAGGGAACATAGAAATATGTTACCAGTCCCCCTCAATGGGATGGTTTCTTGTATGTCCTCAATGCTTCAGATCTAATATTCTTCTCTCTTGATGGTGTAGAAAACCCAGACAAAATGGAACTCAAGGGGAGGTCACAAGCAAAAAGATAGAAAAATATGCCAATGATGGAGGATCAAAGTCAGACCACGACTATAGATCCAGAGTGATCTTTAGGCAACAAAAGGTAGTGAATGAATGGAAAAACCCTTCTATTTATAACAAAATATTGAGTTACTCTAGATATTGGTGCATAATTAGAGTAGTATTAACCAAAGCTAGATCCAACTTTTATGGAATATTTTATTATTATTTTTTGAGGGAAAAAGAATTTGAATTTGGTCAAATCCCTTTATTTGTAAATAATAAATAAACGATTTATTTATTATTTTAAGAATGTGGTTGAGTAATAATTAAATAAATAGTGATTTATTCAATTATTTATAAATAATTTGGTCAAATTTAACAAGGAATATTATTTAAATAAGGTTTAAATAATTATTCCTAGGAAATAATAAGATAAATAGTGATTTATCTAGTTAATTTTCCTGTTTTGGGTCAAATATGACCAAGAATATTAATTAAACTGTTGTTTAACTAATTATTCCTTGAGGAAAATCAAACAAATATGGATTTATTCAATATTTCGTCATGGGATTTCTTGTTTAGACCATAAACAACTTAATAAATTAAGGATTACTAAGTCATTTTTCATAGTGAAAGAAATTTTACTTAGGGTAAAATTAGTCTTACATGATGTACTTTGGTCTATCTAATAGTAACATGTTAGATGATCGAAAATTGGTGTGACAGATTTCCCCCTAGCGTGCGAGTGTTAGGAGCTAATCGTATGACTGAAGTACGTTGTAAGAACTCAATCACCAGACACCAAAGGGGAAGTCAGAGAGAGAGAAATATAAGGTAGACTAAAGCACTAGAGGACAAGACCTTGAGGAGGCGAGACTTACAGGTGCGACAAGTCTCTTTTATGAGTGAGTACCTATTCTACAAGAGGCGGGGGAGACATACCTATGCCTGCCGAGATAACAAAGTACAAAGAATAATGCATACAGTAAACAAGGGACTGAACTGTATAGTATATGCTAGCATAAACACGGGCCAGATAAAACATGATAATGGATCCCACATACATATTGTGCCTAGGATAACAGCTAGGACTTATAAAATAATATCTGAGTACATGAGATATAATTACAACCAAAGAGGCCTTGTAAAATAGGAGAGGAATCTGAAAATTTGAATGTTACATGCAAACTAAAAAGGCGCTGCAAGCGGCTGAGGCCGAAACCATCAAATCTATGGAGCTGCATCAAAGGTTGTAATAGAGAGGTCATCCGGGCATGTGGGGAGCTACCTAAAGGGCCACCCCCTCATGATGTCTGAAACATCTCACACATACCCGGAAATCATCGGTACAATCTACTGCATCACTCAACCATCAAGTATACGGATCTCGATCATGCTGTAAGGAGTTGGAGCTGAGAAACAATCAATTCAAAGGGAAATAAAGAGTCCCTTTTCCTGAGCCAAGGCACCGAACAAGAATGGAAGCTGGAACCAAGGTACACCGCCCTCTAGACCTGTCTTCTGGAATGAATGAGCTGATGTCGACAGAAGGAGGTCCCCCATAGGTGAGGCAATAAGGGATCCTCGCCTAAGGCACGAGAGATAATGGTAGAGTGACTGATAGACTGACACCAGGGATGATGGTGGAATGGGGGTACTAAGTAGCAGGCTGATGACTTCCCTTATTAGAGAAGGAAGGGAATGGATGACCTGGCAACAACTGACACAATATCAAAAGGGGATAGGGGACAGTATGACTAAAGGCCAAAGTGTGCGACACAAGAGAGGGACAAAGCAATGAAGGATGGAGGACTATGATGGGATACAAAGGGACTCGGGATAGACTCCATGAATGCGATGATGACTCAACTCAGATGCTCTAAACAAGGGCGACTTGATGATGCTTCCACACAGAAAAGGTTCGGTGGGGACCATAAAAACATGAGTACAAGATGGTTACTCATGATGAAAATTGACACGAGCATGGACAAGTATGGAGGCAAAGTGGTGCCCCAAGTACAAGTGTTGCGAGTGAAGAAATTCGATTTTGAGGAGTGGGGAAGTGACTCTTCTTGGAAAAAATGTGTCCAGGTGAAGTATCAAATAAAAAAAAAAGAACAGATACCCATTTTATAGCTTGGTGAGAGCTTTCCAATAGTACAGACAGTTTTCCAAACTAAGCTATGGTTTGGCAACAGCAGGCGAAAGAAAAATCTAGGGTTTCTCTTTTAATAAGGCATTTTCCCTCCAAATTCATTCATTTTCAAGTGTAGTTGTTGTGAATGTAGAGAGGAGGAAAGACCCTAAATCTTGTGGCAATTGTAGAGGAAAAACCGACCGTTGGAATCGAGATCCGCCAATTGCAGGTAAGAGGCCTAGCCCTACTCTTTCATTTCAGTGGATTTAAATTTCAGTTTAGGCACCCAGAGCTCAGGAACATACCCCTTCTCTACTTCATGGTCGGGTTTCACTTTTTGGGGCAATATTTGTGACCTGGGTAGCAGGTTTTGGGCAGAAAACTATGAACTGTCCCAGGATTGTGCCTGAAAAGTGCGACCTGACAGAGAGGGGTATTCCGGTGCTATTTCTTGGCTAAGATATGGGTTTTTATGTTTGAAGGTAGTCTTTCCTTTTTGTACACTGACAAATATGATGGTTTTTTGCAGATATGGCAGAATTGAGGATCAACTGGAGAGAGAGAGACCTGGACACATTATAGTCGGAGATATGAGAGGATCATGGTGTCTGCAGTGCATTGGCCAGGTTTGGGGTTCTGAAGTTTGTGGAGAACCCTTTTGATGAGAGCTAGAGAGCCCTTGTTGGCCCATATTGTCAGCTATTGGGATCCAGATCATGAGATCTTTATAGTGCAGGGGCACCGGATCGAGTTGACTGTCCAGGATATATATTTCCTGACTGGTCTCCCACCACTTTGGATGGTGGGGAATATGTAGCCAATGTTACCGTGAGGGCGGAAAATCATGGAGTTTGTAGAGCGCCATTGCCAACCAGGTCTCCATGTGAAAGGGACACAGATACCGATCGGGGATTTCGAGAGGCTATAGATCCGTGTTGTGGCCGTAATGGTGCTGTGGATCCTGGGAAACCAAGCACTCCACCACATCACTGGGGGTGAAATGATGCTTGTTGAGAGAGTGTTGAGTGGGACCTACTATGAGTGGGCCTAAATGATTCTGTCGCCATTGAAACGACAGTTGTCGCTATGTAAACGACAAGTGAACCATGATTTTGCGTATAGCACAGTGTTGTGCTCGCTCTTCTTTGAGAATATCCTGACACTGCAACCCCGCATACGGATCCAGGATGGGGGCCTGAGAGAGCCCAAGTGATCCAGATTTATGCAGGAACGCAACAGAATAAACATATAACCATAAATACAAAGATGCAGCGGAAATAACACTTCATTTCATTAATATCAAGGAACTGAAATTTGCTTACAGACAAAATGGGAATAAAACTAGCTAGGGTGCTGGTAGCTATCTCTGAGAAGAGATGTGGCGGCTACAGGCCTCTGAACTGAGTTAAAATGAGGCTCGAGGGCCTATTTATTATTTAGAAATAATGGGAAATCCTAAACAGCCAAAACCCTAACCCTAGGAGATGAAGCGCCAAAACTATGGGCCCCGTTTGGGTAAATTGGTGTTTCAACTTCCCAGGGACGTAACATTGGCATACGATCTCCGTTTGACACGTACCATACCTCGTTAGAAAGATCTATCTGAGGACTACAAATTTTGAGTGAGCAACATCAATCCATGGACCCCTGTTGGGCCGATGTTTCTCCCCGTTTTCCCAAAAAATGTCGTTTAGGGCCTCAAAATGGCTCCGGAAGTTCAGGACCCGAAAAACTGCTAAAAATAGTAAGTTGTGTCGAAACTGAAAAAATGAAAGAGACAATGGTGGGGCCCCAAGTGGAATAGGTGGGTGACCACTAATATCCACCTGGATTATTCCTCCCCCCTTAGGAAGCAATGGTCCCCATTGCGTTAAGTTCCTCCATGAGATGAGGAAATTTCTGCTGAACTTGGTCCCTAGTGAACCATTTTCCTTGGTGCAGGAGTTGGCCAGCTTTGAAAACCCGATATATTTGGATCTTCTGTTGACGAGTGTTCTTGATTTGCATGTCCATGATACAATTTGTGGTGGCCTATTCCATGCAGTCTGGGTTTAACTCTGTTGGTGTGAGTTGTTCTGCAATGTCAAAGGTGTATAGTAGAGGTGAGAAGTAAGGACGAAGGCGGTCCACATTGAATACTAGGTGCAGACCAAGGAATAGTGGAATACTAAGCTCAAAGGCATTGTTCCCTACAACCTTAGTGATGGTGTACGACCCGTATCAGAGCGGGCGAAGCTTGCGGTGGGGTCCAGTGAGGCGCTCCTTCTGCAAATGTAGCCATACTTTGTCGCCCACCCGAAAGTTGTGTGGCACCCGGTGTTGATCATGGCGTTGCTTGTACTTAGAATTGGCTCTGTCCAATATTTCATGAACCTGTTGGCAGATGTGTTGAATACGCTCGATGAAGCTATTTTCTTTGTCAACTTTAGATTGGACATGAGCCGAATCGGCCTGAGTAGCCGCAAATGGCATGGCTACGTCAATGGGACATAGTTGCTGGAATCCCAAGCCTAACTAAAAGGGGCTATGGCTGATTGAACTGTGGAGAGCCCAATTATAACTATGTTGTACATAGGGGAGGCTCTCGTCCCATGTGCGTGGATGCTTTGAATTGTACATGCGTAGAATGTGTACAATAATTTTGTTGACGACCTCTGTCTGGCCATCTATTTGGGGATGGAAAGCTGTGGACTTGGTGAGCTTGGTGTCCAGCATTGACCAGAGGCTGGACCAAAATGTGCTGAGGAACCTATTATCCCGATCTGATATGATAGACTGTGGGATCCCAAAGTGCACCCACACTCATTCAAAGAAGAGTTTAGCAGTGGCTTCTGCTGTGATATTCTTCTTGTAGGCCGCCATAATGCCCATCTTCGAGAATATGTCGACGACCATGAAAACACAGTCATTTCCATGCTTAGTAGAAGGCAGGCCCAACATGTAATCCATGGAGATGGATTCCCAAGGTCGACTAGGGGTAGGTAGCGGAGTATATAGGCCTTGCTTCTTTATGGTCGGTTTGGTAATGGCACAATCAGTGCAAGATCTGATGTGCTTCCTGACATCCTTTTGAAGGTTCGGCCAATAGAAATACTTCTACAGTATTGCTACTGTTTTCTCGACCCCGAAATGCCCAGCGACTTGACTGTAGTGTGCTTCCCATATCATCTTGGCACGCTCTCTTGAAGGAACATAAAGGTGTCCTAAGTGACATAAAAGTGCATCTTGGAGGTGAAAATTTGGAACTTGTGTACCCCCCAAGAGTGCCTTGTAAGTGTGGTTGAATTCTGGGTCACTTTCGTAGAGAAGTGGCCAATCAAAAGTCTCATGCCCACAAGAGTTGAGAATGGTGGTGAGCGCCATGATCGGTGGTCGGTTGAGGCAATCTGCAACATTATTGGTGCTACCCTTCTTGTACTTGATGTTCAAATGAAATTGTTGCAGATATGTGGACCACTTCTGATGGCGATCATTCAACAACTTCCCTTGTGTTTGTATGAACTGCAGGGGCCAGTGGTCTGTGTGGATGACTGTTTCCTTCCCCAAAATGTAATGCTTCCATTGTTGACAAGCTTGCACAATGGAATACATTTCTTTGTCATAAGTGGGATACTTGCAAACTGTGTCAGACAATGTCTCACTGTGATATGCCACTGGATGTCCTTGTTGAGTAAGAACCGCCCCAATAGCATAGTCAGAGGCATCTGTCTCGATCTCAAATGGCTGTTGCAAGTCTGGTAATGTGAGCACTGGGGCAGAACATAGGCGATTTTTCAATTCTGTGAACACCTTTTTTTGAGGTTCCGACCAAAATAATTTTTCTCTCACTCCTCCCTTGGTGACTTGACTCAAGGGACAAGTGATATGAGAGAATCACAACACGAACCTACGGTAGAAATTAGCAAGACCCAGAAATTTGTGAAGCTCTGTTATAGTGGTTGGGGCTAGCCAATCCCAAATGACTTGGATCTTGGTTGGATCCACATGCACCCCCCTTTCATCAATGATGTATCCCAGATATTGAACCTGGGTCATGCCAAAAGTGCACTTCTCCAAATTGGCACACAACTTGTGTTGCCACAGTGTTTGGAGGACTTGTCAGATATGGTGAAGGTGCTCTTCCCAAGTTTGGTTGAAGATCAGAATGTCATCCAAGTACACCACTACAAATGAGTTGGTGAATGGCTGCAAGATGTCATCCATCAACCTCATGAAGGTTGCGGGAGCATTCGTAAACCCGAAAGGCATGACCACCAATTCGAAAAGGCCTTCCTTGGCTTTGAAGGCAGTCTTTCACACATCGGAGGGTTCAATTGGTACTTGGTGATACCTAGACTTCAAGTCGATCTTGCTGAAATATTTTGCACCTTTGAGTTGGTCCAGAAGGTCAATACAGAGTCTCCACGTCCCATCCTTCTTCTGTACCAACACGATCGGGCTCCCACAGGGCAATGAACTTGGTCGGATGTGACCTTTCTGTAGCAGCTCTTGAATCTTCCTCTTGATTTCATCGTTCTCTAGAATAGAGCACTGATAGATTGGTCCATTAGGTAGCGGCGCACCTGGGGTTAGATCAATCGGGTGCTTGAACTAACAGTGCAGAAGAACCCCTGTGGGTGAGGTGAAGATGTCCCCATACTCCTCCACAACCTTATCCATTTGTTGTTGTCGTGTAGAGGAGCCCTGTCTGGAGGTCGTGGCCATAGTCTTCTTCTTGCCCTGGTGGCGGATCATCAGGAAAACGAATTTCCTGGTTTGGGAAATGAGCTTACTGCATTGTTTTGCAGTAACCAAACAGATAGCGGCAGGAGGTGGTACCTCTGGTATCCTGTACAAATTATTTCCCAAAGTAAAAATAACAGTGCACAACCGAGACTCATACACAGCATGATGCTTCCACAAGTATGGTTGTCCTAATAATACATCAGAAACATCAATAGGAGCAACGTCACATAATACCTCATCTGTGAAGGGCTTGGTGCTATAGGGAAGGTTGCATTGTTGGCTGACGCGGAGATCTTGTCCTTGGTGAAGCCACTCGATGGTGTATGGATGTGGGTGAGCTGTGGTCGGCAAGCCCGAACGCTTCATGGCGTCTACTGAAATGAGGTTCTTTTGGCTCCCATTGTCGACAATGAACTATACCGGGGAGCCCTTTACCCACATCTAGGAGTGGAAGAGACATTCCTCCTCCTCTGGATCTTCCGGTTCCTCCTTCTAGATCTTCATAGTGGCAACAGTGGCGTTGGGCTCCACATCAATAATCTGTTTCCCTTTGTCATTCCCCTTGTTAGGTTCTGATTCAGAGTTGGAGCACGCATCTGACTCAGAAGCCCTTATCTTGGCCACCAACAACTGCTTGGCCCGACACTCACTTGTGTTGTGAGTGGAGCTCTTATGGAACTCACACCACTTTCCCGTGTCCTTCTTTGGATTTGTGGTGTTGTTCTTTGCTTGTGGCTTCGACAGGTTGTCTTGAGTCGCCATGCCTTGGCTATGTCCTTTGTTCTACGGTCTGGGAGCACCTTTCCCTTGCTTTTAATTCTTAGATCCAAAGTCTCGCTTCTTCTGTTTGAATTTCTGCTCAATCTTGGCAGCATACAGGTATGTCGTACCAAGCGAGGAGATGTCGAGGAACTCCATTTCCTCCTAAATTTATCTATGCAGACAACTGTGATACTTTAGCACTAGATGTTTCTCTGAATATTTGATACCCAACTTGGTGCGCAGGGTATGGAACAGATTCGTCAGCTCATGCACATCTTGATCCCTTTGTTGTTGCAACGTGGTCCATTGTATGTACTTGTCCTCATAGCTCCCCATGGGATAATATTTCTCCTTGATGGCGTCTCAGAAAGAATTCCAAGTGGGTACGACTGAGAACAGAGAGGGTTCTATCTTGTCCTTTTTCTCACAGTGGGTTTCCCACAGTCCTTGAAATGGGGGCCAGCTTTGAGGAGTGCAAAAATAATCTTCTCCCTGTCGGAAAAGTCGTGAACCGAGAAATATCCTTCTAATAGATTCAACCATCTATCTATGGCATCTGCATCTATTTGACCCTCAAATATGGGAATGTCAAAATTTACTTGTACCTTAAAAGGAGCCTCACCTCCAAAGTGGCTACTGGATGTAGATGCGCCGCCGGTGGGTAGTCGTTGAAGGATCTGGGCAAAATTTTCCATCATCGCGTTCCTTTTGTTTTCGAGGGCCTCCTCGAGCAATATTTTGATATGATCTCCTGCTCCCTCATCTTTCTTTTCGCCCCCCATGGGCGTCTGTCGGGGTTTGCGAGGCTGATCTTGCAAAGGTTCCACTAGATCGAGCTCTAACTCCTTATACCCTGACCTCATTGGGGACATGCAAAGAAGGATCGAGAAAAAGATGACCGCTCTGATACCACTGATCCATATTTATGCAAGAATGCAATAGAATAAACATATAACCATAAATACAAAGATGCAATGGAAATAACACTTCATTTCATTAATATCAAAGAACTGAAATTTGCTTACAGACATAATGGAAATAAAACTATCTAGGGCGCTGGAAGCTATCTCTGAGAAGAGATGTGGCAGCTACAGGCCTCTGAACTGAGTTACAATGAGGCTCGAGGGCCTATTTATTATTTATAAATAATGGGAAATCCTAAACAGCCAAAACCCTAACCCTAGGAGATGAAGCGCCAAAACTATGGGCCCCGTTTGGGTAAATTGGTGTTTCAACTTCCCAGGGACGTAACTTTGGCATACGATCTCTGTTTGACGCGTACCATACCTCGTTAGAAAGATATATCTGAGGAATACAAATTTTGAGTGAGAAAAATTGGTCCATAGAACCATGTTTCTCCCTGTTTTCCCAAAAAACGTCATTTAGGGCCTCAAAACGGCTCCAGAAGTTCAGGACCCGAAAAACTGCTAAAAATAGTAAGTTGTCCTGAAACTAAAAAACTGAAAGAGAAAATGGTGGGGCCCTAAGTGGAATAGGCAGGTGACCACCAATATCCACCTGGATCACCAAGATGCACCGCAGGGGGTGGCTACTGTGCAGAGGGGGAGGTGGGGCAGTCGGACGGGTGTTCCGACCTAAGTTTTTGGCTCATTGGGATCATATGCCACTGTACATATGTGACTATCCCTATAGTGGGATGTTATCATGGGGACCCAAACTTACCACTACCGGCTGGTCAATTATGGGGGCTCGATGGTAAGTGACAAGTTGCTAATCTTTTATGTGCATTTTGAAGTTTCAGAAGATTGTATATGGTACTGATTAATTCACTTTTGGTATGCAGATATAGCATCAGTGAAACCGGATGGGTACATGGGATGAATCACAGTAGCAAGAGCTGCAGGACCTAGTGGGACAAGAGCACTGCAAAATGAGGATGCAGTTGCCCTCTTTGAGGACATCCATTGTAGATGTGAGAGGATTTTGACTGGCGTTTCAGAGCGCGGCTGGCAAGACTTGGATGACCAGTACATAGAGCCCTGTATTGGTCTACCCTTGAAGTGGTGAGGGGTCATGCGGTGCATGGCGATGGCCGAACAGGGGATGCACAATCTACGAGCTGCAGGGGCAGAGCCATTGGCCTAAGATCCTCCAAATAATGATTAGGTGTAGGGGCATGTGGTGCCCCAAGTTCTAAGGTTTTGTAACATGCTATGGGCATGTCAAATGTAAAAGAGTTAATGGACTCTAAAACATTTTGAATGACACATATAATGGATATGTATCGTCTTTATGGTTTTTGTCATTGTCTTGTGTAAAATGCCTGTGATAAGTGCCAATCTAGAATATTGTTTTCAATGTTATCTACATAATGATTTTGTGCTCTAGGTACATGACTGAATGTAATGATTTCAAATTCTCGCATCAAAATCTTCACTCGTAAATATCTTCTAAAAAGGATAGGATTATGCACACGATAGATACCATTCAATTGCATGACAAGAAGCAGGGAATCTAAACGAACATGAACTTAAAGGATGCGATGGGAGAGGGCATCGGCTAATAAACCTCACATTACATCATATTTAGCTTGGTTATTGGTGGCAGTACCAATGCATACGTCGTTTAAGAGAATAAGTGAATGTAAGGGGGTAAAAATGGCCCAACCTACCGAGGCTAGATTCTGGGAGTAGCAACTTGCACCATCAACATAACCGATATAAGGTGTGGATGGGGCTCCATCTGAAAGGTGTCACAAGACAACAAATGAGAGGATGATGAACAATGTTGGCAACCCGAACACAAGGTAGAGATCAAAAAAACACTGCTAGAGGGAGTGCTCTGGGTAGGATGTCTACAACTCGCACACCGACGGGTAGGTGGTGTGTGGGATCTGCCTTGGGGGCAGTTTGTGCTCAGGACGTGAAAGTCACCATAGGCACGGATGGTGCCATTCCTCTTATGGGCGGGAAAGATGAAGTCAGGGGTGGAAAATGCTCCCATGATGATGTCATCACAGTAGAAGATGGGGTGACTAGTGGAAGGGTAACCACATGACGCGGCAAAGCTACCTAACTCATCATCATGAGAAGAAAGGTTCACATGCACATCGTCACAGGGGGTGACAAAAGAACAAGCAGATAAGGGATCCACTGATGTTGAGCCCAAGGTGATCACTGGAGGTAGGTCAAGTGAAATAGAAGGGGAAGTCTCGGAGGAAGCTTCCACCGTGGATCTCATGAATGATGACAAGTAGAGGATGGTGGCCAAAGACTCTGTCATCTCAACATCGAGAGGGGGAATTTCAATGGGAGTAGAGGTATCCTCAGGTTGGCTCGAAGCATACTGCACGAGGATGGGAGAGGTGGACTGGTTATGTCCAGTCTTGTACTTCCAAACTACCTCCAAAGAGGCGTGGTAATGCGTGAGGCGAGGAAAATGGTTGGTATAATGGCCATGGAGATCACACAAAGCACAGGGCTGGTTGGTGTGAATATTCTTGGGGTTCTTGGTTGTAATCGAGGAAGGAACAAAGGTTTCTAGGACCGTATATTTAGGGAAAGTGACATTAACCATGGGCTTGATGCGAGGAAATTCAGGACAATGATGGGTGGCATGACCGACAACATCACACAAAGCACATGGGGGGGTACACTTTGGAGGTTGAGGAGGAGCAGGGTTTGTCGGGGCAGCCTTGTCTTTAGTCACCTTCTTGCGAGCTTTTCCCATCTCTCCCAAAGATGTCACAACAAGAGTGGGTTCTTGTTGAGGTGGCTGAGGCACGAAAGCAAGGGGGGGTCATGGAGGCCAGTTGAACCAGGGTCAAAGCAAGGTAAGGTTTAGGCTGACCAAGAGGGATAGCGCTGGGGGATCAATGTACCAGACTGGGATCCCTAGGGTCAGGTTAGGAAGGGATAAGGTAGCCATAACAGGTATCGAAAATACTCTAGGGGGGGAGTTAGGAACAATATATGACCGGAGGGGTAATGGCTAGGCGAGACAGTTCTGAGATTGTTAAGGCTAGGAGGAACCGTGCCAGGAGGGTAGAGAGGCTCATGGATACCAACTGCAAATGAGGGGCCTTGAGGAGGGGGTCTTGAAGGCTGAGTCGAGGTGCTAGGAGTAGGTTGCAGAGGGTAGGGATGCTGACTAGTCGAAGCGAGCCGCTTGAGGTCAGACCAGGACGATTACATCATGAAAATGTTCGACGAGCTGGGATCAAAGACAAGAGGAGAAAGACCAGGGAATGAACCAAGAAAAGAGGAGTATTTTTAGACTCCGGGTGAAATACCGGTCAAAGGTTTGACTGTTTGTTTATTGGCCACCAAAGAGATGATGGAATTAGGGGAGGTCTTAGACTTCGGTTCGTAATAGGTCAATTGGTCGATGGTGACAATCATTCCATTATGAGGAAATCACATCTTACGGTGAACCGTATATGGGACAACAGACATCGCATAGGTGTAGCTACGACCCAATATAATTTTGTAATCTAAGGGGGCATCAATGACTTCTACGTCAACACAAACAGTCTTTCCCGCAAGAGTAATAGGAAAATTGCGGAATAGGCCTATGAGTTGGGAAGAGTGGCCATCCCATGCTCAGAGGGTGATAGTGGAAGGGGCCAACTCAGGAGATCCAAGTTGCTTCCAAACCGAAGCGGACATCACACAGGTGGATTCCCCCTCATCAATGATATAACGAGAGACGCTTGCATTCTGAATCTTGATGAGGATTCAGAAGGCGATAGAAGCAAGAAGGGAGGATGTTCTGACCGGTCAACATCGAAGATGATCAAGCAATCATTTGAAGGATCCACAGTGCCAATATAAGTTAGTAGAGCTTTTTGTTGTGAAGGGTATGACTGGAGGAGTTCCAGCATTGAGATGGCAGTAGGGGATTGCGCCAAATCATCTACTATACTATACGAATGGGCAGCTTTACCAGAAGCAACATTTCGGCATAATGGTCCCTTGGGGATCTTGGTATGAACCTCTGCCTTAGGCTAAGGGCTCAGTAAATGACCATTGGTTTTCGAAAGAGGCTCAATGGAACCTGAAGGAGGGGGCTCGGGGGTAGACGTAGCGGGAAGCCTGTTGTAATGACGGGATCGAGTCTAAAGGTTGAGGCCAACGGTATTGGGTTGGTCAGAGTTCATCATGAGAATATGGTAATTAGAGGCACTAGATAGAGGAGGTTGAGTGGCCACTTGATCTTCAGGTGGTTGGGTAGCGACGAATCCTTGCTGAGGGAAAGGATTGGTAAACACAGTCGGTTGGATAGGTGCAGCGTTAGGAGGAACCGAAGGGGAGGCTCGTTGTCCTCGGGATGTTTCTTGAGCTTCTCACATCTGCCGCATCTCAAGTAAAAGAGGACAATCGTGGGTATAGTGACCATAGACACCACAACAAGAACAAGGTTTGTTCATGCGAACATGCCTATCCTTCTCGGTTCGAGTGCTCTATTGCTGGTTAGTAGTGTTAGGTGTATTCCCTTAGGGATTGGGTGCTAGATTACCTGGGGCAGATTAGTTTTGGTTTCCTTTAATCTTCTTTTTGGAAGTAGGAGGATTAGTTGCGCCCTGTTGTGCATACACTTTCCCCTTAGGGGGTGGTGGCTGTTGTTGTGGGGGTTGAGAAGGCAAGGGAGGCTGAGGTGCTAATGTTGGAGGAGCTGGAGCACCAGGCTGTGGATACGGAAAATAATGAGGTTGGGTAACATTATGGTAAATAGGTTGGGAAAAAGGAGGAGGCATGTCGTATCCTGGATGCATGCTATCGGGAAGGGGAAAAGTGCTGGAGGAGTTGGCCCCTCCCTGAGGGAAACCATAACCCATGGGAGGATGAGTGTATGGATGAGAAAGGGCTCCAAAAATACCATCGGCAGCGTGGGATTCCACCACCGGGTCTAGGGAGATCAAGTAAGATGGTATAAACATAACCAGACTATGCATAGATCAGGTCATATTTCAATGCAATCTAGAGGGCAGCTTCTTCGGTCTGAGGGAAATGAGATGCGACATCTTTGCCAATAGCAGGCAAGAGGGGTCTGAGAAACCAATCCATGTAGACCTGGTCTTCGAAGGTAGGGGCTCAACATAGGCTCTTTCTTCTCCGCCATTCCTAGATATGATCAGATAGGAGGGTCGCAGACGATTGATGAAAAGAGGTCAAAAGTTCGATACCAGTGTCATAACGAAGGGGAAGTTGGAAGTAAGACAGAAAAGCCCAGGCAAGAGTCGCAAAAGTAGTATGAGAGGAGGAGGCCTGGTCAACATACCACTTAGAAGCTTCTCCAGTAAGCATACGCTAGAACAACCGAAGATGCACAGAGTCATTGGTGATGCAGTTAGACGAACACCACATGTGGAAAGATCGAACATGGTTTGTAGGATCTTTTCCAGCAAGACCTTCAAAATTGGGCATGTCGAAAATGAGCTTGGTTAGCATTGCAAGCCAACCAGGATCATGGCGTATGGGGTCATTGATCAATTGGTTAAAATCGGGAAGACTGAGGCCTACCATATAAGGGAGTAAGGGAGCAACCGAGATAGTTATTGTTGCGGTTCCACTAGTAGTATTCCTAGTATTAGGGCTGGGGCAACGACCAGCGTTAGGTCCTGAACCAGACATGGTGAAGGTGACAAGGGGAGAACTGGGGATAGAACCAGAAGGGGAACCCAATGAACCAGAAGCGGAGTTAGAATGGGGACTTGGTGGAGGACTAACTCGAATCCTATGTGGAGGAGTAAGTCTCCCTAGAGAAAACTGAGGGTGAAGGCCAAGAAGTCTCTGAGATAAACACCTTGGGGGCACAATGATGGAAGAAAAAATATGGATCACAAAAGGAAGAGAGAACAACAAGGGCAAGGAGGTGCAGGATCAAATTATTACAATGTCAAAACAAGGGCAGAGAGGTGCGATATCAAATGATTACAATGTTATAGTCTTGGCCTGGCGGTGTAAACTAGGCGCTCTTCTCTTAGGGTGTGTGTTAATTTTAATTTTTAAACCCATATGTGTGTAGAGAAAAAAAAGTGTGTTGTATAACTATAAATAAATCTGCAAATAATAGTAAAGTAAACTATCAAATATAATAGAAAATAAACAGCTAAAGATGCATCAATCAAAACCCAAGGAGGTGGGCTTCCCAACAACTATTCTATGGGTGGGAAAAAATATAGTCAAAACACAAAAAATAGCCAATGGATCTAAAGTCAGGAGGGAAAATGATATAAAGGTTAGAATTGTTGGAAATAGGTGCAGAAAACAACAAAAAACCAGAGGGAAAAGTGTTGCAAATGAGGTGGTGAAAGGCTACAACCTGAAGAGAAACGGAGGGGACCTTAGAGGAGAACCCAAAAAAAACTAAAAAGAGGTGTTTTGGATGGATCAATAACCAATCTGAAATGGATCTGAAGGTACAGGATCAGATCTGAAAAATGGCTAAACACACTGAAATCTCAGACGACCTGTTTCAGCTAAACTCCTCCTAGAAAGGTGGAAGCGTATTGAAGCCCTAGGGGGCTAGGTTCCTACTTAGACCAGCAAAATAGAGCAAGTATAGGTCCAAAATAAGAGGAGATGGAGGTCAGAAAACCCTGAATAGTAGCCCAGACAAACCCATAAAAATTCCCGCAAAAAGTACAGGTCGTAGTTTCTGACCTGTTTTTAGCAGAGGTCGCATGTTTCAGGTAGCTTTCTACGTCCTGAAGGTTGAGGTCGCAGGTTTTGGCCCAAAAAGTGCGACCTACACTTCCGACACTCTTGGGAGCACGTTTCAAAAAAAAAGTGTCATCTCGGCTGCGGCTAATGCCTGTCACCTGCGCAATAGGTCCAGAAACACACGAAAGTTAGAATTTTTACTATTTTAGGGTTTTAAAGGTTAAAAACAACATCAAGAAAAGAAAAACAAGAAGCTAAAGAAAAACCCTAGGGTTTGAAGCAGCTGTTTATGCAGGGATCTGAAAAATGATAGTGGTCTTAATTATAAACCCTTGTGGAGTTGCTAGTTGTTAGTGTGAATTCTAATCGCAAGCGTACGAAAAAATCCCACTTTATCTGTGCATAAAAAACAACCCTAACATCAAATATGTCTTCCAATTTCTTTAGATCTATAGTTAGTTGACCAAGGAAAATGCTACAAAACCCAGATCTATGTAGTTAAAGACATTAAGCAGTAAATAAAAGCAAGAGTTGCTCCATGCATCCAATAGACAAGACAAGGATATTTTTTAAAGAATTTTGTATTTATGACACCTGAGAAGGGAACATAGAAAGATGTTACCAGTCCCCCTCAATGGGATGGGTTCTTATATGTCCTCAGCGCTTCAGATCTAAGATCCTTCTCTCTTGATGATGTAGAAAACCCAGACAAAAATTGAACTCAAGGGGAGTTCACAAGCAAAAAGATCGAAAAATATGACAATGATGGAGGATCAAAGTCAGACCAAGAGTATAGATCCAGAGTGATCTTTAGGCAACAAAAGGTAGTAAATGAATGGAAAAACCCTTCTATTTATAACAAAATATTGAGTTAGTCTAAATATTGGTGCATAATTAAAATATTATTAACCAAAACTAGATCCAACTTTTATGAAATATTTTATTATTTTTGTTGGAGGGAAAATGAATTTGAATTTGGTCAAATCCCTTTATTTGTAAATAATAAATAAATGAATGATTTATTTATTATTTTAAGAATGTGGTTGAGTAATAATTAAATAAATAGTGATTTATTCAATTATTTATAAATGATTTGGTCAAATTTAACAAGGAATATTATTTAAATAAGGTTTAAATAATTATTCCTAGAAAATAATAAGATAAATTGTGATTTATCTAATTAATTTTCCTATTTTTGGTTAAATATGATCATGAATATTAATTAAACTGTTGTTTAACTAATTATTCCTTGAGGAAAATCAAACAAATATGGATTTATTCAATATTTCATCATGGGGTTTCCTGTTTAGACCATAAACAACTTAATAAATTAAGGATAACTAAGTCATTTTTCATAGTGAAAGCAATTTTACTTAGGGAAAAATTGGTCTTACATGGTGTACTTTGGTCTATCTAATAGTAATAGGTTAGATGACCAAAAATTGGTGTAACACTATTGCCTCTTGTTGATTTCCCATTTGCTTTTTTTTTTCTCAATCACCCTAAGTGTCTATCTAGTACTCTTTTTTATTCGTGAACATCATTCAAGGTTGGTCATGGTTATAAGAGATACCATTGTTTGTCATAAAAAAAAATTGTAAGTTTCTCCTTTGTCCTTCCTTCCTATCTTAGAAAATTTACTTTATTTTGTAGAACTCTTATCTCTTTATACTTATTTTTCTACTATAAGAAACATAAATGAAAACATGGTAATATATAAATATGCTAACAAAAGAAGCAACTTCAATCAACCCTAGTTTCCAAAAGCATGAAAAATTATTGGTTGTTATGAACTACCACATCATCCTAACGCTACAACAAATCATTGTGATTAGCTTCCTCTTCAGCTCCCTTTTTTGCTTCCATTGACTGTATAAGTGTATTTTTCTCCACCATTTTGAAAAAACCAATGTTATTTATCGAAATGGTGTTATTTTTCTTGTTTTTCAGCCAATCATGCAATTCGATGCTAAACTTAGCACTTCATAGCATCAACTTTAGCACCGACATAAAAGCCCAATTTAACGTCTTCTTTAGCTCCTAATGTAGCTTCATATATAGATTCTTATGTAATGTCCTATTTTCCTCCTCATTATGGCATTGTTTTTAGTGTCCACTTTAGCTTCCTTTTGAGCTTCTATTTTAGCTTCATGTGCAACATCCTATTTTTGTCCTCATTCTGGCATTGTTTTTAACGTCCACTTTAGCTTCCTTTTTATCTTTCGTTTTAACATCTTGTTTAATGTCCTATTTTTCTCCTTGTTGTTGTCCTATGAGATAATTCTAGGTCAATTAATTATGCCAGAGCATCTATAATATTTTCTTTGTTTTGAATTGGGGTTTTTGGATGACCAATGTATAAAGAAATTGCATACAGATGTAGTTAAACTTTAGATAATATTAATTATTAAGAAAAGGGTTGTTGCTTTACTTCAAACAATGATTTAAGATTGCATGTGTGAAAGAAAAAAATATAAGGAAGTACGATGAGTTAAATATTCAGATTGAATGTTAATTTATCATAAGTGTGAAAGGTTGTCAAACAATGTTCAACAACTTAACAAAACATATTTAACTTTCTGAAGATGTTGACAATTAATTGATATAAAGTGACTTATAAAAACATATAGTTTAATAAGTCATTGTCTAATATATATTATAACTTCATAGGATTTAAGATAGACTGAAACATAACTTTTTCTTACCTAATTATCTTCATAAACATCAAATATATGCAGAAAACAAAATGTAATGAATATTGGAAAACTTACAAGAGAAAAAACTGATTGAAATAAATCCATAATCCTTTTATTATCTTCAATGATAAAAGCTCATACACTTCTGCTTACAAATGCTCATCCAAGGGTGAAACCCTTAATAACTCAAATGGAGAGTTATTTTTACTAGTTTCTATCACATAGAATTATTTAAAACTAATTACAAAAACAGTATCAAATTATAGGAAAACAAAAATGATGAGTGATATGTCACCGTCTTTGAGGAAACAATTGATGATGTGGCCCAAAAATTGTTGTTCCGCTGGCATGTTGTTGGAGTCAAAAGTTACTTGATGGTTTCACATAAATGATCCCATTTTTCTTCACTTGGAACTTCCAACTTTACCACCTTTCTGAAAACTTCATCTACCTCAGTGTATCTTTCAAATGTGGGTTTGTTGAGGAATAAATTTTGATTTCATGTTTTATAATTAAATAAAAATATAAAGCTTCAAGAAAAGCTTTGCCTGTCACATGGCCTTTAATTCTTGCAAACTTTGCCTTGTCAATTGCAATAGTATACAAATTTTTGCAGTACTCTTCCAAGTTAATCAGTTTCTCATTTGGAGCTACCAATCCAAGTAGTCCTCTCTGGTTCAGCACATTAAATTTAGTGTGAAACCTTTGGACAAAAATTTCCAAAGTTTGAAATTTTATTTCCAATTAATTAAGTAAATTCTTCTTTTGCAAAACCTTTTTGATTTCTAGGATGGTGGTTGTTCTATCTGAAATGTTGATTTGCTCCAACTCTGATCTATTATTTGAATTCAACACTTTAATCATGTCTGATGCCTCTACTAGTTTATGCTTGAGTGTTGCATTTTATTTCTCTATGACTATCCTACATATGTTTATTAACTCTTATTGCTAAAAAATAATCTGTGTGGATGGCCATACTTTTGTCATAGCTTGAATGATTTCTATCCATATACTTTCCTTGGCTTGGGCCAAGGTGTCTGCCATTAGCAATTCACTTTCTAATTTCTGAACTTTAAGTCCCAATCTATGACAATTCATCATTTCTTCCATGTATAAGGTGTCATTTTTAATCTTTTCAGTTTCTAAGTTCTTAAATTTCTCTAGCAACTTCTCATTTTCTTGTTTTTGTATGGCCAACTCCTGCACTAGTCTGACTAAATCCCATGTTTTTGATGTAGATTCAATAGTTTTTTATGAAGAACTGGGTTTTGTTCATGCAACTACTATTGGTACTGTTGTAACTGGAATCATGGCAAGATGAGCTGACTCTTTTTCTTTGAGAAGTCCTCCAATCTGCTCCTCCATCTTCTTTATCTGAATATTCTGCTCAATGATTAGCTTGAGCATCTCTTCTCTATTTTGTTCACTCTCTTCAATCTCCTTTGTTAGTGGATTTTCTGTAGAAGGTAACTTAATTTGTTTTCACAGAGCTGCACTGTCTGCATTTTTCTTCTTCGGGATTTCCTCTATAGCTTTATAGTCTTTTGGGTCATACCCAATCTTAACCACAAGGTCTTCTAAAGACTTTAATTTTTTATCTTTAACTAAAGAAGATATTTTTTGAATTTTAAGTTGAGACTGTACATTTGATAAGGTTGTTCATAACTTAGATAAATACATGGCTGTATTAGTCATGGTTGAGAACAACATCTCACTAGACTGTCTGTGCATATCCATATGATCTATTGGATGAATCTGGTTAGCATCAAATGAGAAGATGGTATTCTTATAATCTAAAGGGGACTTAGGAAAAGGGACTTGAGCTTCTAGGAAATCCATTTGCATTCTGTCCTTTTCACTGTCAAAATAAGAAAGAATTCTCTGTTGTGAGGTTGAAGTCTGCTTCCAGAACTGACTTTAAACATTTGATTTCAGTGTTTCATTTTTCTGCTTAATCTCCAAAAATTTGGAGAATGTATTCTGGTCATCAGATGAACTGGTTCCCACAGTTTGAATAATATCCAGATGTTCTTGAGAAGGTGAAGTAGATGATGGAGTATTAGGGACACTCCCTCCTGCTGGTGTAGACACTTCTAGATCTCCTAAATCAATTATTTCTGGTTTCTTTTGATTATGTTCTATAGAGACTCATAAGTCAGTCTTCTGCTTCTTTTGTTGAACTATAAATTTTCTGATCAGATCAATAGGAGTTGATGTTTCTTCCCTTGTACTTTTCTAATGTTTTATTTGAGCAACTGGAGTTTGTAAGGTGGAGGTAGATAGGATCTATTCTTCTACTTCCTACAATGTATTTTCAGTCCACTACTCCTGGTTCATGAATTTTTCGATTTTAGGCCTTGGTGTATGATTATATGGAGTTGTTTTTAATTCAACTCTTAAATTTGAAATAATACTAGTGGTGTATTAAGACCAGGTGAAGCTTGACTGAAAATTCATATTCTTCAAAATGGTATCTGCCTCAATGTTAACTGATCTGGTATTGCAGATGAAGGAACCAATTTTGGACTTGATCTTGAACTGTGACTTTCTTTTCCCTGAAACAAAGTGTAGGTCATCCATGTTAATCATCTTCCTAATATATTCCAAAGATAAAATTCTTAATGGAACATATTTTGACAACTTATATGGTGCTAACTCACATCCATATACCTTGATTTTAGTCTAATTTTGGTATAAATACCAGTCTCTAGTCTTGACTTGATCACTTAAGTGAAGGATCCTTTTAATATCTTCAACAATTATGGGCTCACTCTGGCTGCTGAGAAGCTGTGCTACTAGATGAATAGATGAGTCGATGAAATATGAGAAGGATAATTTGGCTGAAATGGACCTGACCATCTCTTTCCAATGAATTACGGATTGGTTGATCCTCTGTTCATCCTGCTTGTTGAGTGTGATAGACAATGAGTCTCCTTGCTGAAATAAAAACATGTATATAAGTACAGAGGTGTACTTAAACATCCTTTGGGTTGTCAAATTCATGAGTTTCCCATGCATATTATCAACCAAAAATTGATTGTAATTATACATGAAAGCATGTTCATGATCTTTTGAAAAAATAGAGAAGTATCCAAGGATGGATTCATCTATTGTCTTGTCATCTAGATATCCTAATAAACAAGAAAATAGAGAGATGATATGCCTGGTGGCTTTAGGGAACATTGAAGATGGATAGGATGGATTTATTTTGGGTAATTCAACACCATCAGGTAAAACAATATCAAATTTTTGGGCTCTTTCGGGAAATGTTAGCTTATGGTATAGCTCCATAAGAGCTTCTTGAGAAAACATGCTTAAGGAATCATTTTGGGGGATTAAGAGCATGTTATTAATGGTCTCTGCAGTGATGGATATAATAATGTCTCCATTCTAAGCCACCACTGCTCTTTTGATAGGGTCATATCTAGTTTGACACCATATGACCAGGTCTGGGAAGTCACAAGTCTGAGGGAAAGACAAAAGGTGCAGAATAGATTCCCATAGTTTAATTTAATCTTGTTGATAAAGATATTTTTGCTTCAACCACAAGTGAAATTCATGGAATTTGAATTCGCACTCTCTGTCAGCAATTTTATAATAGTAATCAACAAGGAGAATGTGGTCGAGGTCGACCGGGGAAGAAGTGGGAGGGTTTTCATCAGAGGTTGGTTTCCTACTCTTTCCCTTTGCGGCCATGTTTGTTGGAAATATTGAGAGGGGGGGGGGGTGAATCAGTATTCCTTTCAATTAGAGCATTAGTTAATCTTCAATTTTTATCAGTGTTTGTACAATGATATCAAAAAACAAGAGGAACACAAATGCACACAGTTTTTAAGGTGGAAACCAACTCCGAGACAAAAAACACCTAATGATTTTCTAATAATTCTTTAATATTAAACTCCAATTGAAAATAAAGCTCCAAATTCCTAGAATCTAGAAAAGAATTCTTCTCCAGCTCCCACTGGATGGACGCTCCAACACCCAATATTCTTCAGTAGTCAACTGAACGGATGCCCCAACACCCAATGAGCTACAACTCACCCTAGCACCACCCTACCACCCTATAGAAGAATAAAAGAAGAATGGACTCCTGTACCAGGGAAAATGGTCCACTTTACAATGATATAGAATGATGCAGAAGAAGAAGATATACTAGACCATAACCCAAACTTTTACAAAACCACCTAATGATGATCCTAAACCTCCCAACACTGCCTCTTCAACCCTTGGCAGATAGATACTAGTACAATTTGTACAATAATGCATTTACAATGACTAAGTAAAATGATACCTTTACAATGATTGTATGCAGTGCTACCCATTTGAAGACTTCATATGATGAAATTCTAGTTGCTGGTATGCACCTTGGTTGCTGCTCTTGTCATGCTACCCTCTGTTGCACCTTTCTTTGCTTTGCTTTCGTAGAAAGTCTGGTCCTTTGCAACCCTTGACAACACATGATCTAGCTTTTTCTTGCCTTCTAGGAGCTCGATATTGAATTTGGTATATCTCTGTTATTTTAGATCCTCAATATCGAATTTTCAGTCCTGTATTAGTCCTCTAAGTCTTATTTCCAATGCCACAGGTCTGACCCAATTTGGATTCTTCAAGAAAGAGTTATGCCCAATCTCTCACAATGCCCTAATTATGGACTGTTTCAGCAAAGTGCACTTGTAAGGCATGCCACATATCATTGTTTTTTCATTTGGCTTTGAAATTGATATAGAAAAAATTATATACTGTGCACTATCTGCCACTTTTTACGGAATTCCAATCCAATACTCATAGAGAGAGTTATGACGATTTTACCAAGGTCACTTCTTTGAGATAAATTTCAAGAGCCCGCAAAAACCCTAACTTCCACAGATCATATCTCCAAAAATATTGTGAACCTTGATCTAAACTTTTTACTGCAGCTTCCTTAGGATTTCGGCTTCACCTCATAAAAATTTAAGCTTCTGAACCTTCGTAGAAAAAACGTTAGAGCGAAAATTCGATGATGACCTGTTTCAGATGGCCGAATCCCTTCCATAAGGAGAAAATGAAGATCACAATTTATATGAATGCTTAAGATGAGAAGGACTTCAACAAGTGAACGTGGGAGGGATTTTAGGAGCATAAAAAATATTAATTATGACTTTTCAATGACCCATGCCCCAACCCCATGGGGTTTTATCCCACTAACTAGGGGTACAAACTTCAAACATGAATATCTCTCAAACCGTGAAGAATTACATGGCGTGCAATATATCAACGGAAACATCTCGAAAAGTAGAAACCATCAAAAGCATTATTGACCTAGAATATATTAATTTGGTAGGTAAAAATTCCCATGCAATATTGGGTTAGCCCCTGGTGCTGCTTCGGTTGACATCAATGACAACCGCTGATCAACAATCTCCCCCTTTGGCATTGATGGCAACACAAGTACTCCCTTTGCGATCATGACACCTCTTCCTACAACATTCTCTTCCCCTTTGACATCAATGGCAAAGGGTAACTCCCCTTGAAACACAACCATCCTGCAGACCTTTACACACTTCCACTCCCACTAACACACAACTGTCCTGCAGACCTGTACACACTTCCACTCCCCCTGACACATAACCGTCTTGCAGACCTGTAATCTAATGAGAACTTGGGAGTATCCCAAGCTTTTGAAAAAGATATTCAAATGCTTCATGAGGTAAAGGTTTAGTGAAGATATCAGCAATTTGTTCTTTTGTACAAACATACTCAAGTTTGATATTCTTTTCAGCGACTTGTTCTCTAACAAAATGATATTTGATCGGAATGTGTTTTTTTTTTTGAATGCATGACATGATTCTTGGAGATGTTGATGGCACTAGTGTTGTCACAGAATATGGGAATAGGCTCACTGAATTGTACTTGAAGATCTTGCAAAGTTTGTTTCATCCAAAGGACTTGAGTACAACATGATGCTGCTGCAATGTATTCTGCTTCCGCTGTAGATAACGAGATTGAAGTTTTCTTTTTGCTCAACCATGATACGAGACAACCACCTAGATAGAATGCTGCTCCACTAGTACTCTTACGATCATCAATGCTTCCTACCAAATCTGCATCTGTAAAGGCTTGAATAATGAGATTGTTACCCTTGGGATACCACAAGCCATATTCTTCTGTGCCCTTTAGATATCGAAGAATTATTTTGATGGAAATAATATGTGATTCTTTTGGTGCTGCTTGGAATCTTGCTACTTGTCCAACTGCTTGCATAACATCTGGCCGAGAGGCTGTTACATATAGAAGACTACCAATCATAGATCTGTACAACCTCTGATCCACATCCTTAGATGAGTCGTCTATGCTCAATTTGCAACTTGTTACCATCGGAGTAAGGACGGGTTTGCAATCTTCCATTTTGAATTTCTTGAGCATTTCCTTGATGTACTTGGCTTGACATATAAATATTCCTTTCTCTTGCTGAGATATTTGAAGCCCTAAGAAGTATGTCGGCTCACCAAGTAAAGACATCTCAAACTCACTTTGCATCTTTGTAGAAAATTTCTTACTTAGTCGATCATCATTGCTACCAAATATTATATCATCCACATATACCTCAACGATTGTTAAATTATCTTTATCTATTTGTACATAAATATTTCTATCAACAGTACCTTTCTTGAACCCTTGTTGACGTAGATATCCATCAAGATGAGCCTACCATGCTCTAGGAGCCTACTTGAGACCATATAGAGCCTTCTTTAACTTGCAGACATAGTCTTCTTTTTGTGATAGTAGAAAACCTTCAGTTTGTTCGATGTAAACTTCTTCTTCTAATTCTCCATTCAGAAATGCTGACTTAACATCCATTTGGTAGACTTTGATTTTTATTGAACATGCATAGGAGAGAAACATTCGGATGGCTTCCATTCTAGCAACTGGTGCAAATGTTTCGTCGAAATCAATTCCTTCCACTTGTGCATAGCCTTTGCAAACCAATCTTGCTTTGTTTCTGGTAACCTGCCCATCTTCATTCAATTTGTTCCTGAACACCCATTTAGTCCCAATGAAATTTTTATCTTTTGGTTGTGGAACTAATTCCCAGGTGTTATTATTCTCAATTTGATCCAATTATTCATTCATAGTTGCTACCCAATGTTCATTCTGGCTGGCTTCCTCAAAACTACTAGGCTCAAAGGTTGCTAGAAAAGAAACGTGAGCTTGTTGTGATGAACGAAGCTGTCGACCTTCATTTATGTCACCAATGATTTGATTTGATGGATGGTTCTTTTGAATCCACTCTTTTGTTCTCCTTGGAGGAGCTTCTTGTTGTTGTTCTGGTATATCTTGATGATAATTGTTTACTTCTTCCTCGTTGATAGTTGCTTCTTGTTCTACAATTTTATCTGTGTCTTTTTCAGCCTCTGTCTCAAGTTTCAAAGATTCTAGATCCTCATCATTACTCGCTAGAGCACCATCTTTGTCAAATGTAACATTTATGCTCTCCACTGTTTGTTTTCGTCTTAGATTATAGCATTTATAGGCCTTTCTTTTGCGTGAGTAACCAACAAAGATACCTTCATCAACACGTGATTCAAACTTACCCAAATTTTGATCTTCTCTTTTGATATAACATTTTCTTCTGAAGATTCTGAAATATTTTACATTAGTTGGTTTTCCTTTCCATAATTCATATGGGGTCTTGTTGCAATTATTTCTGAGAAGACTTCGGTTGATAATGAAGACTGTCGTATCAATTGCTTGAACCCAGAATTTTTCATCCAATTTTGAGTCCTTCAACATTGTTCTACCCATTTCCTGTACAATTCTATTCTTTCTTTCAGCAACTCCATTTTGCTGAGGTGTTCGTGCTGTTGAAAATTTCCTTTTTATTCCATTTTCGTCACAATATTGCTGAAATAATTTGGAAGTGAATTCTCCACAATTATCTGATCTTAAACACTTTATTTTCAAATCAGTTTCATTTTCAACCAACTCCTTGTAGATCTTAAAGCACTCAAATGCTTCAGATTTTTTCTTTAGGAAACTGATGGCTGTCATCCTGGTATAGTCATCTATCATTAACATGAAATACAATTCTCCGTCTAAGCGTTTTGTTCTCACAGGACCACATAGATCAGTATGTATCAATTCCAATGGATGTGATGAAAAGTGTTCTTTTGTTTTAAATTAGACTTTTGTCTGCTTTCCATGCCGACATGACTCACATAGTGTGTTGGAAGGTTTTGAGATTTTCGTCATTTCTCGTACTGCTTCCTTTTTGCTTATCCTGACAAGATTGTCAAAGTTTATGTGACCCATTCGTTTGTGCCATAACCAACTTTCATCTTCTTTAGCTAGTAGACATGCTTTAGTTGCTTCATCCAGAACATATATGTCGTTTGGAGCTCGACTTGCTTTAGCCACAATTTTACCGTACTTGCCTTTCCTGATTTCACATTTTGTGGAGTTGAATAGCATTGTGTGTCCTTGATCACACATTTGTCAAAAAATGAGCAGATTTTGATTCATGTTTTCGACCAATAGAACATTCTTAGCTATAACATCTTTGCTTCTGAGAGTGACGGTACCTGATCCTATAACATTGGAAGATCCATCATTTCCAAAGGATATGGTTCCATCCTTCTTCTCTTTTAGAGATACAAATTTCTTTCTATCTCCAGTCATATGCGTTGAGAAACTGCTGTCAACATACCACACATCTTTATTTTTTTTAGCCTTGAGAGTGAGAGCACAGTTATCAGTCTTCTTCTTCTTCCATGTTTGTTCATTCTGTGGCTTCGAAGATTCTTTTGGAGGATTTTCAAGTCTGCAGTCTCTAGCTATGTGTCCAAAGTTCTGACATTTGTAACATTCCATATTATTTCTTAAATGTTCAAATCTATTGATGTTTTGTTGAGCCCTGGGAGGTTCATATTTGAAGAATCTCTTGGAATTGTATTGGTTCCTAGGGTACGTGCGGCATTCTACAGCTTTATGACCACATTTTCCACATGAATAAAAATAGCCATGAAAAATATGTTGGTACCTGGATGAAAATCTTTGTCAAGGAATCGTCTTCCAAGGATGTGCTTGCGAATATTGTCCAATGAAGTCCTCATGTATGTCAGATCTCATAGGTTCATTGTATTTTGTTGTAGAAGGTCCTGCTTCTTCTTCTTTGTAACCGAGGCCAGTTCTGTCGTTGTAAGATCGTTGATTGTTGATGAGTTCTTCCAATGCCCTTGAGCTGTTGGCATACTTTTGGACAGTTTTTCTCTTCTTCACTTTCTTACATAGCGAGACTACTTCGGCTTCTAATGCTTCCCTTTCTTGGTTTCTTTCTTCCAACTTCTTTTGAAGTGGCTCTTCAATACATTTATGTTCTTCAACCTCAATTTTGAGACCTTGAACTTGTTCTTCAAGAGTATTGGAACAGATCTTCTCAGCATTGAGCTCTTTTATAAGCTTGATTGCCTCCTCATAAAATTATTCTATGGTCAACCCTTCTTCTTCATTGTTTGATACTTCTTGTTTATTATGCTTGGCCATAAACAATACTTTCTCATTGGCTTCTTCTTTACTGTCACTTTCTTCATCGGATGAGCTATCTTCTTTAGAGAGAAAGTTCCTTTTGGATCCTTTCTTTTTCCCTTGCTTGTTGAATTTCTTAAAGCCTTTCTTTCCTTTTGAGTTGCCATCACTTTTGTTTGGACATTTTGATACAAAATTCCCAACCTCACCACAACCGAAACATATCAATGGAAGTTTACCTTTGAATTTTCCCTTACCAGGTTTTAGTTTTCTTGTAAAGTAAGCATATTCTTCATCTGAAAGACCTTCTCCATCATCTCCCTTTTCTTCACGCTTGCAAGTGCATGTCATTTCAATTGAAGGTTGTTTGTCCTTATTGGTTTTCTTAGATGCAATGAACGCAGTTTCTAGATTTGAAGTACCCTTTTCTTCATCAAGTCTCATTTCATATGCTATGAGAACTCCATGTAATTCTTCCTTGCTGAGTTTGTCCAGATTTTCACTGTATTCTAAGACGGATACCTTTGGGTTGAATCTCCTTGGTAATGTTCTAAGAATATTCCGTATAATAGTCTTCTCGTCAACTGGCTCTCCCAATCCTTCCAGAGTATTGGTTATTTCATCAACGTATTGGAAGTATGCAGTAATGTTACAATCTTCTTTCATTCTAAGTTGCTCAAATTTTGTTGTATAGATTTGAAGCTTTGCTTCTTTGACATTTGAGTCACTTGCATATATATTCTCAAGCTTGTCCCATACATTTTTGGCAGTTTTACAACCCAACACCTTATGATAAGCAGATTCAATAAGTCCACTGATAATAATATTCTTTGCTTTTGCATCATTTACCAAATTCTTCTTACCTTTTTCATCCACGGTTGATGTAAATCCATTTTGAACAGTGTCCCATACTTCGTAACCTTGCGCCAAGAGATAGACCTCCATTCTTCCTTTCCAAAGTGCATAATTATTTTCATTGAATAGAGGTACACCATTCTTGGTATGCTCCATGACCTCCTTCCAGCTGTTAAACTGCTATTGAAGGAACCAAGCTCCGATACCAATTGTTGGAAATACTAAGAGGGGGGGTGAATCAGTATTTCTTTCAATTAGAGCATTAGTTAATCTTCAATTATTATCAGTGTTTGTACAATGATAGCAGCAAACAAGAGGAACACAAATGCACACATTTTTTAAGGTGGAAACCCACTCCGGGACAAAAACCACCCAATGCTTTTCTAATAATTCTTTAATATTCAACTCCAATTGAAAATAAAGCTCCAACTTCCTAGAATCTAGAAAAGCATTCTTCTCCAGCTCCCACTGGATGGATGCTCCAATGCCCAAGATTCTTCAGTAGTCAACTAAATGGATGCCCCAACACCCAATGAGCTACAACTCACCCTAGCACCACCCTACCACCCTATAGAAGAATAAAAAATGAATGGACTCCCGTACCAGGGAAAATGGTCCACTTTACAATGATATAGAATGATGTAGAAGAAGAAGATATACTAGACCATAACCCCAAATTTGACACAACCACCTAATGATGATCCTAAACCTCCCAACACTTCCTCTTCAACCCTTGGCAGATAGATACTAGTACAATTTGTACAATAATGTATTTACAATGACTAAGTACAATGATACCTTTCTAATGATTGTATGCAGTGCTGCCCACTTGAAGAATTCATATGATGAACTTCTTGCTGCTGTTATGCACCTTGGTTGCTGCTCTTTTCATGCTACCCTCTGCTGCACCTTGATTTGCTTTGCTTCCGTAGAAATTCTAGTCCTTTGCAACCCTTGACAACACATGATCTAGCTTTTTCTTGCCTTCTAGGAGCTTGATATTGAATCTGGTGTATCTCTGTTATTTCAGATCCTAAATATTAGACTTTTGGTCCTATAGTAGTCCTCTGAGTCTTCTTTCCAATGCCATAGGTCTGACCCAATTTGGATTCTTCAAGAAATATTTATACCCAATCTCTGACAATGCCCTAATTATGGACTGTTTCAGTAGAGCGCACTTGTACGACGTGCCACGTGTCACTGTTTCTTCATTTGGCTCTGAAATTTATATAGAAAAAATTACAGACTGTGAAATATCTTCCACTTTTTACGGAATTCCAATCTGATACTCAGAGAGAGAGTTATGATGATTTTACCAAGGTCACTTCTTTGAGATGAATTTCAGGAGCCTGTAAAAACCCTGACTTCCATAGATCATATCTCCAAAAATGTTGCGCACCTTGATCTAAAATTTTTACTGCAGCTTCCTCAGGATTTCAGCTTCACCTCATAAAAATTTCAGCTTCTGAGCCTTCGTAGAAAAAAATTTAGAGCGAAAATTCCACGATGACCTATTTCAGATGGCTGAATCCCTTCCATAAGGAGAAAATGAAGATCACAATTTATATGAATGCTTAAGATGAGAGGGGCTTCAACAAGTGAATGTGAGAGGGATTTTAGGAGCATAAAAAATATTAATTATGACTTTTCAATGACACATGCCCCAACCCCATGGTGTTTTAGCCCACTAACTGGGGGTACAAACTTCAAACATGAATATCTCTCAAACCGTGAAGAATTACATGGCATGCCATATATCAACGGAAACATCTCGACAAGTAGAAACCATCAAAAGAATTATTGACCCAGAATATATTAATTTGGTAGGTCAAAATTCCCATGCAATATTGGGTTAGCCCCTGGTGCTGCTTGGGTTGACATCAATGACAACCACTGATCAACAATGTTCTCAAAGGGAAATAATAAGAGAGGGAAAGAGAATGTTGATCCTCTATGGAAGTGATACCAGTAGTTTGGAAACAGTGCACAATGATATCATAATACTTGCAATGCAACAATAAATGATGATTATAGAAAAAGTGGTAAACAAAAGGGTTGGGATTTATTGATACAACTGTTGAAATGAATCTGAGGTGACCGTTTGATAGCGTGGCTATAGTGGTTAAATGCTAATGGTATAGGAGTTGGACAAAAAATAACTAATCAACGACTGGGAGCCGGTCTAATGGGATAGTGGGGCATAACGATAAAGAGTGTGGTGGCAACGGTCATGTGAGGTGGAAGCATTTCATTCAGTGTCGGGAAATGGTCAGGGAGCGGGATCATCTGACCGTGGGCGGGAGTGAAAACCACGATTAGGGAGAAGGTGGATTTTGGAGGGGGTAGGTGGCAGTTTTTGGTTTTGAGCGAAGGGGTGTGAACTACCATGGAGGTGACACGTAGGGAGGGCCCACCATCAATAAAACAAATTTTCAGACCACCGCCCATCCCCTCGTCGTTAACGGGAAATATGCAAGGGGGTGCGAAAATACTTCCCCGTCGTTGATCTGGGCAGGGAAAAGATCAACCCTTCAAAAGTGCTTGGATGATAACAGAAACGACAAACATTTTTGTCATTTAGTGAACCTTAGGATAAAAATATGTGCTGATATATTACAATAAAGATTAATTTCTTAATGAAGAAATTTTAATAAAAATTTAAAGACAATTAACTATTTATTAAAAAATCTTGGCACATTTAGACAAGCAACCTTTTGCAAATTTATTTTTTGAAGCTAAGAAAGCACTTTGTATTGCTTTTCCTAACATTTTTTAATTTTGCCTTCATTTTTTAGGGCAATTTATTCCTATCATTTTCTTGATATGAATAATAAATTTATTATAAGTCCTAACATTTTTTTTGATTTTTTGTTTTTCTATTCATATCCAAACTTATCATTTTAATTTTAATTTTTTCTAATGTTCTAACTTATCAAAACCAAATAATGTTACAACGTCGGATCCAACTAGGGACTACTTCCTCCTGTAGGATGCAGAGAACAAGCATATCCAAGTGCCTTCTCCTCGAGCTAATGGAGTCTTTGTTGCGAAAACAAACAGACCTGAAAATTTTTAAACAAATTGGTAATGTACAATGATGAATATGAATAATCTTCTGCATCTTCAGCACTGGATGTAGTGCTATAGAAATATTCCATTGACAAGAAATGAAGAAAATTATACTTCCATGTTCTGTAAAATGAAGGTATTATTACCCTTATTCAACAATGCTAAAAGTTCTGAACCAAAGGTTATCAAATTTTCCATGTTTTCCTCTTTCCTCCCTCCTAGCATCCCATCTCAATACTATATCTCCTTCCCTGAAATCTCTTTCTCTTGCCTTCCTATCAAAAATACTTTTCATCTTACCCTGATATTTCCTTAGCTTATATTGAATTTCATCTCTGTTTTCATTTAATTCAATAATTTGATCTATCCTTCTAGAGAAATCATCAGGTTCTTCATTAACTTCTTGCAAAAAATTTAAAACAAGAAAAGCTAAATTGGTAAGAAATATGGCCTCTTTACCATAAACCAGCTGAAATGGATATTTTCTTGTAGACCTTTTGGGAGATATTATATTAGCCCAAAATGCATAAATAAGGTGATTGTCGCAGTTCTTCTTATGATCTTCTAAAGTCTTTTTAATTACCTTGACTAGGCTCTTGTTTGATGACTCTACAAGACCATTTCCCTGTGGATAGTAAGGAGTAGAATGCTGTAGTAAAATTTGATACTTCTGACAGAACCCAATCATTTTTACACTACTGAATGTTGTTGCATTATCAGTTACTATCTGTTGAGAACATCCAAATCTGGACATAATGTTTTCTTCAATGAATTTTATCACTACAATATTTGTGGCATTTCTAACTGGAATTGCCTCCACCCATTTGGTGAGGTAGTCTGTGGCAGTTAAAATCCATCTATGTTGAATAATTTATGCTGGATGAATTTCCCCTATGAAATACAATCCCCATTGTAATAAGGGTTCTGAAACTAACACTGGAACTAGTGGAAGGGATGCAAGTTTTTGCTTTCTAGAAAACATCTAACATGGAATGCAGCTTCTAACCTTTGCTCCTACTTGTGAAAACATAGTGGGCAAATATAATCCTACTCTTAGTATTTTGTATTTTTTGGCTCTCCAAGCATATTGTCCCCCATATATTCTTGCATGAAACTGCCCAATGATTCCTTTTGTTTCACTTTTTGTCAAGCAAAGAAAATGATGTTGAGAGGATCCTTCTAGTACAAGTTTTCATTTATGATACCATTACTTTACAGATTTTAACTTAAGTGTCTTACATTGGTTTCTTGAAATTTTACTAGGACACTCAAAGTTGATCAGAAAATGTACAGTATCAGAATACCAGTCTAATAGTAAAAAAAATTCATCAATATGAATAGGGATTGTTTGGTTTGAAGATGAAGGTTCTTGTGTGTTCTTCCCTTTAGAATCCTGGGAAGGTTCTTATGGATTCTCCTCCTCTGCATTTATTGAAGGTTCTTGTGGATTTTTCCCACGAGAGTTGGAAGAAGGTTCTCATGTATTCTTCTCTGAAACTTTGAAAATGGAATATATCCCTAGGAATTTGCAATTAGATTCAACTAACAATTTGGCCAAACCTTGACCCTTTACTAACTTAGTGGTTTTGATACTAAGATCAAATTCAAGGATTTGGGTAATCCATCTTCCTCTTCTCCCATCAGTGTTCGGTTGAGTGAGAACAAATTTTACAACACTGTTAGGAACATAAGTAGTAATGGTTGAGTGGAGGACATAAATTTTGAAATATTTTAAGGCTTGAACTAGAGAGTAAGTTTTCTTTTCAATAATGTCATACTTAAGTTCTGCATCTCTCATGAATTTACTGAAAAAGGATATAGGTTGATCATCACCATCTTCTTTTTTCTGTAAAAGGATAACAACTAAATTAGTTTCAGAAGCGAAAGAAAATATACTAAAGGGCTCAAAATAATTGGGGCTAGCTAAAGTTGGACCTTCAAAGATGGCCTTTTTAATCTTATCAAAAGCATATCTAGCAAAGATAGTCCATTTAACTTCATGATTCTTTTTAAGCATATTGGTGATATCTTTAACTATTTAAACATAGTTAGGAATGAATCTCCTCTAGAAGTTAATTTTTCCAAGAAAATCTTCGATCCCCTTTTTATTCATTGGCAATGAAAGTAATTGAATTGTTGATACCCTTTTAGGATCAATCACCAGTCCTTCCTTTTAAATGATGTGACCGAGAAACTTTCCTTCTTTGATAGAAAACAAAGATTTCTTGGGGTTGAGAGATATCCTGAATTTTCTACACCTATCAAAAACTTTCATCAAGTTTTTTAAATGTTTCTGATCTGAGTTAGTAAATAAATTAAGATCATCAAGATATATAACAATGAACTTGTTTGTCTTACACACAAAAGTTAAATCCATATCTCTTTGAAATGTTTCTCCAACATTTGTTAATCCAAAGGGAATTAGTTAAAAGTAGTTTTATCTCTTTCTTTTGGAATCACCATTATCTGGTTATACCCAGAGAAACCATTAAGCATGGAAAGTCTATTAGCACCTGAAAATTTTTGAACCAACTGGTCCATCTTTGGCAATGGGTAGTTGTCTTTTAAGGATGACTTATTTAGGTTTCCTGAAGTCTACACAAAGTCTGATTTCCCCATTCTTCTTCCTAACATGAACTAAATTAGCTACCCAATCTAAGTATCTTAAGGGTATAATGATCGAGCATTAAGTAACTTTTTAAGTTCATTCTCTATAGTAGGAAGCAAGACTGGATTAATTCTTCTTATTTTTTGTTTGTAAGGTTTTGCTTCAGGTTTCAGTGGAATTTTATGTTCTATGAGAGATGTATCATAAGTTTTCAATTTAGCATAAGACCAAACAAAAAAACCCTTATAAATTTTAAGAAGTTTCAGATATTCAGTTTTAACTTCCAAAGGTGGACATGCACAAATTTTAATGTTCTTAATGTCTTCATCAGTTCCAATGTTAGGCCCTTCAATATCCTCCTTAGGTGAAATTGACAGTGGATTTCTGGGAACATAATTTTGGTCAAATAAATTTTCTAAAGGGACTAGGCCTTTAGGAATAAAATTGTTTAACAGTTGAATGATATTATGGTCAGCCATTTTTGAATTTAAATCAGAGTTTTCATTTTCTTTAATAATTTCATTCATGTCTGACTGATCTTCTTCAATTTGTAAAACAGAGAATTCATCAATGACCTGTAGAAAATATTTAAGCTGTTCATCATCTTCAAATATTTGTCAGTATTTTATATTATCAGGAATAGATGGCATATATTTGACTTGGATTTGATATTGCACTTGCATTTGGTCTAGGATTTTGAAGGTGCTTGTAGAAACAACTAGGGAGTTTGCATGGATGTTCTCGTTTAGGGATAACAGTAATATTGAATGCATGAAAGAAATTTTCCATTGAATCCAAAACAAAATTTCTGTAAGACCTAAGCCTAGGATGCTTTGTTTGGAAAATATTCCTGACCTGTCTAACTATGAGTTCAGAATCACTGAAAAAACTTAGGTTTTTCACTTTGAGGCTTCTAGATAGCTTTAAACCTAGAAGAAAGGCTTCATACTCTGCAACATATTAGTGACATCAAAATCCAATTTGCAAGATTGGGTTATGTTTTATTTTTCTGGTGAAATTAAAACAACACCAGCTCCAGCTCCATCCTTAGAACAAGATCCATCAAAATACAGTTTCCAAATATCATTTTGGACAGTTTTGGGAGTTTCAACAACATATTCAATTTTAAGTTGCGAATTTTGTGAAATATTTGAAGATAATTGGAAACAACCAAAATCTTGGTCAACTGAATATATGGGATGATTTTTGGTTTGGTCTAATTTACAAACAGTATGAATAAATCTGACCTCTCTATACAACCTAATATTTTTTCCTCCATATACAAGAATTACAGCAAAAGACATATCCATCTGAAGACTCCCTCCTAGTTTAGCACAAAAGGATATTAAAAGAAGCATTCCAAAATTAGGAGGAATATCAATGACAACAATATCTAGGACTACACTTTTCACAGGTTTTGGGCTAGGGTTACCACAAAGTCCTTTATAAGTCCTAGGCATGGTGCTCTTTTAAAATCAAAGGTGTATAGGTCATGATAAGATTGAGTAATTTCCAAATTTAATTGATCCATAATAACCTTAGGCATAAGATTATGTGAGGCTCCAGAATCTAACATACAACTATATAGAAATGAATCATGTGCTTTCAAAGTTACATAAAATGGTGGTATTTTTTCATATATCATGTCAGAGCTTGGACCAAATACTACTGATGGTTTTTCATCTTGAAGACTTATAACATCCCCTTCAACATCTACACTTGAGCTTTGAATCCATTTTCTGACTTGATTTTTGTATCCAGGGTTCTTTGAAAATTCTGGCAATGCGATAGGAATTTTGAATCTCTCTAACTCTCTTTCAACATTAAAATCAGTAAAAACAATTCTATCAATATGAGTAGTATCATTTGGTTGATTCAAAGGTTGAATTGTTGTTTGAGTTTTAGAAGATTATACCTGTGGTTAAATTATGACAAGATCTTTAAAAGACCTTCCAGGACCTGCCCTTGGTCTTAAATCATACCTTCTGTTAAGCTCAATAATTAGAAATTCTGAGAAGGCTTGATATTTAGACACTTGAGAATTTTCTAGATCCTCTTGGGATTTGAGGAATAGGGACAATAACAGTCCGAACAGATATATTTTCAAGGTTGTTAATATCTTCTGTGATTGAAATAGTATTATCTTCAGGATGTTGATCATCAATGAACAGAGGTGGTGGTATTTTCTGATCATTACTAGGCCTTTGAAGAATTTGTAATTGAGGACATTTCTTGAATTGACCTTGAGTTTGTGTTTGAGGTCTAGTGGAAAATTGTTGGACTACTCTAGGTTGTGTTTCAATTGTATAAATCCTGTTTAAAAGGTTCCTGTTGGACACCTAATCCTCGATGGGTAGGTGTGGAAGTCGAACAATCAAAGAGGAGTCCAAGTGACCTTGGAATGTGGAATCCAAGAGTCACATCAATGTAATATAAAAGCACATCTATGGTTAATAGTAAATAAACTCGCACTTATCTTTCCTATATGTGTGTGTTTCACATAGCATTGTTTAACATGGTATCAAAGCCAATTTTGTGAGAAATTCCTTGTCAGTCTAAACCATTGAAAGCTTTGTGGTTTCCAGTAATATCTATCTTTCTGACTGTCTCGTAGATTGGGGTGTGTTCTACCCATTTGTGTGGTACTCTGTCTAGACTAGTTTCTTATTTTAGTGATGTCTAGACCTATCTCCTATTCTGGCATTGTCAAGATTTGTTTCTTATTCTAGCATTGTTCAGATTTGTATTCTATTCTAGCGAGCGTTATAATAGTCAAAGGAATGTAACTGAAATTGGTCGCACCTTCTCCTGTCATTATTTATGGTCATTAGACCTCCGCTGTCACAATGCTCACACAATAATTCGCTTCCCTCATAAATTTCATTGGATATGGTGCAAATTCCTGCAGGCTCCGACATAACTCCAAATATGCTCTGCTCGGCCTCAAATCCGGCACTAATTCTCACTGACAGGCTGTGGCAACTCTTATCAGCACTGGCCTAGTGAAAACTATTCACTAGGAGTCTCCGCTTGCCATCTCCCATAATGATACGTCCTCTCATGCATTGGCCTTACTTAGCCCCTCGGTCCTCAGCTCTTGGCTACCACCTATGCACCAACCACCCTCCATTCCCACTACAAAGAAGGAATATCCATTTATATGCCATGACTAAATTGTTTTTTCATTGTTATGGAACACGATCTCAATATATGACCTGAACTAGCCCGTCGTGACTATAGTTTTGAGGTACGCAACTCCTCTTCAACGTGGAGATAGCTCCTGTGTTATTACCACAATGTTTTATAGTGTTAGATTCTATGGTTCTCCCACATCTTCAACTCCACCACTCTCGTGACTTGGCATGTTTTGGCATGTTCCTGTGGCTTCGTGTTTGTTTTACACTCTAAGTGGCACATCCCCTAATATTTGCAGTGCTACTCTGATGCATGTGTCCAAGTGGATATGAAGTGGCCAGTCCTCGGATTGTAGAGGTCATCTATAGAAAATGCGTGCCTATCGTAATTTCAGAGTACTATGTGCTTTCGTTCAATGATGTGCTCAAGTGGGAAGAATTCTCTGTGAAGATTCCATTGTCAGATATCCCAAAGATGAAGAGAATACTGGAATCCATAGCTCTGGAGAGGTACGTTCAGCTGCAGAGTAATGTGAATAAAGTGAAGAAACATTTCCTTATAAACCAACCTCCTAGCAGATATGACATGTTTGATATGTTTCTCCATTCCATCTGGTTGAGGTGACTTAACATCGATCTTCCAAGTTGATAAAGCCAAGTTTCTTTTGTCAAGGTACTTTAATAGTGGAGAAAATGGTCACTGGATGTGATTTCCAAATGTCCATGTAGAGTGACTTATTAAAAAATATACCCCAACACCAAACTGCCTCGACTCCCCGGTATCACCTCGAACCAACTCATGCCAAAGCTTAACATCTTAGCAAAATTAGGACCCTTTCTCTTCTACAAACTTTGAATACTGTGAAAGGATTTGTAGCGTAGCATATTCTGCAGACACTTTGTGTGAATACCGCTACAAGGTAGGCATTATGGTATAATTATTCTTAAAAATAGTTATATGTTGAACCGACCTTTCATATTCTTATTATAATGATGGAATCTCTATGTTGAATTCATTATATATGCGTGTGTATTCTTAAGACAGTCATTCCATTGTTAAGAGCTAGTTGCTACTACTCTATTACTCTAAGTTGAATTACATGATTGGAAAGCACAAATCTGAGTTACATTGTTCATTCGAGGGTACTTTTCATTTACAAGTTGGAATGAGTCGTGAACCTAAGGCCTAATTCTAGACATTGATTATTTCAAATTCTTCATTCTTCAGAGTAGTACTTGTGAAAATTACCATAATTAATACAATATTAGAGTTCTTGAAGAATCTGATATTTTGTTTTGCTGAAGACACAATCAGAATCGACAAAAACACTCTTGTTGACATTCCAATATATCTACAAAATGCACAAGAAAAGATAGATTTTTTTCAGCTTGAGTCTCAGTTTCAGCGAGATAAGTTACAACATCAGAAGCATCATGACACCCATCAACACCGAGCAAAAGGTCAAGTCAGTAACATTGAGGTTGAATCCCATCATTTTCCTTGTACAAGATCATATTTACATGCAGATGCAGCAGTTCAGTCCGCACTTCCCAAGCCCATCATCAGACCTTGGGAAGAGCTTGTTCATAACAAGCACAAAACAGGTCTTGGATACGACAAGGAGTTGTACTTTCATATTTCAGACTACTCCAAACCCATCAAATTTTAGAGTGTCGAATTTCTTTATGACAATTCACCTTTAGCTGTTCTAGATTCTGCTCCTCTTCCACAACAGCAAAAACAGATTGAAAAATGCCAACACTGTGATCGATTTGGCCATATGAAAGATCATTGTTTCGATCTTCACCCATGCAAGCATTGTGGTTGGAACACTCATTCTTCACACAGATGCTTCAGAAACAAGTCTCCTACTAGAACAAAGCTTCATCTTGGATGGATCGCTTCTTGGAAATGGGCATCAACAACCAAGAAGATGTTTAAGTCATATGTCAGAACTTGTTCTAGAATATTTAAAAATCTTGCAGTTGAGTTTTCGACATCATCTCACCTTGTACCTGACAGGGGGAAAATGGTGGTCATCTACAAGCTTCGAAGCCACATCGAGTGAGCATGAGCCACAATATGTCATTCCAGAATCAGAGTTGTAGCCAGAAAAATAGCAGTTCAAGAGAGCTTGAGTCACAACCTTTCATTCCATATTTAGAGTTGTAGCTACAGACACAGATGCCCATGAGCATGTCTTTGGTTGGTGGTCAACCTTAAACAATCTATGCGAGGTTGATTTTCTTCCTCTTCAAATATTTCGGGACACTTCCTCTAGCAGAAGACTTTATCTTCTTGCCAGTTTTGGTAGAGTTATAGGAACATCAAGCATTCTAGAGTTGGTGGTCATCCTTAAACCATCGCAGGTTGTATACCTCCCTTCTTCTAGGTTGAAGGTCTCCCTCTTCAAAATATGAGGAGCACTTCCTATAGCAGAAGACCTTAGCTTCTTGACAGATTTGGAAGAGTTCTAGGAACTGCACTAAGAGTTCTAGTGTTGGTGGTCATCCTTAAACCACTTCTTTATGCCAACATTTCAAAGAACTCATTCATCCTAAGTGACACCATGCATACTTTGCAGATCTCTATTACATCTCTCTTCTTGGACTCACACATACCCCTTCAGATTAAGGGGGGGAATGTTGGACACCTAATCCTCTATGGGTAGATGTGGAAGTCGAACAATCAAAGAGGAGTCCAAGTGACCATGGAATGTGGAATCCAAGAGTCACATCAATGTAATATAAAAGCACATCTATGGTTAGTAGTAAAGAAACTCACACTTATCTTTCCTATATGTGTGTGTTTCACATCACATTGTTTAACAGTTCCTAAGTAATGATGTAATTTCATCTATTTTTTTATCTTCATTTTTGGATTTAGAAGAAGAAGAAGCTTATTTATTAGCTTTCATTTTTCTTTGAGCCTTTTCAGATTTGGCTTTAAGCTTAAACGAAGTAGATCTATTAGCTTCAACCTCAATAGTGTTTATTTGCATATCTTCTAAGGTAAGAGATGTTCTTTCTCTTAACATGACTGCAAAATCATATCCAAAGGCTTTGGAGAACCTAACCTTTACTGCTGCTACTGGTGGTTTATATTTAGGAGGCATGTTATGATAAAGTTTGTTAAATATTTTAATGAAATCAGATACTGGTTCACAATAATTTCTCTTAAGCTCTTCAAATTTTGTCAAGAAATAGACAATATCCTTTTTAACACCCCATTGATTCTTAAAAATAGTTGTTAATTCTTCCCAAGATCGAATCTAATTTACCATCAATTTTCTAAACCAAATTTTAACATTTCCTTTTAAATATTGCACAAACAATCTCATATATACATTTCATGTTCTATGTTGATGTTGTCAGCAAAATATAGAAATGTTGCTAAATGATCTTCAACTGACAGACTAGTTTCCCCATTAAATATTGGAAGATGTTTCAAATATCCAGTAGGTATATCATTTAGTATGTTTGGAAGCAATAGAGCAACATATATTTCTTGAAAAATAGGCCTAAAACCAACCATGCCTTGTGATGAAGATGAAGAACATTCAATGGTGGTGGTTGTAGAAGATGATAAAGTAGATGTAGAAGATGATGTAGTGGAAGAAGTGGGTGAAGATGGAGGGGTAAAAGAAGGTGGAGGAAGAAGTGAAGTTGAATATCTTCTTACAAATCTCAAACGTGTATAAATGACCAAAATTTGGACCTCTTCTTCTCCTTCTTTATGTTCAAATAAAGGGTTTGAATAGAGGGAGAATAGATCTTCTGGTTGTGCAGAAGTGGATGGAAAATAATATGAGGTAGGAGAAATGAAATCTGTTGGTTTGAATTTAGGTAAATGTAAATCCAATTCTTGTTATGATGTAGGGGATTCAGAAGGCACTTTAGGTACTTGATAGGATTCTAAGGAATGAAATAACAAAGAAACTTGGAATTCAACTCCTTTGGATATTAATTCATGCACTCTAGGTGGTAGATCTTCTGAATTTAGGGGAATAGGTCCAGATCTAAAAGGATCAGGAACTGAGGTCATCTCCTGTTGAGGAATAGAAGAAGGGGTTTGATGTATTATTCTTGAAGAGGCTTGTCTTACTAGTCTCTCTCTATCTGATAAAGGTAAAACAATCTCAGAATCAGAATGGGACCTGGTATGTCTTGAAGGAGCCAACTTGGGTTCTGTGAAGTCGCCGGCTGAAATATTTTAAACTAACTAGACCTTTTTTCACCTTTAAAGGAATATGAATATCGTTGTCTCAGGGAAAAATAATTCAAATTTTGTATCCCCGCAATGGCACCAGTATAATGTTGTCCTCTGAGATAATTCTAGGTCAATTAATTATGCCAGAGCATCTATAATATTTTATTTGTTTTGAATTGGGATTTTTGGATGACCAATGTATAAAGCAATTTCATACAGATTTATTTAAATTTTAGATAATATTAAATATTAAGAAAAGAGTTGTTTCTTTACTTCAAAAAATGATTTAAGATTGCATGTGTGAAAGCAGAAAATGTAAGGAAGTATGATGATTTAAATATTTATATTGAATTTTTAATTTATCATACGTGTGAAAGACTGTCAAAAAATGTTCAACAACTTAACAAAAAATATTTAAATTTATGAAGATGTTGACAATTAATTGATAAAGAGGGACTTATAAAAACAAATAGTTTAATAAGTCATTCTCTAATATATATTATAACTTCAGAGGATTTAAGATAGAATAAAACACAAATTTTTCTTACCTAATTATCTTCATAAACATCAAAAATATGCAGAAAACAAAATTTAATGAATACTGGAAAACTTACAAGAGAAAAAACTGATTGAAATAAATCCATAATCCTTTTATTATCATCAATGATCAAATCTCATACACTTCTGCTTACAAATGCTCATATAAGGGTTCAACCCTTAATAACTCGAATGGAGAGTTATTTATACTACTTTCTATCACTTAGAAGTAGCTAAAACTGATTACAAAAATAGTATCAAATTATAGGAAAACAAAACTAATGAGTGATCTGTCACTGTCTTTGAGGAAACAGTTGATGATGTGGCCCAAAAATTGATGTTGTGATGGCATGTTGTTGGAGTCAAAATTTACTTGATGGTTTCACATAGATGATCGATATTTCTTCACTCAGAATTTCCAAATTTACCACCTTTCTGAAAAATTCATCTACCTTTGTGCATCTTTCAAATGTAGGCTTGTTGAGGAACAAATGTTTGATTTCATGTTTTATAATTAAATCAAAATCTAAAGCTTCAAGAAAAGCTTTTCCTCTCACATGGCCTTTAATTACTACAAACTTTTCCTTGTAAATTGCAATAGTATACAGCTTCTTGCAGTACTCCTCCAAGTTAATCAATTTCTCATTTGGAGCGACCAATCCAGGCAGTCCTCTTTGGTTCATCACATTAAACTTAGTGTGAAACCTTTGGACAACAATGTCCAAAGTTTGAGATTTGGTTTCCAATTTATTAAGTAAATTCTTCTTTTTCAAAACCTTTTTGATTTCTAGGATGATGGTTGTTCTATCCGAAATGTTGATCTGTTCCAACTCTGCTCTGCTCTTTGAATTCCGCACTTTAATCATGTCTGATGCCTCTGCTAGTTTCTGCTTGAGTGCTACCTTTTCCTTCATTATGACTATCCTGCATCTATTTATTAACTCTTGCTGCTCAAAAATAATCTATATGGATGGATATACTTCTGTCATTGCTTGACTGATTTCTGTCCATATGATTTCCTTGGATTGGGCCAAGGTGTCTGCCATTAGCAATTCACTTTCTAATTTCTCTAGCAACTTCTCATTTTATTGTTTTTGTATGGCCAACTCATGCACTAGTCTGACTGAATCACCTACCGTTGATGTAGATTCAATATCTATTGATGAAGAACTGGGTTATGTCCCTACAACTGCTACTGGTACTGTTGTAACTGGAATCATGGAAAACTGAGGCGGCTCTTTTTCATTGAGAAGTCCTTCAATATTCTCCTCCATCTTCTTTATGTGAATATTATGATCAATGGTTAGCTTGAGCATCTCTTCTATGTTTTGTTCACTCGCTTCAATCTTCTTTTTTTGTGGATCTTCTATAGAAGGTAACTTAAGCTGTTTTCGTAGAGCTGCAAAGTCTACATTTTTGTTCTTCAATATTTCCTCTACAACTTTAGAGTCTTTTGGGTCATACCCAATCTTAACCAAAAATTCTTCTAAAGACTTTAATTTTTTGTGTTTGATCTATTGGATGAATTTGGTTAGCATCAAATGAAAAGATCATATTCTTATAATCTGAAGGAGACTTAGGAAAAGGAACTTGAGCTTGTAGGAAATCCATTTTCATCCTACCCTTTTGACAATCAAAAGAATAAATAAGTATGTGATGTGAGGTTGAAGTCTACTTCCAGAACTAACACTAAACATTTGATTTCAGTGTTTCATTTTTTTGCTCTGTCTCCAAAAATTTTGAGAATATATTATGGTCATCAGATGAGCTAGTTCCCACAGTTTGAATAATCTCCAGAGGTTCTTGAGAAGGTGAAGTAGATGATGGAGTATTAGGGACACTCCCTCCTGTTGATGTAGACACTTCTGGATCTCCTAAATAAATTATTTATGGTTCCTTTTGATTATGTTCTGTAGAGACTGATAAGTCAATCTTCTACTTCTTTTGTTGAACTATAAATTGTTTGATCAGATCCATAGGAGTTGATGTTTCTTCACTTGTCATTTTTTGTTGTTTTCTTTGAGCAACTAGAGTTTGAAAGTTTGAGATAGACATGATCTGTTCTTCTGCTTCCTGCAATGTATTTTCAATCCACTTCTCTTGATTCATGGATTTTTTGATTTCAGGTCTTTGTGTTTGATTATATGGAGTTGTTTTTAATTCAACTCTTAAATTTAAAATAATACTGAAGGTGTCATAAGACCAGGTGAAGCTTGGCTGAAAATTCATATTCTTCAAAATGGTATTTGCCTCAATGCTAGCTAATCTGGTATTGCAGATGAAGGAACCAATTTTGGACTTGATCTTGAACCGTGACTTTCTTTTCCTTGAAACAAAGTGTAGGTCATCCATGCTAATCATCTGCCTAATATATTCCAAAGAGAAAAATCTCATTGGAAAATATTTTGGCAACTTATATGGTGCTAAATCATAGCCATATACCATGACTTCAGTGTAATTCTGGTATAAATACTAGTCTTGAGTCTTGACTTGATCACTTAAGTGAAGGATAATTTTAATATCTTCACCAATTCTGGGCTCACTCTGGCTACTGAGAAGATGTGCTACTGGATGAATAAATGAGTCGATGAAATATTAGAAGGAGAATTTGGCTGAAATGGACCTAACCATCTCTATCCAATGAATTACTGATTGGTTGACCCCCTGTTCATCCTGCTTGTTGGGTGTGATACACAATGAGTCTCCTTGCTGAAACAAAAACATGTATATAAGTACATAGTGTACTTAAACATGTTTTCAAACTCATGAGTTTCTCATTCATATTATCAGCCAAAAATTGGCTGTAATTATACATGAAAGCAGGTTACTGATATTTTGAAAAAATGGAGAAGTATCCAAGGATGGATTCATTTACTGTCTTGTCATCCAGATATTCTAATAAATAAGACAATAGAGAGATGATATGTTTGGTGGCTTCAGGGAAGATTGAAGATGGATTGGGTGGATTTATTTTGGGTAATTCAGTATCATCAGGTAAAAATGTCTCGAAGATTTGGGCTCTTTGGGGAAAAGTTAGCTTATGGTATAGCTCCATAAGAGATTCTTGAGAAAATAGGCTTAAGGAATCATTTTGGGGGATTAAGAGAATGTTATTAATGGTCTCTGTAGTGATGGATATAATAATGTCTCCATTCCGATCTACCATTGCTCTTTTGATAGGGTCATATCTGGTTTGACACCAGATGACCAGGACTGGGAAGTCATAAGTATGAGGGAAAGAGAAAAGGGGCAAAAGTAATTCCCATTGTTTAATTTCATCTTGCTGATCAAGATATTTTTGCTTCAACCACAGGTGAAATTCATGGAATTCGAATTCACACTCTGTGTCAACAATTTTATAATAGGAATTAGCAAGGAGAATGTGGTTGAGGTCGACCGAGGTAGAAGTGGGGGGGTTTTCATCAGAGGCTGGTTTCCTACTCTTTCCCTTTGGGTCCCTATTCTTGGAGGGAAAGAATAAGAGACTGGAAGTGATAAGAGTCGTTTGGAAACAACGTGCACTGATCTCAGAATACCTGCAATGCAATAATAAACGATGATTATAGCAAAAGTGGTAAACATAAGGGATAGGATTTATTTATGCAACTTCTGAAATGAATCTAAGGTGACCGTTTGATAGTGTGACCATAGCAGTTAAATGCTAACAATATAGGAGTTAGACGAAAAATGACTAATCAATGGCTGGGGAGTGGGTCTAACGGGATAGTGGGGCATAACGGTAAGGAGCTTGGTGGTAACGAATAGGTGAGGTGGAAACATTTCATTTGGTGTCGGGAAATAGTTAGGGCGGGATCATCCGACTGTTGACGGGAGTGAAAACCATGATTAGGGAGAAGGTGGATTTCAGATAGGGTAGGTGGCGGTTTGTGGTTTTAATTGGGGGGTGGGGGGTGCAAACTACCATGGAGGTGACATGTAGGGAGGGCTCACCTTCAATAAAACAACTTTTTAGACCCCCCCCACCCCCACCGTTAATGGGAAATAGGTAAGGGGGGTGCAAAAAGACTTCCCCATCGTTGATCTAGGCGGGGAAAATATCAACCCTTCGAAAGTTCTTGGATGATAACAGAAATGACAAATGTTTTTTTCATTTAGTGAACCTTAGGAGAAAAAAATATGTGTTGATATATTACAATAAAGATTAACTGCTTAATGGATTAATTTTAATCAAAATTTAAAGACAATTAACTATTTATTAAAAAAACTTGGCGCATTTAGACAAACAACCTTTTGCAAATTTATTTTTTGAAGCTAAGAAAACATTTTTTATTGCTTTTCCTAACATTTTTTAATTTTGCCTTCGTTTTTTGGGGCAATTTATTCCTATCATTTTCTTGATATGAATAATCAATTTATTATAAGTCCTATTTTTTTTTGATTTTTTGTTTTTCTATTCATATCCAAACTTAGCATTTTAATTTTAATTTTTTCTACTGTTCTAACTTATCAAAACCAGATAATGTTGCAACACTTGTTATGGCATTTTTTTTTGGCATCCACTTTAGCTTCCTTTTTATCCACACATGAAATATTGTACAACATTGATTGTGTCAATTTCCTTGTACAACCCTACGTCATAATAACAAAAAGCCAAGGAAGGTATGTTTGATTGTTATTTACTCGCAGGATTTTGATTTAAGGGATGATATGAATTTTTATGATAAACATGTCGAGGACGAATTTTGTAATTAAGTTGGGGAGAGGGTGTAACAACCCGAGTCAAAAATCCATGTAATAAAGTTAATAAAGTAAAAATAATAAACAAAGTCATGGGACACATATTCCAAGATGAATGTTGGGAAAAACATCCTAGTATAGGTGTTCATTTGGTTTTTTATGGCTAGGGTAAATTGGCAAAGGCAATGACAAAGGCTTTGGAAAGGCTAGAGGCATTAATTGACATTTTATTTATGAAAATAATGGAAATTAGGAGAAAATGAAGGCGAATGGTCACAGGTTTCATGTGAGGAGAAGAATGAAGGAAATTAATGGAAAATTGAAGAAAATAGAGGCGTCATTGATAAAAAGGCTTCTAAGGATCAATTCACAACTTTTTTTGGTGTTAGATTTTTCTAGTTCAGTTTTGGAGCTCTATCTCTATTCTCTCTCTCTCATACTCTTGCACACTTAGAGTATTCTTAGAGCACTACAGTATTTGATCAAGGAAGCAAATGAAGGACAAAGAAGGCAAAGAAAAGAAAAGATAAAGCAAGGAAAAGCAATATCAAGTAGCTACAATGGGGTTACTTTCAAGTATCGAGTTTCATGTATGATTTCCTTGCTATTTCTAGCATGCATGGTACATTCATGTGTTTTTTTGGTTCTTTTGTTGTCACTGGCATGGGTTTTTCTAGGTGTGACAGTGGTTTTGAGCCTTGCCTTGCCATTTCTGGATAGTCATAGTGTGATGGGGTTCTCTTTTACTTGGTTGAGATGGATTTTTGGATGGTTTCGAAACTAAGTGGGGTGGTCTTAGGAGGAAATGCAAGGCCTAGGAATCCCTGGATCAATGAAGGTGGGATTGTGGTAAAACTTTATTGTGTATGCTCTCGTTAGGCCTAGGAATCCTTGACCGGTGAATGGCAGGCTATACAGTAAAGCCTAGAGGGTGGAGTCTTGTTCAGCTTAGGAATCCTCGACCGATGAATGGAAAGATATACGGTAAATCCTACAGGATGGAGACAGAAAAGGTACTCACGCTTTAGGTGGAGATATCCAGAGGCATCCATGCTTGTATAGGCCTAGTGATCCCTGGACCGATATATGGTGGGATTTCGGTAAATCTTGGTAGTGTATGTTTCTTGTTTGGGCCTAGGAATCCTTTGACATGATTGCGATAAAGCCTATTTGTATAGATGAGGGCTTGGGCCTAGGGAACCTTTGTTGGATTGTGGTAAAGCCCAAGGAAGCCTAGGTTGTTTTGTTGAAATTCCCACATTCATGCTTGGAATACGACACAAGGGTGATTGGTTGAAAGAAATATTTGGTTCAACCAAATTTATGGTCTACGTGGAACTCCTTGACTTGGTTGCATTTTTTAGATGTTAATAAGAGCTATTTTCCTCTTGTGTATTATGTGTAAATGTGTTTGTTATTATGTGATCCTAATGGTTTTATCATTGTTATTATGTTGGTTATATGCTAGTTATAAGCATGGTTTTATGACAGATCTTAGCCATGGATCTCATCATGTTTTGTTTAGTAAATGAATGAATAATGAATGTATGCCCTAATAAAGGGTAATGAAACTATTACGAGAGGAAATTAGTCCTTCTTGGCGATTCTCAGATAAGTATGAAGTCTCTATGCTCATATGTGTTTATATCACTTGTAGATTACATGTTCATGATGTGTTTGATGGAATATATGTCATGTTTAGGCCTTATCATATCAGGTCCTTGTTCATGTTTTGCAATAAAGGCCTTATTATCATGTTATTTATCATTTATGGAAGTTTCATGAAGTTCTGTGTATAGGCCTAAGTCTTGGTCCTTAAAAGGTGGCTCAGCATATGGGGTCACTAGCACATAACTACCTGAAAAAGTTCGCAGTCGCATGGATGCCCTTGTTGTGCATGTGAATGGAAGGTTTATATTGCATGACAGGCTTGTCATGAATGTGACTGGGGGTCTATTTTAATCAAGAAGCAGGTTCTTTAGGGGTTGGACACTTGGAGGGGTTGATTGGCTCAAAAGGTTCTTTATCTCCTGAGGGAGGTCTTTAAAGTGTTGGTTTTTCGGTTTCACTTCCTTAAGGTGATCTAGGAGGTCAAATAATATCATAGTAATTATTCGTCGCACGTTTACCTTGGTGGATGGGTTATCTTGTGTAAATGAGGGAGGAGGGTGTTATCGATGGGTGTATGATATCTATCATATGACACACTATGAATGTGCCCAAATTTAGTTATTACCATTTGGATGACGCATAATACACTTATCCTAATTTAGTAATTACCCATTGTCATCGTTATGCCTGTTGCCATTTCTGAAAATCAATGTGACTACTTGGAAATCGTTCTTGGTAGTTGTCATTTATGATGAAAAAATAAAATTTAATGAAGGGTAACCTTAATTATTCCCTATCCATTGCCAAATTTCATTTGAATGATATTTTCTACCCTAACACATGTTTATATGTACCAAGTGTGGCCTTGTAACAGTCTCTGAGTTTTTCTTAGAATTAATAGTCTCTGAAACAACCATGGGAGGAGCTGAAGTCCATCATGAACTAGACTCCATTGATTCACTACAACACCATCCAGCCCTAGAAATATTTAGGAATGAATGGTGGTTAGTCTACTTTTAGAAGTTGTAGGGTTTCAACGAACAAATTGATATAGAATTCTCACAAGCTTTGCAGGAGAAGCATTCAAAGGTTAGAGGATCCATAATTGTTGTTATAGAGGACATAATTTCCAAGGTGATAGGTTTATCTCAGATAGGGGCTCATTGGTTTTCTAGGAAAATAGAAGTTCTAACAGCTAGGACAACATTTTTACAGCCAAGAAAGGAAGTAAGGAGCAAGGGGATAGGTATTGATAGATCATCTCTTCCTTACCCTTGGGATGATGTGGCTTTATTTATTCAGGAGTTCATTACTTGTGAGGGATGTTTGGGGATAGTATTCAATTATCATTTTCAGTTATTGGCACATATTATTAATGGATAGTTGAAAAATTTATTATTTGCTAAAATATTTACAACATATGGCAATGACAGTGCATATGGAAAAACATCCAAATGCTTACTTAACCACCGTGTGCTCATCAAGTTAATCATAATTCATTCACTTTGACAACAACGAAGCACATAAAATGATTTATTGGAAGAGTCACATGAATTAACCACTGAAATAATGGAAATTGAAAGTGAAGAACAAGATGTAAGTGTCGAAACAACAATGGAAGATAGAGAAGTTACACCTCCTAGACAAAGTAGAGAAAATACGGTTCCTAGGTGAAGAAGAGTGGTTATACCTCCTAGACCCCATCATAGAAACCCTATGATATGGATTTCCATAAGGACGTATGTTGGTACATCCACTAAAGGAAAAAGAGCAAGCACTAAAGAACTTGTGGATATATCTAGTGGAAAATCAGAGGATAGTTATTATGGATGCCCTATTGAAGAAGAAGGGATTGAGGCTGAGACTGTTGAAACATGGGCACCTAGAACAACAATAGTTGAAGCAGGGGTTCCTAAAACAAAAATTCCTAAGGAATATAATGAAGTATCTGAAAAATATACTCTTGTACAAACAACAATGAAAAAGGGGAAATTAAAGAAGTTGTTGGGTGGAAATAATCCCAAGAAGAGAGTGTGGGTAATTTTTATGCAATCAACTACTCCAATATGTAAGGAATGTACTATAGTATAACCAAAGGAACGTAAGGGTGAACCAAATGAAAGGAAAGAAGAAAAATTTGTAAAAGAACATACCCTGACACCTAAATTTCATGTTGTTCAACTTGAATGAAAGGAACCTGCGGAAAAAAAGAAAGAGGAGGAGCTCAAAAAGGAACAAGAAGATGTCTTTTTACCATGTAAGTTTGAAACTAACCTCCTTATTCAACAAATTAATAGATTGAAGGAGAAAAATGAGAATTTAAGGAAACAACTTACCATGGATGAAGGGAAACTTCAGTTTAGAAAACAAAATGGATTAGAGAACCTGAAAGAAGTGGCATAAGTCATGTCACTTAGATTAAGTGATGGATGTAATAAAGTGTTGGAGGAAGCAAATTGTGAAGGGCCAACCACTATTTTGGTTGGAATTCAACTTGGAGAGAAAGATGAAGAATTCCAAATTGTTGTTCCATAAGAACTTACTGAAGATGCTACTGTTAGACAAGAACCAGTAGTTGAAGTAGAGTGGGATGGAGAAAAATAGTATGTTATTCCACAAGAACTTGTTTATGATACTACTATTACAAAATAGCTAGTAGATGAAATAGAGCAAATTGAAATAAAATTGGTCATTTCTACAAAAGAAACTATTGACGATGTTTCTGTCACACAAGAACCAACAACTCAGATAGTGTAGCTGGTGGAGAAAGATAATGAAGATGTGCTTCATGAAAACGTTGAAACTGGTGCTATAACAGTAACATAAACAACTCAGTTAAAACATGAGGAACCATTGAATTCAACATTTTTTATTAAGGAATTGGAGAAGTGGAGGAAATTAGCAATCTCGTTGAAATATGAAGCTATTCATCTAAAACATCATAAGGAACTTGTTAATAATATAAAGAGGAAATGGGCTGAAAAAATGAACGTTCAGGACTTGGTGAGGATTCAGAAAGAAAGGACAGAGACATTGTGTCAAGTGGAAGAATTTCAAAAGGAAGTACAATTGTAACAATAATAAAAGGAGTATGCAGACCTCCTCTTCCATCCTATCCCCTGCTTTTGCGAGAAAAGTGCTTCATTTTTCAATTGACATCCATCAAGGAGAAGCAAAAATATTATGCAAGGGAGGCTCCAAACTTTCTGGAAACTCTCCAAAAGATCACTTTTCTAGAACAACATCTACTATGTGAATTTTATTTGCATGACTATGTTTTTTTGGTGAAAGATACCTTAACCTCACACCATACGTTGGAGATATTTAGTTGACATCCTTTGTGTATTTTGTGAAAAATCATGTTAGTTAGAAGGATTCCCATGATACTGTAAAAACTAATGAATTTCAGAAGCATCAGAGGGATGAGACATGATGCATTGGATAGGAGCAGAATTGGATAGGATTCTTGAAGGAAGGAGTTAAGAGATGACGACCCTTATTTTTTTTTCTTAATTTTATCTAGGAACTCTCTAGGGTTTTTAAGTATGTGGAGTGAATTAGGAGATGTGGGACTATTGGCTTAGACTTAAGTTCATATTTACTCTTATTTGGCTCCCTACCTATTAATATAAACATTCATATCATCTTAGTGATAAATTATGGGAAATGGAACTAGTACTTTCCCAATAGAGAAGATACAGAGGATACTGCAAGAGCGTACCATTTTTCAAAATTTCACTCTTGTCACATTAGGGACTAGTTACAAGGGTCTGCGTGAGGACATGTAGATACTTAAGTTTGGGGGAGATGTTGGGTCGTGAAATTGGCATCTTTTTTCACTCATTTTCCTACCTTTTCTTTACCCTTTTTATTCTTGAGACCATACTATGCCACTGTAGCAACCATTATCAACCTATGTATGTCTATTTTTATATGTCATCCTTATGATATAATTATACTTGTAATTTGGCATGAGAATTATTTTTTTAGGATATTTTATTGTAAAAATAACAACTGGGTTTTTACAGGGTTTATGGTTTGTTGAGATGTTGTTGCAAGATTACACTTTCCAATTTTACCTCGCTAAGGATAGGATAAGGACTCACTTAACATTATTTTTGCACATGAAGATCTATTTTGGATGCGATGACCTCCTTCCATTAGTTATGAAGATCAATTTGGAAATCATCTGGTCAAAAGATAGTTTGATTGTTAAAGGAAAAGTTTATGGATTGAAAAACTGAAACGATTAAGGATTTTTTATTGATAATTATTGTAATTTGGAAAAGTTTTTACAAATTTGTCCTAACCTTGGAAATTATTATCAATTTTTTACTATGTATTCTCAAATTAGATCACATGAGAATCGAGATATTCTCATGATGACCTTATCATTGTAATATCAAATTATAAAGAGGTGTTCTCCTTCCCGCGTGAGATAGAAATATTGAAATACATATACATTGATAGAAGAGGAGAGCACCAATATTTTTATCATGTGTGTTTCATTAATGCAATCTCAATTATTCATGGTGCCATACCTTTTTTTTAACCAGCTTGTGTGTTGTGTAGTGTACCAACCCCTACTAGGAAGGAAGGGCCCTCCTTCTTAGCAAGGATCACTGGTTAGGAAGGTATTGTAGTTGTTTGATTTACTTCCTCTCAATTATAATTAATTTGTGATTATTTTTATTGTTATTATTAGTCTTGTTCATGCTTTAATGATTACAAAATTCTACCCTATGTATTGTCTAATAACATAGATTTTGTACTAATACCTCTGTTAATGCGATAGTTATTTAATTCCTGTTATAGTTTGATGGTGTGTTCATTTCATTTGAATGTGTGTTTTGTTAGTGTCAGTATTTGCATACTTCCACCACGGATCAAAACACATTTTGCATGTGCATCTTAGGTGTCCCATTCTAAGGAAATTTTTAATCATTCCATTAGGTCATGATAAAATTTTTTTCCACTAATGGTTGTCCTTGTCAAGTGTCTCATTTTCCTTCACAAGTATATGCATGCTAACCCTCTTCCATGTCTTCATCATACTGGAGAATAGAGCCAACAAATCTTAGAGAGCTAGAGGCTTCACCTTTAGCTGTGTCATGTTTTAGATATGTTGGGTGTTATGAGTTTTATGAAAAGGTGGAACGAGTTCAGCATCATCCTAAGTTGACTAGGCTCTTCATACTAAACCTCCATGATAACAGGGTAACTCTTGCAGGTGTAAATTTTTCCTTGTCCACTGCCATCATTGCTGCTGCTATAGGGATTCCAAATGTTGGGGAGATATGATCTGTGGAAGTTAATAGTTTAGTACCTAACTTCCACAGATCATATCTCTGAAAATGTTGAGAACAAAGCTCTGAAATTTTGCGATGATGTTCCTCAGGATTTCGGCTTCGTGCTCTAAAAATTTCAGCTTTTGAACCTTCGTAAAACAAAAGTTATAGCGAAAACTACACGATGACCTTTTTAAGTGAAATTCAGGAGCCTGCAAAAAGCCCTAACTTACATAGATCATATCTCCGAAAATATTGTGAACCAAGCTCTGAAATTTTGCAATGATGTTCCTCAGGATTTCGGCTTCGCACTCTAAAAATTTGATATTCTGAACCTTCGTAGAAAAAATTTATAACGAAAATGCCACAATGACCTATTTGGAGCAGCGAAACCCTAGAATCCAAAGCTCTGATACCAAATGTTGTGAAACCAACTCCAAAAAGAGAAGAAAAGAGATATCAACACCTTAAAAATAAGCCATTTCAAGGGGGCAACCTCCAATACATTACATGAATGAACAATTCTTGGATGATACAAATGACAAAACCTCCTTTCTATATATAGGAGTCCATGGTGCCACAATGTAATCCTAGTGGGGCTACAATGTAACCCTAGCCGACCTAACAATAATAATGTAAGGGAACAATAATAACAATATGGGGGTTATAGGGGTACAAAAATAATAATAAGGGGGGATACACTAACATAATAAGGGAATACACTATTAATATAGGGACTTAACATGCCCCTCTCCTTCAAACAAGTGTTGTCATCAACACTTGATTATTTCTTGATGCTTCTGTATAAAATTCCCATCTTCCCATGTGGAATCTTCTATAGGAAAGTTCTTACACTTGCTGAGATACTCTGAAATTGATCGTACTTGTCAAGTTCTTGTTTCTGTGACTGCTTCAGAACTACTTTTGATGTGATGTTGATCTTCTTGTTGTTTCATTAGATTCTGCACCAAAGTTAGGTTATCCTTTGAGAGTTGGAGAACTTGTTATTGATGCTCGATGTGATCTTACACTAATTTATCATCCATATTAGCTATTATTTGAACCTTCAAACCATCCAACTTAGCCTCCATTTCTACTTTTAAACCATCTATGTCATCTTCGGTTGCTCTTCGTAAGATCAAAATTTGTTGCACTTGGTACCGTAATTTTGATATCTCATACTGCAATTCTTCCTCTTCATGCGTCATAATATAGCTTTTTGAGGGCTTGATGGGTATGGAATTATTTTTTGGAGGCATTATGGAACCCAATACTGGTAAAAATTCTAAAATATGCCCTTGGAATCACTTCAAACTGTTTTTTCAAATAAACGTTATGCAATTTTAAAAACCAAATACACACCTTTTTCTTGCTTTTGAGGAGCTCGATATTGAAACTGAATTATCTCTGTGATTTCAGATCTTTAATATATGAAATCTGGTTTTTCGGTAGCCCTTTGAATCCTCTTTCGAATTCCACAGGTCTAATCTGATTTTGATTCTTCAAGACAAAGTTATGTCCATTCTCCCACAATGACCTAATTATGGAGTGGTTCAGTAGAGCGAACTTGTACGACTTGCCATGTGTCACTGTTTGCTCCTTTGGCTTTGAAATTTATAGACGAGAAAATACAGTCCGTGTGATTTCGATCACTTTTTACAGAATTCCAATCCGATGCTCAGAGAGAGAATTATGAATATTTTCCCACGATCACCTCTTTGAGATGAAATTCAGGAGCCTGAAAAAGACCTAACTTCCACAGGTCATATCTCCGAAAATATTGTGAACCAAGCTTTGAATTTTGTAAAGATGTTCCTCAGGCTTTTAGCTTCGTGCTCTAAACATTTTAGCTTCTGAACCTTCGTAGAAAAAAATTTATAGCGAAAATTCGCGATGACCTTTTTAAGTGAAATTCAGGAGCCTAAAAAAAGCCCCGACTTCCATAGATCATATCTCCGAAAATATTGCGAACCAAGACCTAAAATTTTGTGACGATGTTCCTTAGGATTTTGGCTTCGTACTCTAAACATTTCAGCTTTTGAACCTTCGTAGAAAAAACGTTATAGCGAAAATTCCGCGATGACCTTTTTAAGTGAAATTTAGGAGCCTGCAAAAAGCCCTAAATTCCACAGATCATATCTTTGGAAATTTTGCGAAACAAGCTCTAAATTTTTTTGACAATGTTCCTCAGGATTTTGGTTTCGCACTCTAAAAATTTAAGCTTTTAAAACTTCGTAGAAAAAACATTATAGCGAAAATTCCACAATGACTTGTTTGGAGCAGCGAAATCCTAGAATCCAAAGCTCTGATATCAAATTTTGTGAAACCAGCTCCAAAAAGAGAAGAAAATAAATATCAACGCCTTATAAATAAGCCAATTCGAGGTGGCAACCTTCAATACATTGCATGAATGAACAATTCTTGGATGATACAAGTGAAAAATCCTCCTTTCTATATATAGGAGTCCATGGGGCCACAATGTAATCCTAGTGGGGCCACAATGTAACCCTAGCCGACCTAACAATAATAATGTAAGGGCAAAATAATAACAATATGGCGGTTACAGGGGTACAACAATAAGGGGGGATACACTAACATAATAAGGGACTACACTATTAATATAGGGACTTAACAAATGTTGTATGAAATTTGAAGTAGAAATATTTAAGGATCAAAGTAAACATATAATAATTCAAAATGTGTAAAATAATTAAATAAGCAATCTACAATTTAAATCAATCAGATCAACCAATAAATGGAGCCTTGACGAGCATTTTAGTGAAGCAAATAAATTTTTTCCTACTTCACAAAAATGCATGCCCAACCTTCATTACAAGGCCAAATTGAGTGGTTCAGATTCAATAGTACTTTTTTACTCATAATTAACATTAATTTTGCACATAGAAATTTTTGATGTGCAAGAATATGCCAAATTCGATCAATTTCATAGGGTTAAAGTCAAGGTTCGTGTGCCTCAAATAAATGCACACAAGGAATTGTTCTTAATTGATTATGCAATAATGATAATTACAACCTAAATATAAAACCATTTTGTGCAACATATCATAGCCATTTTCATAAATGCAATGTTATACATTGAAATCCAAGCCTATTAGAATAACAATTGATCATATCTTCCAATGATCATAGTCAATACAAATATGCACTCCCAAGCTAAACCAATTACACTCTTGGTAATGAAATTTGAAATGTGACATGATTGTATAATTCCTAACCTTAGGATATAACCTTGCATCTTGTCTGGTAAATGTCCTACATAACCATGTTTCCCACTTACACAATTTTCACATAAGGCAAGTCGAAGAAAAACTTAGAATGTTGTATGAAATATGAATTATAAATATTTAAGCTCAAAATAAAGATATAACAATGTAAAAGTGTGTAAAATAATCAAATAAACAATCTATAATTTGAATGAATTAGATTGGTCAATAAGTGAAGTTTGGACATTCATTTTAGTGAAGAAAGATGATTTTTTTCCTGCTTCACAAAAATGCATGCCTAGCCTTCATTTGAGGGCCAATTTGAATGATTCAACTTGGAAAGTATTTTTTTACGCATAAGTAACATTAATACCATTAAATTTTTCTAATTTTGTGATTTGAAGGTCAAAGTTAATGTAAATGAAAGCATTGGAGCAATCATAGTTCACAGTGTCTCCCTAAAAGTGTTAACAGTTTCTGAACAACATAGACTTACTAGAAGCAAATTAGTGTGGAAAATTAGCAATTAAATAGTATACAATTTGAATCACTCAAATTAGCCAAGAAATGAAGCCTAGGCGTGCATTTTAGTGAAGCAAGGCAATTTTAGCCTGCTTTACAAAAATGCATGTCCAACCTTCATTTCAAGGCCAAATTGAATGATTAAATTTGGAGACTATTTTTTTACTCATTTGTAACATTAATACAATTAAATATTTCTAGTTTTTCACATATATGTTTATGTTGTTCAAGAACACTCCAAATTGCATGGATTTCATAAGGTAAAAGGTAGGGTTTGTGTGCCTTAAGTTTCTATCAAGGTTGGATAATACATTTTAAATTTTAATAATATTGTGAAAAAATATGGGCATATCACAAAATGGCATTATATCATTTTTTCTAAGTTAATCCAATTTGAGTACCTAATGTCCTACGTCATCCATTGTGTCCTCATTTGATATGGAACAATTTGTTGCCATGGCCTCATATGGCTCCTATTATACACAACATGGTCAATAATTTCTAGTGCACCAATTATATAATTTCAATGAATATGATATCCAACATCACCATTCATTCTGGTAGAGGAAATCAATCAATAGATACCTTGGGCCTAATTTGATGGAGCTTGAAATGAATAAGGGATGTGCAGTGGTGGGCTAGTTCTACACCTCAAGAGGCATTGACATTTGAAGTCAAAAATTAGTTTGGGAAGAGGGACTAACAAATTTGCGAAGCTTCTTTCATTAAAAATTCTATTGTGCTAGGCACTGAAATTGAGATGCATGTCTTTACAAATATTTGGAGATTCCTTAAACGTAATTAATTGGTTCAATGTTGTCCAGAGATGTCACAACCATTCTATGTTGCCTTATTTGAAGAAATTGTTTTGTTAAAATCCTCTTTTGACTATTTTACAAATTTCCATATATACAGGGAATTAAATGCATAAGTCGAATCATTATCTAAAGAAGGTGTTGGAGAAGATCATGGCATATGGCAAGCCAGTGACACAATAGAAGTTGGGACAAAACAAACATATCAACATCATTCTTTTTTGGATTTTTGAAAATGTCCCCCTTTTTTTTCTTTTTGTGTTTTATATTGATGGCTCATATAATGGTACTTTTTATACTTTGATATATGGCAACCATATGGAACTACAGGCTCTGGACTTATGATCTCTCCATTGACTCTTATTTATGTATTTTAGTTTGGATGATCCTTTTTGTTTATTGGGTTGAATAGTTATTTTCAAAAGCTCAATTTTGTTTTGTATGATATATGATGGATGAATGGGGAATGCTTAAGGGATGTAATTATGTAACTTTTTATAAATCTTAATAAAATGTTACGGTTTTTTTGCGGATTAAAAAAAAAAAAAAATCCACCATTCACTCCTCATTTATAACTTATTTATGAAAATCATTTAGAGTTAATTACATTAATCTATAGTGAATGTAGTGGATTATTGATATTATGGTTATTATATTAAATGTATTCTATTAATATTTTATTTTATCTGAGAATAATGTTACATTCTTGTAACATTTCTATGTCTATTTTTTTTATGGAAAAAAATAACTTGATGGTGCTAGACTAGGTATCGTTTGCGCCGACTTTTGTGCCCAAACTAGGTCACATTATGAGACCCGAGTTAGTGCTAAATTTGTTGATTTCACCATTACTTACATAAGTAATTATGATATTCTACTTGAATGACATTAGGTAACTACATGAGATTTTAAGAATGACATTTTTAGGGTTTGTTTCAAATCAAGGTATGTGGATCATTATGTTTTTTCCAAAGCATTTACATATGAATAATTTGTTTAAATAGTACATCACCCTAATATTATTTCTCTTACATTATCCTAGGTTATAATTCAAAGCATCATAGTTACTAAAACTCATGAAACTCTGATTTTTTTCTCTAAATAACTAAAACTCCCAAATTTTCTACTCCTAATATATAAACTTTCACTATTGTTAAGACTACTTCCTCTAATTCTTATTGTTCCTCCACAAGTAAGCTTACTACTAGGTGGACTTCAACCATTATTAACAAGCTAGTGTAGTGTTACCTAATTTTATTTAAGAAGCATAAGGGGTGGGGTTGGTACGATGCCAACTTTGTTATTTTCTAGTGCCATGCTCACTACTAGGTTACTTTGAGCATGGCACTAGAAAATAACAAATAAGTGGGGCTTCCTCGCTAGCAAATATTTTGTTCTATCATAAAAAAAATAATTCCACTTGTGGTTTAGCCATTCATTTATTCATTTTTATAAGGCCTAATAATCATGTTTTGGTCCCAAAAACATAACCATTTCATGGCTCTAATTGGTAAAATAAGGTCCACTTAAGTGTCCAACAAACATTGTACTAGTCTAACATTGATGTATTGGCTTCAAAGACAAGAGTCCATGAAAAGACATTCTACTCCACAATTGCATACACTTATTTAACAACAAAAAAGTATAGGAGGATTCACCTTAAAAATACAAGGTTAACCGGCACATGAGATAATGGGACATATATACATTCCCATAAACACCTCACATCAAGCAAGTTAGCTACCACACATACTCATTTGAAGAAACAATAATTAATGAGCATGTGTATTATCACATAAAAAATGATCACCTAACCATTTCTTCCTAGGTTGATTGAAATACACCATGTAGGATGTTAACACAATAAAATTACTTGTTAAGAGTTTTTTCAAAATTGAATAATCATGGGTTAAATGTGTTTCCTACAAATCGTAATCATTTTTCCAAATCAGAATGATTTCCCTTATCCACCATTAAAATCATTTCATTTTGTAAGTTTGGTAACTTGATGTTAAATTGGTAACATTTGACAATATAAATTATGACATTCCCACTATCATCGAATTTTAAAACACGCAGAAAGGAAAATGCTGACAGTCAGTCTGTCAGTGAAATCGCCAGTTAAATTTTTTTTTTTAACTGTAAAAGGCAGTACATTCGGGAGCAGATTCATAGTAGTTGGAAATGAAATTTTAAAACCAAAAGGAGGTTGTTGTTTGTAAGAGGCTTATTTAAAAATCATCTTTCAATTTTTACACAAGTGAAATGGTTTGAGAGATTCGAAGGAATCTTTGAGAACTAGAGTTCAGGATTTTGGAAACTTAGTCTTTTCCTATTTTAGTCATTGTTTTAAAAATCCATTTTAGGACAATATAAGATGAATTTTTGAAATCCCAAAGAGTTTTTTTCGAAAACATAACCATTAACACAAACCTCTCTTAGGTTTCTAACACCTATCATGGTTTTGATGTTTCTAAGGGGTCTATAGACCCTATTTTTTAGGAATTCATGAGGGAAAATCTCATGGACAGTTGGTGACTTTGATGCCACATCATCAAATTTGAATTGTTGTTCCTTATCTCCAACAACATCATTATATTTAGATGCAGATTGGGTTGGAAGGTTTTACATACGTGATGTTAGGTCCCTATATTACTATTGTAGCCCCTTATTGTTGTTAGTGTAGCACCCTTATTGTTATTGTTGTATCCCTATAGTCCCCATATTGTTATTATTGTGCCCATAAAAGCCCACTATTGTTATTGTTGTGCCCTTACATTATTATTGTTAGGTCGGCTAGGATTATATTGTGACCCCATGCACTCCTATATAAAGAAAGGATGTTTTGAAATTTGTATCATCCAAGAATTTTTCATTTATGTAATGTAAAGGAGGTTTCCCACTCGAAGAGGCTGATTTATAAGGCGTTGAGATCTCTTTTCTTCTATTTTGTGAGTTTGTTTCTTAACATTTGGTATAAGGGATTTGGATTCTAGGGTTTCACTGCTACAAATAGGTTATTGTGGAATTTTCACTATAATGTTTTTTCTACGAAGTTTTAGAATCTAAAATAGAAACCCATTTGAGCCGAAATCCTGAGGAACATCATGTAAAACTTTCCGATCTTGGTGCGTAATATTTTCAGAGATATGATCTCCAATAGGTGACCAAGGGAAAGTCATCATAAATTTTGTTTCAGGCATAAGATTGGAATTCTATAGAAAGTGGCTGAAATGTCATGGCCTATAGTTCATTATGTATTTATTTTAGATTCGAAGGTCGAAACTATGACATGTGGCACGCCGTACAAGTTCAATCTACTAAACCAACCCATAATTAGGTCATTGTAGGAGATCAGGCATAAATTGGTCTTGAAGAATCCAAATTAGGTATGAGATGTGGCATTGGAAATAAGAATCAGAGGGCTACTACAGGACCAAATTTTAGATATTGAATATCCAAACTCGTAGAGATAATTCTTGTTCAATATCAGCCTCCTAAAAAGCAATAAAAAAGTGTGTATTTTTTTTTTTTAAATTGCATAACATGTGTTTGAAAAATTTCTTTGAAGTGATTCCAAGGGAATATTGAAGCATATATATAATTATTGGATTCTATAATTCCTCCCAAAAAGAATTCCACACCCATTAAGCCCTTAGAAATCTCTATTGTGACGCATGAAGAGGAACAAGTGCAACATTATGTATCAAAATTACGAGACCAAGTGCAAGAAATTTCACTCTTGCAAAAAGTAACCAAAAATGAAATGGAAGATAAAATCGACGGTTTGAAGAAAGGAATGGAAGCTATGATAAATGGCGTGGAAGCTAAGATGGATGGTTTGAAGAATGACATGGAAGCTAAGATGGATGGTTTGAATAATGGCATGGAAGCTAAGATGAATGGTGTGGAAGCTAAGATGGATGGTTTGTATTATCACATGGTAAAATTGTCATCAATTTGGCTTTTATATGATATTATTACGATATGGTTAAGTTTTGGAAATTGGTTTCATTTTTCCAATTTTTGGCTAAATTCGTCAATGTGAACTGTTTTTGGTGCTTTTCCCTTTCATCAATTTTTATAAAACTTTATTAGCCCTTGGGGCTAATATCCATGTCAAGGGATAATCTCAAAGGCTAATCTCCAAATCATCAACAACCCGATGGCTGTAGGTTTTAACCCTGAACAGAAATTGTCTACAAATGAATCTCACAACAGAAAATAAATAATAGCGAGAGCATAACACATAAAACAGATAAACACAGAGATTTTCCCCTGGATCCCAAATCGGGACGACCGGCTTGATTTTTCATTATATTCCTTTTAGTGTTACAACACATATATATACATGCCGAAGCATACATGAACCCTAATCCATTAACCCTGGATTAGACCATAACCGTAGTTCCCTTGACCAGATCTACAAAAAATACCAGGGGCCAAAAACCATCATACCCCAAAACCATGTGCAAAGCCATGCACAAAACCATGGGCGCAGACTACCCACTGGAAATTAAGGACCAAAATGTTTTTGCTAGGGCACTGCCCCGGACCCCGATAGGGGGGGCCTGTGACCCCCCCGTTGTGCCCAGCACAAAGGGGGGGCTATCGCCGCCCCTCTTACCCCCCCGCGCATGCTTAGTCGTGGAAAGAATATAACACATACCCAACATTCTCCCACTTTTTGTTTTCTTTCCACAGGGGGCCACAGGAGAGCTTAGTCATTGGGCCAATTCTTCAACACCCATTGTTTCTCTACACCAAGAGAACTTCTGAGTGCTCACAGACTTCGTCAATGCATCTGCAACATTCTTCAAAGTGTCCACCTTTACCGGCAACACCCTTTTAGCCTCAACCATATCTCTAACAAAGTGATATTGAACATCAATGTGCTTTGTCTTTGAATGATAAGCAGGGTTCTTAGCCAAGAAAATTGCACTTTGGCTATCACAGTCTATCCTTATAGCTGGCTGTACCAACCCCATACTTGAACACAATCTCTGCAACCAAATTTCTTCCTTGCTTGCATGAGTGGCTGCTATGTATTCTGCCTCTGTAGTTGAAAGAGCCACTACAGACTGTCATTTAATCATCCAAATGACTTTGCCTCCAAATAGGCTAAACACATACCCACTTGTAGATCTTCTTTGGTCCAGATCTCCAGCCCAGTCTGCATCAACAAAACCAGGAATGTCCAACATTATTTCCAATCCTGGTCTTCCCTGGTAGCACAAGCCATAATCACTAGTGCCACGTAAATATTTGAAAACCCGCTTCACTGCTGTCTAATGCTCCTTCCCTGGGTTTGACATAAACCTGCTCAATACTCCCACTGCATGTGCAATGTCTGGTCTAGTACAGACCATTGCATACATCAGGCTACCCACTGCACTTGCATATGGAACATGAGACATATCCTCCTCTTCTTCTTGTGTCTTGGGACACTGTTCAGCAGATAGCTTTACACCTACAGGAATAGGAACATTCACCGATTTAATATCCTGCATATTGAACCTTTGCAATATAGTCTCGACATACTTCCTCTGGTTTAACTAGAGCTTCCTCTTTGCCCGATCTCTCTTAATTTCCATGCCCAAAATATAGTTTGCAGCACCAAGATTCTTCATGTCGAATTTGGAGAACAGTTGGGTCTTCAAATCTTGGATAATTTCTTTGTCATTTCCAATCAACAACATATCATCCACATACAAGACCAAATAAATAACACGGTCACCAATTAATTTAAAATAAACACGGTGATCCTCCTTGCTTCTGGTGAAGCCAAGTCCCCGTATATAGGTATCAAATTTCTGATACCACATCCTTGGTGACTGTTTTAACCCATACAGAGACTTCTTTAACCTGCATACCAGTTCTTTTTTACCCTTCACCATAAATCCTTCAGGTTGCTTCATGTCGATCTCCTCTTCTAGATCCCCATGAAGAAATGATGTCTTCACATCCATATGTTCTATCTCAAAATCAAATGCAGTAGCAACAGATAAAAGTAATATAATAGAAGTAACTTTGGCAACAGGAGAAAAAATATCACCAAAATAAATTCCCGGCACCTGGGAATAACCTTTTGCTACCAACCAAGATTTTTATTTCTCCACCTTGCCTTCTACATTCATCTTCTTTTTAAACACCCATTTTCTCTCGATGGGCTTCCTTCCAGCCGACAACTCCACCAGATCCCATGCCTCATTTTTGTGCAAGGATTCCATTTCATCAACCATGGCCTCCTTCCAGAGTTTTCCATCCTTTGAATCTACTGCCTCCCTAATAGTTCTGGGTTCATCATCAGTTATAGTTAAGGAAAAATTTGAATAGAAAGCAGATGGACTATACCTTTCTGGTTGTCTTCTTTCCCGAGTTGATCTTCTCACAGCTGAAGTTTGTGGCTCTTCCCCTTCTGAGTCTTCTTCTTTTGTAGAGTCTGATTCATCCTCCTTTAGCTCAAACTCTATCTTTTCAGGTTCCTTTGGTATGAATTCATGTTTAACAACATCTTTCACCTCTCTAAACACCACATCTCAGCTGTACACAACCTTCCTTGTTTCCAGGTTCCAAAGCTTGTAACCTTTTAAACCATCCTTATACCCAATAAAGATGCACCTTTCAGATTTATTATCCAACTTGGTCCTTTTCTGCTCTGGAACATGTACATATGCATCACATCCAAATACCCTTAGATGTGAAAGAGAGGGTTTCTTACCAGTCCATACCTCATGTGGAGTCTTATCCTCCAACACTGATGAAGGTGATCTGTTAACCAGATAGCATGCAGTCTCCACTGCCTCTGCCCAGAATTCTTGTCCTAACCCGGTACCATTGAGCATGCTTCTTGCCTTTTCCATCAGTGTTCTGTTCATTCTTTCTGCAACTCCATTTTGCTGAGGTGTGTATGGAGTAGTCTTCTGCCGTGCTATACCACACTTCTTACAGAACTCTTCAAATTCCTTCTTGCAGAACTCCCCACCATTATCTTTCCTCAGCGCCTTTATCTTCTTCTCTGTCTGGTTTTCCACCAGAGCCTTAAATTCTTTAAATCTGTCAAAAGCTTCAGATTTCTTCCTCAAGAAATATATCCATGTATTCCTTGAGAAGTCATCTATGAATGAAACATAGTACACAAACTTTCCCAGTGATGGAACTGACATAGGTCCAAACACATCACTGTGCACAAGTTCTAATATCTTGTTCGCCCTCTTAGCACCAGAAGGAAAACTCACCTGATTCTTCTTCCCATATACACAATGTTCGCAGAAATAGAAGTCCAGAGAGAAATTAGACATACCTTCTACCATACCATTTCTATTCAGTATCCAAAGGTCCTTCTCTCCAATATGTCCAACCCTTTGATGCCATAGCATGGTCTTTTCTCCAGAGACAGCTAGGCTTTTTGCTCCACTTTCAGGAACCACAAAACTGTTACACCCATCAATAATAGTGCTACCTTGTAGCTTGTACAGAGTTCCAGTCCGAACTCCCCGCATTAATACCAGTGCTCCCTGAACTATCTTGCAAGAATATTTCTTGAACACTGTTTTTACACTTGCATTATCCATATTGCTTACAGAAATCAGATTTCTGGCCAATGCAGGAATATGCAGAACACCAGGAAGTGTTCTAATCCTTCCACCTTGCAAATTCATCTTGAACTTTCCACGTCCGACGATTCTAGCCTTCCTATCATCCCCTAGGAAGACATCACCACCATCATATTTCTCATACTCATAGAACCACTCCCGATGGGGAGTGAAGTGAAAGGATGCACATGAGTCAATAAACCATGACTCATGATCTACATGTGTATTTGAAGAAGAAGCCAAATAAACATCCCCACCTTCATCCGAGGTGGTTTTTGCCTCTCCATAAGGAGCATCATCAGATCCCTTTCCTTTCTCAAGAGCTTTAGATCTGCACTCCCTTTTGTAGTGCCCTTCCTTTCCGCATTTCCAGCATACCTTTACAAACTTTCCAGGAGATTTATATCTCTCTCTAGATTTGGATCTCCCACTCAAAACCTTATTCTTGTTTCTGTTTTGGGACCTTCCTCGTACAGATAAGGCATCTCCATTCTGGCCCTCCATATTTCTCCGTCTCATTTCCTCCGACAACAAGGCTGAGACAATGTCATCAAAATTCAAGGTAGTTGTATTGCTACCTATTGTAATAACCAGACTGTCCCACGAGTCTGGTAGAGAACACAACAAACTGATGCACTTATCTTCATCTGAGATTTTAATATCAACAGATGACAGCTGACTTACCACAGTATTGAAGGCGTTCAGATGCTCTATCACCGAGTCTCCATCCTTCATCCTCAGATTATACAGCTTTTTCCGCAGGAACAACTTATTCACCACAGACTTAGATTGGTACAAAGTCCCAAGTTTTTCCCACAAATTCTTCACCGTAGCTTTCCCAGATACATTCAACAATACTAAATCTGAGACACATAACCATATTGTGCTCTTAGCCTTCCGATCCAGTTTCTTCCGGTCTTCATCTGACATTGTCGTTGGTTTAGTACCTGGATCTACCGCGATCCACTGATCTTTATCCACCAGTAGATCCTCCATCTTGAGCTTTCATAACTCAAAACTCTGACAATTAAATTTCTCGATCTCTATCTTCCCGCCGCTCGCCATCTTCTTTCACCGCAAGATTCGATCCCGTAGATCTCCCACTGAAAATGGTATACCTCAGGCCCGAGAAAAAAAACCTCAGTAGCAAAGGTGTCCCCCTGAAGTCGAAACAACTCTGATACCAAATGTAGGTTTTAACCCTGAACATAAATTTTCTACACATGAATCTTATAACAGAAAATAAATAATAGCGAGAGCATAAAACATAAAACAGATAAACACAGAGATTTTCCCCTGGATCCCAAATTGGGATGACCAGCTTAATTTTTCATTATATTCATTTTAGTGTTACAACACATATATATACATGCCGAAGCATACATGAACCCTAATCCATTAACCCTGGATTAGAACATAACCGTAGTTCCCTTGACCGGATCTACAAAAAATACCAGGGGCTAAAAACCATCATACCCCAAAACCATGTGCAAAACCATGCACAAAACCATGGGCCCAGACTACCCACTGGAAATTAAGGACCAAAAAATTTTCACCGAGGCGCTGCCCCGAACCCCGATAGGGGGGGCTATTGCCACCCCTGTGACCCCCCCGTTGTGCCCAGCACAAATGGGGGGCTATCGCCCCCCCTCTTACCCCCCCGCACGTGCTTAGTCGTGGAAAGAATATAACACATACCCAACAAAGGCTAAGCTGAGTGGCAAAGTGGGAGGGCAGGGGATGACATGGCAAAAAGTTCTAGAACCTAGCTAGCTCAAAGGGAAAAGGATGAGTCTTTGAAAGCATGAGGAAGGTTTTTCAATTAGTGACAGTTTTGACAAATAGAATTCTAAGCCAAGTAGAAGTCTTCTACTTCAACCTATTCGAAGACTTTCACTCTTCTTCAACTATCTCCGGATGAGATATTATAGATGTTAGTAACATGCTTCTTGTACCTTAGTTAGTCTAGAATGTCTTTAGGTGGAGCAAGCTCATATAGCTCTCATGCAATAGCTGTTACGCCAGCTGTTAGATTAGGATTTAGTTATCAATTTTTATTAGGGGAGGAATTCCTACGAGCCTCTTTTGTATATATTAGTGTTATTATATTGAAAAGGGGTTTGAATCCTTTGTAGCATGCCTGGGTACAATGTTTATGGATATTAATGAAAGGTCTTTTTCAGTGCATAAGTTTGTTTCTCAAACCAGATATTCAGTAAGCCATGTTTTTTCACTGTTTTTTGTTATTCTTTCAAATCTATAAATTTTTGATGTTACACATAATTCATATTACTTATTCTTTGTTTTCCCTACATAAAACAATTTCTCTCTTTACTATGAAATTTGCACTAGATTCATCCCATAGATGTTCAGTGCTGATTGTATCTCATTTTATTTTCCAAAATAATTACATATTCATCCTTCATGCTCTATAATTAGTAATGTACTGTTGACCTTAAGAGTTGCATAATTTACTTCTTCAAGTGATCGATAACAGTTCTCTATTTGTTTTCTTGCTTGTTCTATCTATTACTACGACGACCAAACTTTGTTTGAACAAACATCAACTTTGTGTATAAAATATTTAAGTGAAATCACATGTAAGCAAATTTTGTCGACACGTTTTGAACTAGCCAGCGTGGTTCATCATCAGGACAAGATGAGAAATCTGATCAAGGAACCTGTTTAAATAGAAAGGAAAGCTCCAACTAGCTATTGAAAAATAACGGCTAGTTTGACTAGAATAAGAAATTTAATTAATTTTATTTTTATTTTATTATATATATATATATATATTTAATGAATTACTTAATAAAAGTTGTCTAATTTGAATATAATTTAATATTTTTATTTTTTTACCTATTAATTTTAATTATATGTTATCTAGTTAAAATTTATTAATAACTATATGTTATATAATAGAATCTAATAAAAATTCTTATTTAATTTACTTAATAGTTAGTTTTACTAATTTAAATCATAATATAATAATAATAATAATAATAATAATAATAATAATAATCCAAAAAGACAGAAAAGGAGAAAGAAATCGAGAGTTAGAGTTGAGGAGACGACAAGAGGGAGAATAGGGGAAGAGAAAAAGAAACTAAGAGTGACGGGTAGGAATCCAACATCTGCTAACACTCCACCCATCATCCCTGTTAAGGTTAATCGACCTATTTTCTATTTCCAAGGCTTCCCTCAACTTGCGGTGGTGGAAATGGTTAATCCTTGCAATAACCTCAACATATTCAATGAAAATGTGATGATTTGTCTTTTCAGCATGCTCTGCTAAGGTAGAGGAGCTTGATTTAATATGTCTAAGGTCAACGACATGTTCATGAATTATTTGATTAATTTATCAAACAGTTTCACTGATGTAAGGCATCCCTTTGGAGCATGGAATCAAGTAAACACCCCTACCATCCTTAGGGAAAATTAGGTTCTTGACTGATCTAAGCGAACTCCGAATGGTGCACAGGGGCTTGAAGGTTGAGGAAACATTAGTTTTCTTCAATATCCTAGCGATTTTATCAATAGTACCTTGGATAAACATAAGGTGAACTCCAGATAACCGATCACAAGGTTATTTCTTATCCCTAGGACCTTTTTCAGCTTTTTGAAAAGCTCTAAGACATTGAATTTTGCTATAACCGTTCTTACTGAAAACTTCAAAGAGATGAAATTTTTCACCTTCAAAGTGGCGTTCATCAGAGATTCTAAAGGCTCTGGTGGCTAGGGTGCTGAGAACCCCAAGCTTCTGAGCCAGGAAATGATGAGAGCAAGCATGTAAATACTTCTCAGTATGCATCTTCTTTATAAATACTTGATGAGAGAAAGAACCATCACCATTCCTAGAAAGAAGGACATCTAGAGAGGGCAGGCTACCATCCAATTCGAATTCCATGGTGAAATTAATGAAGTCAGTTTGATCATTAAGATGCTGGAAGAAAAGGTCTAGTTTCTCTTTTCCATGGGGCCAAACCACACAAGTGTCATCAAAAAACCTTTTCCAAAGCCTAGGTTGAAAAAGGGAGGCGGAAAGGGCCTTAGATTCGAAGTATTCCATGAAAATATTAGCCACCACAGGGGATAGGGGGGAACCCATGGCCACACCACAAGTCCGTTCAAAGAATTCACCCTCGAGACTAAAGAAGGTCGAGGTTAGATAGATCTCAATGAGATGAGAAACATCACGATCCGTGACCCAAGAAATGACTTTGATGGATTCCTTAATGGGAATATAAGTGTATAATGAGACGACATCAAAACTTACAAACCTGTCATCGAGATCCAATTTAATGTCTTTAAATTCATTAATAAAGGAGGACGAGTCTTTGACAAAGGAGTCGATGACCCACAAGAGGTTTCAGCTTACTGGATAAAAATTTAGTGAGAAAATAAGTAGGAACACCTATGGTGTTGACAATGGGGCGAAGGGGGGCTCCATCCTTATGAATCTTAGGAAGACCATAAATCCTCAAAGTGAGGGGGTTACTTTCAATAATATTTTTAATTAGGGAGCCAACAATGTTACTCGATTTTATTGCCAAAGAAACCACTTTTGAAACTTTTTTAAGGGGATTTTTGTCCAGCTTCTTATAGCTCCCGCTATTAAGAAGGTGATCCAACATCTTATTACGATAATCCTCCTTATTTAAAAAGACCGTAGCACCTCCCTTTTCCACCTTAAGAACAAAAATATCCTGGTTATTGTTTAAGGATTTAAGAGCCTCAAACTCAGGTTTTCTAATGTTGCTCTTAGGGGGCTTCGCTTTTCTAAGGATCATGGCATAGTCGTGCCCGATAGTGTCTTTATTAGCATCAAGAAAATCTCTAATCCCGTATTCTATATCAAAAATAATGTCTTGAATAGGGATTTTTTTAGGAGAAAGAGAATAATTGAGGCCCTTCTCCAACAAACTATAGACATGACGATCAAAGGAAAAATGAGAGAGATTAATAACAGTCTTATTCGAGGGGGAAGAGAAAGATTTGTTATTACTTTTATTGTTATTATTATTATAATTATTAATGTTCATGTTATTATTATTAAAATTATCAGTATTTTTTTTTTGTAAATAAGATAGGGCTATTCATAGTCATATTCATATAAAATTGAGATTTACATCACTGCCAGTGTTAGGAAAAATTACACACTAATATATTGTAGCAATCATTACAGCTGTGACTTTGGACTTTGAAGTCATCCTCTGGGATGGGAGTTTACAGGGAGAAAACCAGAGTGGACTTTGATCAAAATATAGGTAGATAGGTCGAGAAGAAAGGTCATTTGGCCTCGCTGTAGATGATAAATAGAGCATTAGAAGACATACATTCATAAATAATAGAATCTGGGAGAGCAAGGTTGGGCAGCGTCGTCTATTAGAAAATCATCTATGCTGATTGGATGTTCAGGGGTGTTGCCATTTTCCGAGTCGTAGTGCTGCATTCCGCTGGAGGAGGGACCGGTGCCATCGAGGTTGAATTGCACCAGGAGACAGCGGGTGACAAAAGGATCGATGCCTTCGATTTTGGTGACTTGATGAATATGCTGATTTGCAGTCCTGCGTTTAAGCAGAGCATAATGTGGAGAAATTTTGTCAATGAAGCAATGGTGGTGGACTTCGTCGACATACATTATAATTTTTTCTGTGAGTGAATCAATTTTTCATTCCATAGTTCTATTGTGGTCCTGCTACTCCTAAAGAGCCAGAGATAGCATTGTTTTGGTCTACCAGTAGAGGTCGATGGCAGATTGTTCATGCTTTCGTCTCGATCTCCTCTATTTGAGATTTCACCTCCTGCTTGGTGTTTGCTGCATAATCTAGTGCGACATATCTAGCGATCATCTCTGTGCACGTAACAGGGGGCCTAGAGGGGTTAGCCCAGCGGGCACCATGACCGCGCCCACCGTGGGCAGGGAGGGGGGAATTGAATCGACGGGGTGGGGGGGGGGAATGAGAGTAGTGCTGACCAGGGGGGTCCAGGCATGAGCTACAAGCTGTAGAGGGAGGCTCGAGTGGATGGGTGCAGAGAGGGGCAGAGATGAATGGGAAAGTAGGGCGATCAAACACTGGATCTCAGAATCCAAAGGATGGAATGAAAAATCAGAGAGGATGGTGAGGTTAATATAGCTTGGAAGGAAGAGAGCAGGACAGGAAATGCGACAGGAGAAAAAGACGCCTGGGTTGGAGATCAATTGTGGGAAGTTAATGTGATATTTGGGGTTGTCAATCAACAGTCTGTCAGGCATAAAGCCGTATGTTCGATCATTTGGTGGGGGAGTGGTGAGGGTGAGGGAGGTAAGGGTCATGAATGCCGTGGGGGAGGAGTGTAGATGTCGAGGTTGTGGGTTGTCCTTCAACCTGCAAATCCATATCCCTGATGCGACTGTAATTAGTTCTGACGTCAGACAGAATGTGGGTGTCCCAAGAGCTTGATGTGAGGTGGCTATTTCCATTAACACCTATGTTGGCCAACAAGTCGGCCATCTGGTTGGCTTTATGCTTGACAGTGTGGAATGTGATACCCTTAGCCCTATCAAAATGGAGTTTGATTTTTTGAAGAATTTTGTTGAGCCTCCAATTATCAGAAACTTGGTTGACGTTTCTGCCCTGCTGTATCTTTTTACAGTTTTGGGTAGCGACCATGGAGTTCCCCTCGACAAGTAGGGGCTAGAAGTTCTGTTCCAAGGCAATGGCGAGTCCATGGGTTAGGGCCTAAAGCGTAGCCGCATTATTTGTAGTGCCTCTGAGGTTTCCATAGTATATCCATAGAATTTGGCCTGCATGATCTCTGAAGACACCGACAAAACCTGCTTTACCCGGGTTATCTTTTGATGCCTCGTCATAATTTACGTGATGAGGTTGGGTTCAGGTGGTAGCAATTTGGGGTTATATGTCCTGGAAAGTGAAGAATTGTGATGCATGGAAGGGTTGTGGAGGGGTAGGTCAAGAAGTGATAAGATGCATAGATCTTCTCAAGAAGGGGGGGAGGTGGGGTTGGGAAGACAAGTGATGCAAGCGATGGAAGCGGTTTCCCTTAGAGTTTGTTTTAAGGAGTGGATTATCTGTTCTTATTTTTTTTCCTAATTTTTGAAGATTATGGCATTTATTTCCCTCCATATAGCCCAACATATGATTCTGGGAAAAATGTTCCACACCAGATTGATGAGAGGTTGATTGGAGAAGGATGTGCACCAGTGTTCAAGGGAGTTGAGAATGGAGGAGGGGTCCCTGTTAGAGGAGTTAAAGACAAGGAAGCTCCAGTTCTAGATATTGCAGGCGAAGTGGAATTCATTTAGCAGATGGTTTGTGGTTTCACTATTTATTTTGCAGAGCATACATATGGAAGGGCTAGTGAAGCCTTTCTTGATTAAATTCTCCTAGGTTAGAATTTTCCCATGCATCACTAGTCAGAGAAAGAGAGTGATTTTGGGCCAGTGTTTGCGGTGCCAAAGAATTCACCATTTTCTTTTACTGGGAGTGTGAGTAGGGTGGGATAAGTAGCCATAGGCCTCTTTTATGTTGAATTGACCAGCAGCATTAGAGCCCCATCTTAGTTTTTTTGACTCTTGTTCCATTTGAATTTGCCCTTTTTCTAGCTGTTCAACTAGATTTCTCCATTCCTGAGGGTGATTTTTTTGAACCCAGTCCGGGGCATCTTGCCATTCCCTCTAACCGGTATTTTCATCATGTTTCCAAAAATATTTGACCAGATTTTTTTTTTTGGCTATCCATATGAATTTTGATTTGTTGGAATTGGTCTTGATTGAGCTGAGGGCATTTCTCCCAAGAATCATCCCAGAACAAAGTTGTTCCAACATTTCTTATTTCCCAGAAGCTATGTTTTTGAATCCTTGTTATGTTCCCCGAAGCTTGATTCCAAACTATTGAGCCTTTTGTTAGTATGAATCTTAATCGCAAGTGTACGAAAAAAGACCACTTTAGCTGTGCATAACAAACAACCCTAACAACAAATATGCCTTCCACTATCTTTAGATATGCAATTAGGTGACCAAGATAAATGCTGTAAAAATCTAGATCTATGCATCAAAAGACATTAAGCAGTAAATAAAAAATGAGATTTACTCCATGCATCCAATAGACAAGACAAGAATATGTTGAATGAATTTTATATCAAGGGCACCTAGGAGGAAAACATAGAAGGATGTTACTAGTTGTCTTCAATGGGATGGGTTCTTGTAAGTCCTCAGCACTTCAGATCTAAAATTCCTCTCTCTTGATGGTGTAGAAAACCCAGAAAAAAATGGAACTCAAAGGGAGCTCACAATAAAAAAGATAGAAAAGTACGACAATGACAGGTTGTGGGGCAGGTGATCCATCTCCACCAGGTTTTGGTGCCCAGTATTTTGCCCAATAAGTCTGGATCTCTGAGTCCAAGCCCGCCTTCTTTTTTTGGTCTGCAGATTTTGTCCCAGACAACCAGGGCCCATTTGCCTTTTTTTTCTTTTCCTTTCCATAATAAGTCTCTTTGGATGGTTTTAAGTTGGTTGGAGATAGATTTAGGAGAAGCAATGGACAAATAATGGTACAGAAGTATTTCTTTTAGAATAGAGTTGACCAGGACTAATCTACCCAAGAGATTCAAGGATCTGAAAGTCCAATTTGCAATATTTTTCCCCATTTTGGTTATCAGAGATTCCAAATTAGATTTAGCAAGAGGTTTTTCCATTAAGGGAACACCAAGGTATTTGGAGGGGAAGGAGCTGAGCTGGAAACCTAGAGTTCTTGCGATGTTTAATTGGATGGGATAGGAGGTATTAAGAAAGAATATTTTGGATTTGGTTGTGTTGATAGAAGTGCCAAAGGCTTGGAAAAAGTCCTCAAGAATATTCTAAAAGGCGAGGGCCTCTTTAACAGTGGGAGAGCCCATGAGCAGAGTGTCATCCAAAAATTGTTGATGAGTGGAAGGGGGGGTTGAGGGGTAGATTTGTATGCCTAAGATGTTACCGTTGGAGGAGGCGGCCTGTATGGAGCGACTGAGACCTTATGCCATGATGAAAAAGAGGAAGGGTGAGAGGGGGTCACCTTTCCTGATTCCTAGGGAAGGGTTGATGATTGAAGAGGGGGAACCATTGAGAAGGATGGAGATGAAGGCTCCTGAAATGAGAGCCACAATCCATTTTATGCAGACCTTGTTAAAACCGAAGGCTGCTAACACTTTTCTGATGTATTTCCAGTGGATTTTGTCAAAGGATTTTGACATGTCCAGTTAAATGAGCATGCTTGGTTTCTTCTGCTCCTTGAGAGAGTGAATGAATTCCTATGAGAGGATAATGATATCCAGAATTTGTCTGCCTTCCACATAGCCTGTTTTCTGGGGGGAGATGAGGAGGGGCAGGATGTTTTTGACACGATTGGCCAAAACCTTGGAAATGATTTTGTAAATAACATTGCATAAGGCAATAGGACTGAATTGGTCAAGAGAGGAAGCATTTTCAGATTTGGGGATAAGGGTGAGGAAAGTAGCATTGAGGGCTTTTAGGACTGATTTTTGGATGCAGGATTCTTCCACTAGATCATGGAGTTCTGTTTTGAGCAGTGGCCAACAGGATTTGAAGAAGTCAGTGGTGAAGCCATTCGGTCCTTGGGCTTTGCCATTGAGCATGGAGTGGTCTTCTTCTTCAACTTCATTCATGGAAACTTTCATTATAAGTATTTGGTTACTATCCTTGGTTAAGATAGTGGGGATGTTTCTGGTGATTTTTTCTATTGCTTCCTCATTGGCATGGTTGGACTCATTGAGGATGTTCCCAAAATACTGATTGAGTTCCTCTTATATGTCTATGTGAGTGTTGAGGATGTTGCCTTGTTGATTTTTGGGGCTTAGAATTCTGTTGTGTTTCTTGTGTTCTATATTTGAACGTTGGAAGAATGCCGTATTATTTTCTCCATCCTTTAGCCAGCTGATATTGGATTTTTTGTGCCATAAGGTATCCTCTTGAGAAACCATTTCCTCCCAAATTTTTTGTAGGTTTAACTCCTCTTTCTTTCTTTTCTCGGTCATGTCATTGTTGATGATGTTCTGTTGTAGGGATTCCATTTTGACTTCTATCAATTTATTTTCTACTATGATGTCTACGAAGGTGTTCTTGTTCCAAAGTCTGAGTTCAGACTTCATGAATTTTAGTTTCTGCTGGAAGTTGTACATATTGCTGCCTTGGGTGGGTTGGGGGGTGGACCACTAGTCTTTCATTTTCTCCATAAATTTCAGATGCTTAATCTAGAAATCTTCAAACCTAAAGGGTTTTTTTGGGACTATCCAATAGTTGGATTTTTAGAACAATGGACCAACGATCTGAGCCCACCTGTGGGGCGATGATGGCTTCCATTTCCATGGAGCTGAGGTATAGTTAGAGAGGAGGAACCTTTATAGCCTAGAGGCTATCTGTCTTTCCCCACCTCTTCTGTTATTCCAAGTGAAAGATTCGTTTTTTATGGGGATGTATATAAGTTGGAGAGCATCAATGAGGTCTTGGAAGGAAGTTGAGTCTTTGTCCAGTTTTTTGAGTCCTCCTCTATTTTCCCCAAGGTTGGTGATCATATTAAAATCACCAAATATGAAGTTGAAAGGGTGGTTGAAGGAGCCAAGGTGTTTTCTTAAGCTAGTTAGCTAGACCAGTCTTTTAGTGATCGAGTGAGGAGCATAAAAATTGGTGATACAAATCTTATTTGTCGTACCAGTGATTTGGAGGACTATGGTGAGGGAATATTTGGAAGCTGTAGATGCACAGAGGTGAAAGCGTGAGTCCTTCCAAAAGTTGGAGAGACCACCTGTAGTGCCTGATGCTGAGATGGCCACATGACTGTTGTTGCAGGACAAATGACCTCCTCATCAGCTCAGAGGAGAAGGTAACATGGAAGGAAGAAAATGACCTGGACAAGACCCATTTTTGCTAACGTAACGCACCCCAGAAACAACTAGGAAGAGTTATAATGCACTTGAGCCATGAAAAGGGGGCGTTAATTCCTAGGGTAATGCTCTGTCTTGCCCAAGGGGCAATGTTAACCATGTTTAAGTGTGAAAAGGAAATATATTGCGGAAATTTGACTGGAATTTCTAGCTTTCTCTCATAAAGGAATCAATTCAAAATAGAAACTAAATGGCACAGACCTTTTATTAGGCATTGCCAAACATAACTGAACTCCTATGGAAGGATAAAGCGAGGAAAAGCAAGGACAAATCTAGATCTTTCCCAGTTTGAACAGGTTGAAAGAGTTGGCAAGGTTTGTCCTCTCCATCTCCTATAAAATGGAGCTATGGGCTCTTGGTCTAAGGTTGAAGGTTTGATTATATGTGGATCATAATTTCATTGTTGTAGTGTGAGGCTTGAAGATCGACAAAGTTCATTGAGATCTTTCTGCCTTGAGCATCATCACACTCGGAGATAGAGAAAGAGAGAGAGGAAATGGAAGATTGAGGAGGGCTTGGTGCAACCGACGGTTGTAATCCTCCTTTTTATAAATCAATAGAACTGTACCTGTTTTTTCCATTCGATGCATCAGTATCACAATTGTTGTTCAATCGTCTATGTAGCATGATATGAATGGCTTAGATCTATATTTTTTTATGTTTCTTATATGCTAGTTTAATTGATAAGAAGCTATACTGTTGTAGAGATTATGCGAGTGCTTTTATTGATTGCAGGATCTGGATTTGGAGCCAGTGAAGAAGGATCTCTACTTCGCTGCTAGGCGTTCTCCATAGGATCTGCTGTCTATAAAGAGGTAATCTCTCCATCTTACTTTTTCAATTATATATATTAGCATGAACATGTATGCAACATCTTTGTGAACTTTATAGCTAATCTGACTATCTGCCCCGGGCACCGAAAAGCCCTGAGAGGGATATTTAATAACCACCACGCAATCATATTACCCTATAACAGAATTGGCGACTCCGCTAGGGAGTAAACCCCAAGTTTCCGGGTTGTTCTTATGACTTTACCTTTTTCCTTCTGTTTACATATCCTTTTGACCATTTTATATGCTTAGTGAACATCTAAAAAGCTCACAGAGTCCAGATTAGACCCTCCTTAGCCATCTGTACAACTTTACCCTGACTAGTGCTTCCCCTGTAAGTGTTTCAGAGTGTTATAATGTGGTCTACGCTCAGATACACTACATTAGTCTCAATATTAACACTCTGTAGCCTCTTCTTTCCTGCGTTACCCAACCAAAATATATTTTTTTCACCTTAGTTGTGTTTCCCTTTGGCTGTGGAGTTATTGGTCATCAGAATAGCTTCTCTTGCTGGATCCTTGTGCTTGTTTACTAGCTAGAATTTCTGGCTTTTGTTCTTGTTTAAAAAAGTTAACGCCAATCGCATTTACATTTTGAAGAAGAAATTTTCTTTTAGTTTTTTGAACTTAGTTGAATTAATTCTGAAAATTTTTGGTTCTCATTTTCCGTACTTACTTAATATAACATATTATAAATGTGGTTGGGTTATGGATGGGATAAATAGGACACACGAAGGGAAGAAACGATCAGGTTTCTTTAAGCATTCCCAATTAGAAAGAAAGGTCAATTAGTGAGGTCCCTCCGTGGTGAAGGTCAACCGACGTCGACTAGGATAAGGCTCCTCCTTAATGGGAGAAATCCCATGAAGTCTATAGGACCGATGGACCTGTGATTTAGCCACTGAATCTTTAAAAGTTGAACTATTTTATTTGAATGTTTGGTGCATGGATGTTGAAAGAAATCTCTCCTTGTAGAAAAAACTCTTCATTGAATTGAATATTTAAAGCATATTTCTGCATGGTTTTTTGAGTTAGAGTCTCATCACATTTCATACGTCCACTCCCCCTCTGCAAGACTAATATAAGTACACTAAGAATCAAGCGATAATAAAATTAATTATATAACTTTTTCTAAGCTCACACCAACAGTAGTTCAAGCTAGGATCTTGGGGTAGGAGAAGTGAGAAAATCACCCAAGATCTCAAAACTTGAGACTAGCGTCATTAATAAGCGAAATCCTACTGCACTCATATTATCGGGACCACTCCACTACCACTAGAGTTAAGCGCGAGACAAAAACAGGGTGCATGAGAAGGTAGCCCACCTTCGAGTGCATTCAGTGGGCATGTTATGTATTGGGATTCCCTTCGGGGATGTAAAAACTAGATCGAGGATCTAGGTGTTCTACCCATATAGTGTGCTGTCTACGACCATGACCCCCTGATGATGTCTGTGATTTGAGGTATCTTTAGTTGCCAAAATTTTTAGGGACTCACACGAGGTGACTGGGACGGGCTGTCCTGGTACCTAAAACAAATAAACCTACTCTATCTTTGGTCCTTAGGAGGGTACTCGTCTTCACGAGAGTGCTTACACCTATTTTCTGAGGTTCAGGCAAAGCTCTAGAGTAACCGTAACTGTGTTTATGACTAGCCCTCTCTATATGATACTGTAATACTGGGTTTCATCTCCAGCAAATGATAGTACTCTGATAGGGCCACCCTGTTTTGGCTGCTTGTTAATTGATTTTGGAAAGTCCTTTTTTTATTTCTTATTTTTTTAGGTGTGTGGTTACTATCACTGATAATTTATAATACATCACAAATAATTAAAATTTGCTAAAAATAAACAGGTCACCATGGCATCTTTTGACCCTCGCCGTCTGTCTCGACGACAGCGAGGTCTCCCTCCATTAACACTAGAGGAGGAGTCGAGTCTCGGGGAACCCGAGCCTTCTTCAGAAGAGTAGTCTCCAGTGACAACCCTTGATTTTCACATAGCCCCATATCACACGAAATTTCCAGAGGATCCTTTTACGAAGGAGTTTTACCTCCTTGCAATCCTCCACTCAGTGACCCTCGGTGCCAGTGTTAGTTCAGATTACACCAAGAAAATATATGTCTTCGGCTTCACCAACATCCGTTTCACAACAGACACCCATGGGGTCGATGCCAATGGAAACCAACCCAGGTTCGCCACCATATTCCTCGTCGGTATTCAGTTCTATGCTAATAATTGGCATCCACAATAGCCAGCCTATGCATGGTCCCAACACTACGGTGACCACAACTGCTAGCGGATCTCCGAAACCTTCGGGATCTCCTCCTACTGTGACTACACTAGGACCCATGGTACTCGCTCCCATGAGCGAGGCTACTTCGGTTCCTTTTAGCAACCCTTTCGGTTGGAACCCTTTGCTGAGTTCAAACCCCTTGGCCACCATGCCAGGGGGTAGTGTCCCCAACATGCAGACGACAGGGGGCACTTCGATACCCTTGAAATTATTAGGACAAACGGGACAACCTATTGTTAACAATGTTCCTTTGAGTGGTCAAAATTTTGGTGTAGGGTCTATGCCATTGCTTAACTATGCGAATATTAGCATGCCTCCGACTAGCTCTATTGCATCCATATGGGAAAACCAACCCCAAAATCCATTTGGACAAGGGGGAAACTTTTACACTGGGGGAAACCAACTGTTAGCCCCCCAGTACAATATACCCTACAGACAACAACCATACATCCCTACACCCCCACCCATAGGGAAATTTTATCAACAAATTCCTACTTATCCTATTGCAAGCACATTGATGGGCAGACCCTATGGTCCGAATAGCTAGCCAATACTTCCTTGGCTAGATCCAGGGGCAAACACACAATTTCCATTTTTGGCAGCTCTAGACATACCCAACATCTACAAACTGACCAATGATCCCATCAACCACAACCCACTCTGGCCTCTAGTACCACACAAGATTCCGTCTAACATCCATAAATTCGACGGGAAATAAGGGGACGATACGGCTACTTATGTCACCACCTTTCATCTATGGTCTATTTCTAACTCCATGGTGGATGATAGTATTTGGCTTCGAATTTTCCCCCACACTCTCACAGACAATGCTGCCAAATGGTACATTGAGTTACCATGTGGAGGCGTCAACACTTTTGGTGCCTTAGCTATAGAATTTCTTAAGAATTTCCAATTACCTATTAGATACGAAACCGGTATGGAACTCTTAACCTCGTTGCGCTAAGAAAATACCACCCACATCTTCGATCACATTCATGAATGGAGACATAGGAGGAGGCTGGTCAAAGCGCCAATCCTAGATCATCTCTTATCTAACTAGTTTTGTAAGTCACTCTTACCAACCCTAGCTAAGGCCATTTGTCTGTCCGGTGCGGTCACGGAAGACCAATCCATTTGTCGTGCACAACATTTAGATCTGAACAATTCACAATCTGGCACACTATATGATCTACTCCCCCATGCCCCTAGTAATTTGAATCCTCCCACTACTCAGAAACCTGGAGAACACGCTGATGGTCTCGTTGGTGTAATATTCGGTGTAGCCATAAAACAACCTAGTGGGAAAACCTCCAAGCCATTTTCGGCTGCCACCACCCCTAACCAATCGACTACTCTTCCCACTGCTGAGGTAAATTCTTTGCAAATTTCACGAAAACCTAGTGGCAAGAACAAGAAGAACAAGAACAAGACCTCTTCTTCGGAAGAGCAGTCGGATCATTAGAATAATCCCAATCAGAAAAACACTGCTAAAACCGACAAAGGAAAGGAGAAACCCATGAAGTTTCCTTGCAGGATCTGTGCGGAGGACCACTTGACATACAAATGTCCTCAGCTGCACGAATGCAATGATTTTATCACAAAAAAGGACTCTGGGAGGACACCTGTCATTCTTCATAATACCTTTCCTAATCCACAACAGCAACAACAACACATGGTTGCAAACCCACCACAACCCCCGTAAAGGGGCAATGGTGGTACACATCCTTCCGGTGAGGGATCGTCTGCCATTTATGGCGTAGAAAGTGTTGAACTCCAAACATGATGGAAATCATGTCATTGATACTCAGGAACTTGGTACCAGTTCAAATCCACCACCGCCCAATGATTTTCATATTGAACGACCTACTGCTGACCCCGCAATTCATCCCCCCAAAGGGACACTTCGACGCACAACTTATAACACCTCTGCACGTGTTGCCCAAAACTACAACATTGTAGAATATTTGGCACAATCACTATCAGCTATGTCTACTCTCGAAGTATTGCAAACTTTCCCAGCACAAAGGAAAGCCTTGCTTTTGGCCATTGGTGGAATCGACCCCCAGGATTCTACACTAGCTATCTTTGACATGGAGAAATATAAACCTCGCCTCTCACATGAAGTTGCATTCCAGGTGCAGGTTGTGTTGAAAGGGAGACCAATCCATTGTAATGTCATAGACGAAGGTGCTTTGACCTGCGTTATGTCAAATATTTGCTGGCTCACTTTGGGTTCTCCTACTTTGTCTTTGCCATCGAATTCCCTTAAAGCTTTCGATGCCCACACTTTTCTCCCAAAAGGCCACCTTGCTAGCTTTCTCATTTCCCTTAGTTGGAAAATGATAACAGTGGAAATATAAGGCGTAGATCATCATCTCGACTATAATCTGTTGCTAGGTCGCAGTTGGTCATACGCAATGACTGCCATTGTTTCTTCAGTCTTTCGACTCATCCTCTTTCCATTGGATGGGAAAATAGTCATAGTGGATCAGTTATCCTTTTTCACCCCCAATTATTCCACGCTACCAAGTAGCATGGTACCCCTAATAGGAGGTGTTCTTGAATCGTACGTTAGTATTGGTATCGCTCTTCTGAAGGCATCTACAATATTCCAAAATTTTCTGAAAATAAATTGGAATATTAATATTTGCTAATTTCACCTAGGAGGAGAATAAATGGGTAAGGAGACCCATGCATAATGAAATTCTCAATAAAATCACTCATATTATGAAAGGGGATAATCTTTGGAGCTGGTTTTCAGACCCTCATGTGTGAACAGGGTTGTTTGCAAGTGGACAAGGTCAGGTTTGACCAAGTCAATAACGCTGCCATAAGAGGAGTGGCTTACTTTGGAAGACAACGTAGTGTGAATGAGGAAAGGGATATTTGGTGGAGGAGACCCTAATGGATGGGGCCCATGGAGAAAGATCTTTCACTTGTTTAAAAGGAGGGCAAGGCAACCATTGTTTCTCATGCTTTGTATTATTCATATCAATAGTCCATTCAGACAATTGTGCATTCTTTGCTGTTTAGAAAGAATTGCCGAGGGAATTCCTGTTTAGGATTCCTTCTCCTTCTTGAGAGGCCTCTTCAGGGATTGCTCTGATTTTCCTCACATCTAGGCTTGAGTCCAAGCATCCTCCATCAAGACAACATTATTTCTGCAACAGAATAATACTGTGTTGTTGGGTGTTGCAGTGAGGGTTCACTACACCACCTTCATCAGCTATTTTCAGAGGAGGAGTCTCTCTTTCCTTTGAGATATCAGATTGGAGACTTTCCAGAGCATATTGCAGATTTTGGCGTCAAGGCCAACCCTAGCCCTACAATGCAGTTCCATCCAGTAACTACGTTATTTTAGAGGAGCGTTTGTAGTGGGGCTCTTGCAGATTGTTGGAGGGTGAGATATTTGGTGAAGGGATCAACCTTTCATTCTAAAGATCCATTGGAGGAGGCATATTCAGTTTTGGCATCATCTATAGCCTCTCCATCCAGTTCTATATCTTGAGTTGCTGTAGCTACCCAGCAACTCCGACATTTTGCAATTTTTGTATTTTATTGCCAATCCTTCCAGGATTGACAAGAGGTAGTCTTTGGGAGTTGATATATTCACTCCCAATGTTGTATTGGACCTTATATTGATATATCTATGTATTTGACATTGTTAGCATGCAGTTTCTCTATAAAACTGTACTGTCATAGCTTGAGCATCCATGTGTAGCAGTATTTTATCATGTATCTTGTACTTTTTTCTTGAGGCTGAGCATTGCCTATCTTGAGTGACCTTTCTCCTCAAGATCTTGTATTCCTTTTTTGCTGCTATTATTAATGAGAAGGCTATGGATTTCTCTCACATTTATATGAGTTGAGTATTGCTGCTACTTCACTGTTGTGTTTTCATATTTCTAGAGCTCCAACTCTAGAATATCTTGAGATATTCTCATTGTTGTAGCATTTTCCTGATTTGGGAATATTATAGTGGTATCAGAGCATGATATCTGGCTCATCCAGTGGATCTCAGCCATCATGCTATCAAGGAGAGAGAAGATGAAGACTCCATTATATGGAGAGAAGAAGGAAGATAAGCTTACAAAGCTTCTTCCAAGATCTGTACAGAGCATTCATGAAAAATTTGAGAAGATAAGAAGGGAAATATGTATAGGATCTCCAAGAGGGTTTGAAACTGAGTCAAACTCTAGTTTTTCTTGTGGGGGATGTAAGCATGTAGCCACACCCTATAAGGTAAAATGCAGTCACATGTCCAGTTTTTCCATGAAAGGAGAAGAAGAAGGAGGAATGTCGAAGAAAGGAACTCTTAGAGGTTTCTTGCATGAGTATGAATCTCAAACTTAGAATTTTAGAGATCATATTACTTTTCTGGAGTTTTGCAAGATCATGGTGAGGAGGAGAAAGCAACATAATGAGGATAGATTTCTTCTATCTATATTTGATGGTTCCCCTACTTGTTCAGATAGGGCTTGGATTGAAGAGCTAGATACCTTTTTGTAGCAGCAACGTCATATTTCCAAAGAGGAAGCCATCAGAGTAGTAGCGCTGCACTTGGGAGGTAAGGTTTATGCATGGTGGTTTTTTGAGTCATTTACTTTGAAAAATGTAAATACCTCTTCCTATGAAATGTTCATTAGAACTTTGGTGAAGATATTTGGTAGGAGGAATTCTGAAACACATGTGGAGGAAACAAACACATTCAAACAAACAAAACCCTTGCATGTGATGGAGGAACCCATAGACTCAAAAAAAGTTCAGAGAACTATGAAGAAGGCTGATATCTTGCATGATGCTTTATTGGAGGCAAGATCTTCATCTTGTACTTTGGCATAAGGAGGCAAAGAGATCCTTTTTCCAAAAGAGGATCCAATCATTGGAGGGTTGCCCAATCATGTTGAGGAAGCTGAGGGCAACAAAAATGTCATTTCTAGAGTTGATCTAGTACCTCATGCAGAGGAAGGAGGAGCTATTGCTCCAACTAGAGGGATTCTTGCAGCTTTGCAAGGAAGTCCCCAGGATCTCATACATGGAGGTCCAAGCACAATCAATGAGCAACATGATTGTGCAGCATTGCAGCTGGAAGGAGGAGGAAGGAAGGAAGAGCAACATTATGTTATGGGAGGCACACACCCTTCTCTATTTCAGAGAGCTAGTGCAAAGAGGAGGCATATTGTATTGTGCTATGAGAGCAAGGGAAAGGTTGCCCAACCCGGTATACAGTCCACTCTTGACATATGTCTCATTGCATAGAGGCATTCCACCAGGGAGGCCACCAGATCTGTCATTGATGATAGACATCTTGTCTTTGGATTCACCGCTCTTGCATTTTGGAGAGGTGAAGAGTTTGGAGGAGAAATTTGGGATGGGGAATGTCAAAGTAGTAGATAGCAGTAGGAGGAGAGCTTCACATGCCAGATCACCAGTGATGTCCCTTGGGAGGATTGATCCGTATTGGAGATCTCAACTCTTGGTAGAATACTCTAAGGATCCAGGTGCATGCATGATACTTGATGACCCAGATATAGATGATGAGTATATGGTAGATGATATGGTCATATATTCATAGGGTAAAGTCTTCTTGACTAGAGATTCTAGTCTCAAGGAGAAACTGTTGCATGCAGCACAAGAGGACTTATTTTCCATGCATTTTGATGCATATCTTGCCTTGGAAGAGGAGTTCATTTGGGAGGGAATCCAGCAGGACATACATTAGCATATGGAGAGATGCAAAGCTTGGATGATGATGGAGAGGATTTCATAGCCACCTTCCTACTCATTGGGAGTAAGGGAGCATTTTTCAGTTGAGCCATTTTAGATCAAGTCTTCAAGTACATAATGGAGAATTTACAATTCCACCTTATGTTTTGTACTTCTTGTCTATTTATGAGAAGCATATTGTACCAAGGAGGATTATCTCATCTTGCATATTGTATCATGATGTACTTGAAGCCATTTGTAGCATTGAGATTGGCTATCTCATTGGTGGTTTGTGGGGGAAGCCACATGATTCTTGGTGTGCACCATTGACACCAAATTGTACTTTCATATTTCTATATTGTAAAATTATTATGGTAGCAAACAAGTGGTTGGAAGAACACTTGTTTTTGTTTGATTTGATGCAGGCAAGGGATGCACTGCATTGGTTCCTTGTGTGGGACCTTGATCCACTTTCTGGTTGTAATTTGGCAACTTGTTCTTATTGTACTATGCTTCCATGTATTGTTGATATGTTTATGTTTATGGGGAGATTTTATTGGAGAGTGGGCTTGAGATTGAGGATGCCCATTGGGAGCATGATTCTCCTTACTATACATGTTGTACATTTCAGGAGGAACCATGGGCCAACCATGAATGCCACATTACATTTATTTCCTTCTTGTGGGAGGAACCACTTGAAGAATTTGAGGAGGCACTCCATGGATCATGAGGAAATGGAGGAGTTAGCATAGTCAACTCTTTTCCCTTTAAGGAGGAGGAGAGTCTCATATATGAGCTACTCCATTTATATGAGAAAAATATATGGTGAGAGAATTTTTGTTTTTTATGATGATTTGTCTATATATATGCATCTCTTAACCATATATGTGCAGGGAATTGCTCAAAGAAGGACTATTCTTCCTTCTAGATTTGATGGTCTACATAAGACCATTATGGATGATCACTCCCTAAGAGGATATGGGGAGGATATTTTTCATGGAGAACATACTCACATTGCACATTCTATCATTTAATTTCTCTAGACATGTGAGGAGATGGGGGCAATAAGCAAATGGTGGGGAGGCTACCCATCCTTTTATTTTTCATGGCAGTTGAGAGTCAAACTACACTGGCTACATTTGAGGGACCATTTTCCTTCTCCCTTAATTCACATGGTAGCTAGCATGATTCTCCTTATGGTTCCCTTGGTTGATATTGCTAGAGCTTCTCTTGGGAGCATGATTGGAGGAGAGACACATTGGGTGAATGTGTCCTTGGAGGGAGGAAACTCCCATACACTTTGCACTACATGTTCTAAAGGGAGCATGGGAGATGGTATGGCCACTAAAACAACTCATTTGTTTCCTTATGAGGTGAGACATATGATGGAGGAGATGCCATATGATGATGACTTCCAACTCATCATATATGGAGATACTTGGGCCAGTATGATTTGCAACATTGGAGGAGAGATCCTTGGAGATCTAGTCTTCATCTTGCCACTTAAGGGAAAGTATTTTGCAGTCCAGGATCAACACTTTATATACACTTATCATAAGTGGAGAGATGGACAGATTGGGGTAGGATACATTGTCTACCAGGATCAGATTTTCAGCCCACCACATTGTCAGAGCCAGAGGTGGAAGATGACTTTCAGGAGTTTCCATGTTGGGAGGTGACTCATTTTGCATGGATGATTGCTTGGGGGATGGAGGATCCACATTAGGAAGATGTTCCTCAAACAATTCATAGACTCCATGCCTTAAGAGGAGGTTTTCCAGTTCTGTCCTTGCAGTTGCTTGAGGACAAGAAACATTTGGGAGGGGAGGACTATAATATTCCAAAATTTTCCGACAATAAATTGGAATATTAATTTTTGCTAATTTCACCTAGGAGGAGAATAAATGGGTAAGGAGACCCATGCATAATGAAATTCTCAATAAAATCCCTCATAGTATGATAGGGGATTATCTATGGAGCTAGTTTTTACACCCTTATGTGTGAACAAGGTTGTTTGCAAGTGGACAAGGTCAAGTTTGACCAAGTCAACAACGCTGCCATAAGAGGAGTGGCTTACTTTGGAAGAAAGCGCAGTGTGAATGAGGAAAGGGATATTTGGTGGAGGAAACCCTAATGGATGGGGCCCATGGAGAAAGAGATTTCACTTGTTTAAAAGGAGGGCAAGGCAACCATTGTTTCTCATGCTTTGTATTATTCATCTCAATTGTCCATTCAAACAATTGTGCATTCTTTGTTGTTTAGCAAGAATTTCCAGGGGAATTCCTGTTTAGGATTCCTTCTCCTTATTGAGAGGCATCTTGAGGGATTTATCTGATTTTCCTCACATATAGGCTTGAGGCCAAGCATCCTCCATCAAGAAAACATTATTTATGCAGCAGAATAATACTGTGTTGCTGGGTGTTGCAGTGAGGGTTCACTACACCACCTTCATCAACTATTTTCAGAGGAGGAGTCTCTCTTTCCTTTGAGATATCAGATTGGAGGAATTCCGGAGCATATTTCATATTTTGGCATCAAGGACAACTCTTTCCCTAGCCCTACAGCGCAGTTCCATCCAGTAACTGCGTTATTTTATAGGAGCATTTGCAGTGGGGCTCTTGCAGATTGTTGGAGGGTGAGATCTTTGGTGAAGGGATCAGCGTTTCATTATAAAGATCCATTGGAGGAGGCATATTCAGTTTTGGAATCATCTATAGCCTCTCCATGTAGTTTTATTTCTTGAGTTGCTGCAGCTACCCAGCAACTCCGACATTTTGCAGTTTTTGTATTTTATTGCCAATCCTTCCAGGATTGACAAGAGGTAATCTTTGGGTGCTGATATCTTCACTCCCAATGTTGTATTGGGCCTTATATTGATATATCTATGTATTTGAAATTTTTAGCATGCAGTTTCTCTATAAAAATACGTTGTCATAGCTTGAGCATCCATGTATAGTAGTATTTTATCATGTATCTTGTACTTGTTTCTTAAGGCTGAGCATTGCGTATCTTGAGTGACTTTTCTCCTCAAGATCATGTATTCCTTTGTTTGCTGATATTATTAATGAGAAGGCTATGGATTTCTCCGACATTTATATGAGTTGAGTGTTACTACTGCTTCATTGTTGTGTTTTCATATTGCTGGAGCTCCAACTCTAGAATATCTTGAGATATTCTCATTGTTGTAGGATTTTCCTGATTTGGGAATATTACAACATCTTCCTTGATGGGTTGCTTTCCTCTCCTACCGTCTGAGGTTCCACATATGGTTGCAATGATATCCACCACGTTGGATGGCTCTATTGATCCATGGATCCTACCGGCGCCTTCAAACATTGATTCCTATGGAGATCAGATGCCGCTCTCACCAGCCGAGTTGGCTTATCAAGCCATCCAAATTACATCTGAACCCTCCACAACTTTGGTTTTGACCAATGGTACAAACCTCCCACCCATCATGGTTATTTATAAATATCTCCTCGATGAAGTCCTACCTACGGACAAATCTATTCGAGAAGTCATGTCTCTAGAAGAATGACCTTGGGGAGAGTTCCACCATCATGCTTCGATGTTCGATTCAGAGAGGATAACTACTCAAATCCCATCTTTTGACCCACCTGAGATCGTTCCCTCCGTGTACACGACTGTTCAAACTATCAATTCAGAAGGGAACATGGGAAATATTTCTAAGATTATGCTCATTGATATCTCGGTCAAAATAGGTATCATGGAAAACATTCAGATTGGAGAAAATTGCAATCCTGAGGAAATTGCACACTTCACATCCCTTTTTAAGGAATTCCGTGATGTGGTTGCTTGGTCTTACGAAAAAATTCCTGGCATAGATCCGTCTATAGTCAAGCACGAAATCAAATTTTATGACAATGCCAAACCTATTCGGCAGAGACTTTGACCTGTCCACCCGTGCAAAGCGGCCTCCATTAAGACTGAAGTCGGAAAAATTTTAAATGCTCGTTTCATCTATCTCATTCCTTTGATGGAATGGGTTTCCAATCTGGTTCCCAGAGACAAAAAAAAAGGCACCATCCAGGTCTGTGTTGATTATCGCAATTTGAATGCCGCTTGTCCAAAAGAAAATTATCCTACGTCGTTCATAGATCATATCCTTGATGATTGCACTGGATGTGAATATTTTTCCTTTATGGATGGTTTCTCGAGATATAACCAGATTGCGATTAGAAATGATGACCAACATAAAACTGCCTTCATCTATCCTTGGGGCATATTTGCATATCATAAACTCCCATTTGGTTTGAAGAATGTAGGAGAAAATTTTCAAAGGGCTATGGACTATGCCTTTCACAACATTAGGCATATTGTACAGGCTTACTTGGATGACCTTCCGGCTCATTCGAAGAATCGATACCATCACCTTGCGCATCTAAATCAAATCTTCACTCGGTGTAGGTTCTACAATATACATCTAAATCCACATAAGTGCGTATTTTTTGTCGAGTCTCGACACCTTCTGGGTTTTATTGTCTCCAAGCATGGAATTAGGGTTGATCCCGATAAGGTTAAGGCAATCATTGAATTACCCGCACCACAATGCATTCTGCAACTCCAACGTTTGCAAGGGAAGGAAATTTTTTTACGTCGTTTCATAGTCAACTATGCTGAGATGACGAAAGGCTTTATGATTTTATTAAATATAGGAACACTATATTTGTGGGATGACCAATCTCAACTGTTGTTTGATGCCTTGAAACGAGCACTCGTTTCTGCCCCACTTCTTAGTGCCCCCAACTACTCGCGACTTTCTCCTCTACCTGGCAGCCTCACCATCCTCACTTGGAATGGTCCTGGTTCAAGTTCACGATGAAGATAGTGAACATGTGATATATTACTTGTCAAAAAGTCTCATCGGACCCGAAATACGATATTCACATGTGGAGAAACTCTCTCTCGCGGTGGTCTTCGCTGTCACCCGACTCCGACACTATATATTACTGCAGTAGACTACCTTCCTTTCTTTGGAGAATCCCATGCGACACATTTTGTCTTGACAAGTTATTGGAGGAAAATATTCCAAATGGATTGTAGTCCTCCAACAATTTGACTTGGTGTTCACTGCTGCCAAAGCAAAGAAATCTCTAGTCTTCGCCAAATTACTGTCGGACCTTCCCAAAATCGACCCAGTTACGAGCTTTCTTTTTAGGTACTTTTTCTAGCTCAGAAAACTGAAAAAACCTTGAGTTTCCTTCATCGAGCTCATTAAACTACCACGAAAAAGGAATATGAGCCATTCTTTTTATCTTTTTCAAAGCTATTTAAACAAAAAAAGTAACCGAGTTTTTCTCCATGTGACTTGTTAAAATTTCACGAAGAGCACCAAGTTTTTCCTTGTTGGACTCGTTAAAATTTCACAAAGAACATTGAGTTTACTCTGTCTCCTCGTACTCATAAAAAAATGAGGTAGATGTCCATCGAACATAGATTTATCACTTTTCCGGATCTAATGGACTAACTCACATAAAATGAACTTTTTCGGGCTTACTATTTTCCCTTCGTCACGCCCGGTTATCAAACATGACAAAGGTACCCCCTGGAGTTGTCTTTTACGATGTTTTCAGACTCTCTAAATATGAAAAAATCACCGAGTTTACCTGTTTGGACTCGTTAAACTTAATCAGACGGGGAAAAAATTTGGACAACATGGATACTTCTTCTTGTTACATTTTCAAAAGGTCGTTTTGGTAGCAAAAAATCTTGAAACATGGCACTTCCCAAAAAATATTTGGCATTTTTCTCCCTACCATCTATGTGTTTAGCCTTCGTCTCCCAGTGTTCTTGCATTGGTGAATCCTAATAATCTTTGGTGTTCATTAAGCCTAAGATGCCTAGTACCCTGTTAGAGTGCCTTATATTGTTCAAGAGGATCCCACTATCTACTTCTCCTTGTATCAACCAAAGCCATCATATACCAGAAATTATTTGTCGTTAGTTATTCCCACTTGCTCTTGATTATTTCCATAAAAAAAAAATCATCTTTTCCCGTTTCGTGTCAACTGATGTAGGAAGCCTTAGTGCCTACCCTTTGGAATATCTCTTCCTATCGACTTCAACATCTTATCTAGGAAATTGATCCAGAAACACGTCAGTACCTAGATACTTGTAGACATCAGTGGTAGGTCATCTTATGTTTGGTTGGGGGTTCTCATTATTGGCTCTCGATCGAATGATTCTACGAGTTTTCGACATCAAATCCTTTTATTCACACTCGCTAGATTGTTCTGTGCATCTTGGGGACCATCATCATTATCGGTGGCCACCGTCACGTTTGTTAACACTTTTTGTTATTTATTGGTAATCAGACAATTTCCTGCATGTTCGACTACAACTCATTCATTCACATGTATGGAAATATGCAGTTTAGTGAAGCGGCAACCAAGACCTTGGGTTGAGGGTTACACCATTACAGTTGTGTTTCCTCTCCCAAGTTGCGATATTGTTTTTGGAGACAAATTTTCTATTTGATCCTGTTATGAAAGACACTTTCAAATTATGCTTATCGGTGGACATACTATTCATATCTCTATTATGAATAAATCATGTTGATTAGCTACTGAGCATGGCAATGCCCAACTCAAGGCAGATACTATATTTTATGACATATGTTGTTGTTTTAGGTTTTCCTCAGTCCTCTAATTCCTCTCATTCTACTACACTTGTTATAAAGTATTTCGGCCATCATCTTCATCTCTGACCTCACACTTTAGGGGACATATGTTACAGGAAAAATGACCTCCTCATCAGCTCAGAGGAGAAGGTAACATGGAAGGAAGAAAATGACCTGGACAAGGCCCATTTTTTCCAAGGTAACACACCCCAGAAATAGCTAGGCAGAGTTATAACGCACCTGAGCCATGCAAAGGGAGCATTAATGCCTAGGGTAACACTCTGTCTTGCCCAAGGGGCAGCGTTAACCATGTTTAAGTGTGAAAAGGGAAATATCTTGCAGAAATTTGACTAGCATTTCCAGCTTTCTCTCAAAAAGGAATCAGTTCAAAATAAAAACTAAATGGAACATACATTTTATTAGGCATTTCCAAACATAACTGAACTCCTATGGAAGGAAAAAGTGAGGAAAAGGAAGACACATCTAGATCTTTCCCAATTTGAACAGGTTGAAAGAGTTGGCAAGGTTTGTCCTATCCATCTCCTATAAATTGGAGCTATGGGCTCTTGGTCTAAGGTCGAACGTTTGATTATATGTGGAGTAGAATTTCATTCTTGTAGTGTGAGGCTTGAAGATCAGAAAAGTTCATTGAGAGCTTTTTGCCTTGAGCATCATCACACTTGGAGATAGAGAAAGAGAGAGAGGAATTGGAAGAGGGCTTGGTGCAACCAACAGTTATAATCCTCCTTTTTATAAATCAATAGAACCGTATCTCTTTTTTCCATTCGATGCATCAGTGTCACAATTGTTGTTCAATTGTCTATGTAGCATGATATGAATGGCTTAGATCTGTATTTTTTTATGTTTCTTATATGCTGGTTTAATTGATAAGAAGCTATATTGTTGTAGAGATTACGTGAGTGGTTTGATTGATTGCAGGATCTAGATTTGGAGCCGGTGAAGAAGGATCTCTACTTTGATGCTTGGCGTTCTCCATAGGATCTGCTGTCTATAAATAGGTAATCTCTCCATCTTACTTTGTCAGTTATATATATTAGCATGAACATGTATGCAACATCTTTGTGAAATTTACAGCTAATTTGACTGTTTTGCCTCGGGCATTGGAAAGCCTTGGGAGGGATATTTAATAACCACCACCCAAGCATATTACCCTATAGAAACTGTATTGGTTTTTGAAATAGGATTGTTGAAGAAATTCCATTGAGTTTAGATCACTTGTGGTTTCTTGAAGCAAGACAATGTCCAGTTTATCACAGGCTATTCTGGATTTGAGGATTCTTTTCTTACTAGGACTGTTCAGTCCTCTAATATTCCAGGATCTACAAATCATTGCAAAATTTTGGGGGTTAGAGTGATTGCACTTATATTTCCTTCATTGATGAGGTGAGCTCCCAAATCTTGGAGGAGTTGGCTGGTAGTTTTGCGGCCCCTCTTCTTATTCTGTCCTTTGGGGAAGTTTTTCCCCGCACTCAAGTTGACCTTTATTCCACTTTCTGTAGCTTTTCCCTTGTTTTTTTGTTCTCGGATCTAGTGCATTCCTTCCTGTAGCAAGTAGGCCTCTTCAATTTTTTGGATGTGCTCCCTGGGAGTGGCTTTTATGCCATTTTTGTTCCACTCTTTTTCTATTTTCTGCAGATCCATTCCCATAAGGACTTGTTAAATCTCAGTTTCCTCTAGGTGGGAGCTTCCTGTATGCTCTCCATGTATGTGTCCACTTGGTATTGAGTGCTCTCTTGTGTGGTTTTGTTTTGGGCTTCCATCCCATTGCTATTGTTTTCCATTGTGTTTTCCTACTACTGATTTGCTTCTTTCCTTATGCTTTGTTGTCATCTCTCCTCCTGAAATGAATTTAGGGCTTCGAACTTATTCTGTTGGGAGAACATAGGAGGGTCTTTCTTTGCATATACTCTTTTTCTCTGCCTGTGTTTGTTTCCTACTCCGGTGTATCCTTGGTCGTCTTTTTTCCTCGCTTGATCTTATTTGGTTGGAGCCTTGTTTTGCGGACAGTCTCGAAAGAGATGTCCATGTTCATGGCATTTCCGGCAGCGGAAAGGAATGTGCTAACATTCTATGGTTTGAGACCATATATCTTCCTTGTAGTTTAATCTTATTGATTTTGGTAGGGCACCTGAGACATCTATGTAGGCACATATCCTTGCGTAGGAGATGTAGTGTCCATTCTTGGTGCCTTCTGACATTTTTATGTACTCTCCCAATTCATCTCTGATTGCCTTCAACACTGATGGTGCCCAATAGTCTATGGGTAAGGCATAGAGTCGAATCCAAATTGGAAAATTAGTGAAATCTTCTTTGTTTGGGGTGAAGTTCTCCTTCCAGTATCTCATGTATAGTCCTGCTGAGTTGACGAAGTATGGAACCCCTTCAAATATTCTATCCTGATCCTCCAAGAGGGCGAAGACAACCATAAAGAAGCCCTTGGACCGAATTTGTAGGTAAATCTCTCCTTTAGGGTTCCATTTGGCATGAATCCATCCTTTTAGTGCTTGTTCCATGGGCCAAATTCCCATAAATTTGAAAATAATCGCATGTGCCTGCACATACTCCCTATAAATTGCTACATCCGGGTCCTGTATAATTATTTCCGGAGTTTTCTTGGGTTTTGGGTTGCATGTGTTTGCTTCTTTGTTCCTTATTTTGATGTTGTGTCTTCTTTCTCTTCTGCTTCAGTCCTGTCCATGGTGAGAGGGGTATGTTTGTTTTTAGTAGTTGTAATGGCTGAGGGATCCATTACCTCTTTGCCCCGATTTTGCAAAGGCACTGTTGTTATCAGATCAGGGTTTGGGTGTGCGAATGTTGAGTTAATAGAGGTGAGGCGGGTGAAGAAAGAAACATTATTTTTGGTAGTATGAACTACAGTGAGGTCTCAATAAGATGGAGCCAACAGGGCTCCATCCCGCTCCATTGAAGAAGGAAGGGGTGAGATCATGCCACGACCACTGAGCAAACAACCCGCAGCAACAGGTATGGTCAAGGCGGCAAGCTAGGTCAGAGTGCTCCATTTTTGACCTCGTGTCAAATTATCGGTATTATTATTATTATTATAGTTATTACTATTATAGTTACTATTATTATAAATATTATTATAGTTATTAACATCATTTCTATTATTATTATTATTATAATTAATATTATTATTATAGCTATCAATATTGTTACTATTAATATTGTTATTAAAAATATTATTATTATTAATATGAAACATGTTGTTAATATTAATATTAAAAATATTATCTTTATTATTATTAAAATCAATAAAAGGATTATTAAGATTGATAATCAATGTTCAAGGTTAGAAATCAAAGTCATAGAAACATCAGGGAGATTAAAGAAGCCAAAATGCATATCCGCCTTAACACCAACAGCCAAGTTAGAAGGAGAAAAATGTTGGACCGAATCCTTGTCTTGGTAAATCAAATTGTTTCCACGGACCATCGATTCCATAAGGAATGGGATGGGAGAGGAAATACAAGATCCATCACCTTTGAATTCTCGTAAATTAATCTGAACAGTTGAAGAAGGATGAACAACCATTTTTCTTATCCCGGAGAAAGAGATCTGAGCTGGAGCTAAATCTCGCAACCCGTCCCAAACGAGGGAGGCCAACTGATCATCGGGGATCTGAGTAGAAGGAGAATGCTCAACACAGGATGAATCAAATTCTGACAAAGGGGTGAGGGGTGACAACAAATGAGAATGTAGAATTATAGACATAAGGGACTGAGGAACCTCCAACTCCACCGACGTAGCTGCAAAAGGAACAAACATTGGAGAACTAGATGCCTCCACCGCACCCATGACTCAGTTTACCGTCTGATGCCTAGAGAAAGAAGTAGGACACATATTCAGTACGCGGAGAAGACTCCCACAGGGAGCATACCGAGATGATGAAGCCGAAAGAGATGACTGCGATGATAAATCCAAATTTAGAATAAAATACCGCAAAGCACCAATCTGACAACCATTAAATCTGCTATTAGAGCCACACCTTATCTCAGAAACACAGGAAGAATCTTTAGATAATCTAAGGAATTTGGAAAGATGCTTCTTATTTCATTACTGCCAACGAGGTGATTTTAACGCTGAGCGGGCGTCAACTACTGCCCAAATATCCACCGGAATTAAATAATACAACTCCAGATGAGATGAAAACAAGCTCTGTGAAAAGAGATCAAGGCATTTTCTAACCCTAGAAATCTCAAACCTGATAATGCCAAGGCTAGCTGAAAGAAAAACACACTCATTCCTGGAGTTTTTGAGGGGATGCTTAATCCTGGTGAACGAAGGAATAGAGAAGGAGTATCTACATATTTTTAAAAAGGTTAGATTGGATTTAATCTTAGATACCCGCAAATATTCCCTTTCAAAATGATGAACTTTAAGTGCCAAGGCCCTACCAAGCAGGGTTTCAATATTAGGAATATAGCCTTTGTGATCCATAAAATGTGTATAAAATATTTCAGTAAAAATCATATGTAAGCAAATTTTGTTGAAGCGTTTCGAACTAGCTAGTGTGGTTCATTATCAGGACAAGACGAGAAATCTGATCAAGGAACCTGTTTAAATAGATAAGGAAAGCTCCAACTAACCGTTGAAAAATAACTGCTAGTTTGACTAGAATAAGAAATTTAATTAAATTTTATTTTATTTTATTATATTTTAAATTTTAAATTATTTATTTATTATTTATTTAATGAATTACTTAATAAAATTATTTAATTGAATATAATTTAATATTTTTATTTTTTTACCTACTACTTTTAATTATATGTTATCTAGTTAAAATTCATTAATAATTATATGTTACGTAATAGGATCTAATAAAAATTATTATTTAATTTACTTAATAGGTAGTTTGACTAATTTAAATCATAATATAATAATAATAATAATAATAATAATAATCCAAAAAGACAGAAAAGGAGAAAGAAATCGAGAGCCAGAGTTGAGGAAACGACAAGAGGGAGAACAGGGGAAGACAAAAAGAAACTAAGAGTGAAGGGCAGGAATCCAGCATTTGCTAACACTCCACCCATCATCTCTGTTAAGGTTAACCGACCTCTTTTTGATTTCCAAGGCTTCCCTCAACTTGCGGTGGTGGAAATGGTCAATCCTCGCAATAACCTCAACATCTTCAATACAAATGTGATGATTTGTCTTTTCAGCATGCTCTGCTAAGGAAGAGGAGCATGATATACTATGTATAAGCTCATCGAAATGTTCATGAATTATTTGATTAATTGATCCACCAGTTTCAGCGATGTAAGGCGTCCCATAGGAGCACGGAATCAAGTAAACACCCTTACCATCCTTAGGGAAAATCGGGTCCTTGACTGATCTAAGCGAACTCCGAATGGTGCGGAGGGGCTTGAAGGTTGAGGAAACATTATGTTTCTTCCGGATCCTAGTGATTTTATCAGTAGTACCTTGGATAAACAAGAGGTGAACTCTAGATAACCGATCATAAGGATCTTTCTTATACCTAGGACCTTTTTTAGCTTTTTGAAAAGATCTAAGACATTGAATCTTGCTATAACCGTTCATACTGAAAACTTCAAAGAGATGAGATTTTTCACCTTCAAAGTGGTGTTCATCAGAGATTCTAAAGGCTCTGGTGGCTAGGGTACTGAGAACCCCAAGCTTCTAAGCTGGGAAATGATGAGAAAAAGCATGTAAATACTGCTCAGTATGCATCTTTTTTCTAAAGACTTGATGAGAGAAAGAACCATCATCATTCCTAGAAACAAGGACATCCAGAAAGGGCAGGCTAACATACAATTCGAATTCCATGGTGAACTTAATGAAGTTAGATTTATCATTAAGATGTTGGAAGAAAAGGTCTAGTTTCTCTTTGCCATGGCGCCAAACCACACAGGTTTCATCAACAAACCTTTTCCAAAGCCTAGGTTGAAAAATGGAGGTGGAAAGGGCCTTAGATTCAAAGTATTCCATGAAAGGATTGGCCACCACAGGGGATAGGGGGGAACCCATGGTCACACCACAAGTATGTTCAAAGAATTCACCCTCGAAACTAAAGAAGGTCGAGGTTAGACATATCTCAATGAGATGAGCAGTATCAGGATCAATGACTCGAGAAATGACATCGATGGCTTCCTTAATGGGAATGCAAGTGTATAATGAGACAACATCAAAAATTATAAACATGTCATCGAGATCCAATTTAATGTCTTTCAATTCATTAATAAAGGAGGACGAGTCTTTAACAAAGGAGTCAGTGCGACCCATAAGAGGTTTCAGCTTACTGGCTAAAAATTTAGCGAGAAAATAAGTCGGACCACCTATGGTGTTGACAATGGGGCGAAGGGGGGATCCATCATTATGAATCTTAGGAAGACCATAAATCCTTAGAGTGAGGGGGTTACTTTCAATAAGATTTTTACTTAGGGAGTCAACAGTGCTACTCAATTTTATCGCCAAAGCAACTTCTTCTGAAACTTTTTTAAGGGGATTTTTTTCCAACTTCAACTTTACTGCCCCTGCTTCCATGAGTGCTATCACCAGCCACTGCAATCCTAACACAAGTATTCTCCTTTGGATCTATCTCAAATCCTTATATTTCCAAATCCTATGCCTCGTGTTGATTGGTTAAATTATCTTCCTATGTTTAAAGATGAAAATAAAGATGATGCTGCCTTGCACTTGATCAAGTTTCATATGCATCTTCGTAGACTTAAAGTTAAGTTTCTTAAGGATTTCTTAATGAAGATATTTATGGTTACTCTCGAAAGAAAAGCAAGGACATGGTATGAATGGTTAAGACCAACTTGTATATATTCCTTGAAATATTTTCATACAATGTTTTTTGAGAATCATAAAGAGCATTATCCATATTTATTGATGGTACAAGAATATTGTGATTTTTGTGAGGGTTTAATTTGATATATTAAAAGTATCGACAATCATGAATGTATGGATGATGAGGAGATATTAGAGGCACTTTATGAATTTTCCTCTCAGGCTAGTTGTCTTGAATATCAAGAAGTCACACCCTTAGTTGAAGATGAAATTAATCAAGAGCTTGATGATGATATTCATGTTTTTTATCATAAGATAAATGAAGATATGCAATAGATTTGTAAGATTTTAAGTGATCAAGACTTCCCATCAAATTATGTTTCAAACCTCTTATTTCCTGAGTCTATGTATCAAAAAAGCATTTGTGAGGACCAAGTATCTGAAAACACATGCACAAAGATATCAATTATTGAACAAGTACATGACATATATTATCAAGAAATCTACAGTTCAACTCAGGATATTTCTTAAATAGAGACACAAAAGAGTAATGAAAATGATATAACACAAGCTCAGTCAAACATGTTTTCTTTTAAAGAGACTATTCAAGAATTGAGTGAGTCAATTGATGATGATCTCAGAATTGAAAACATAGAACAATGGACATTTGTTAGAAATTAAGCTTGTCTCCCTGGTTTGTTCCATCAATTAAAAGAAATTTTTCATGTCTTTCATGATCCTTTGGTTAACTTGTTGCAGTCACTAGTGAAGATGGAGACTACTTTATTTATAAGTTCAGACCATGGATTCAATTTTTATTCTTAGTTGCCACTAGATGATATGTTTTTGATTTTACTCAAGCATAATCGAGGAGCCCAGGTGTTAGGTTAGCTCTTTGACTGGCTTTATTGGAAGTTTCATATTACTTGAATTAGGCATGTAGTTTGCAGTTGTTAGAGTATGTTTCCATGTACAAAAATAAGCTCATAGGAATGAGCAAGTTTGGTTTTTAGTTTTCAGTTTCATTATCATTTTGTACACTTGTTTTTTCTAGTTTGGAATTTTTTCTTCAGTTAGAGAGCAGTTTACAGGTCAACATTTCATGGTCTAATGAAAGTATGTTAAAGCTTTGGGAGTAATCCAAATGGTTAGGCATTGGAACTACGGATCTGAGGTTCTTTTCTTCCCCGTAGGGGGGACATCATCCCCAGTTGGAGCCACTGTTATCACATGGTAAAGTTGTCATCAATTTTGATTTTATATGATATTATTGCGATATGATTAAGTTTTGGAAATTGCTTCCAATTTGCCAATTTTTGGCTAAATTAGCCAATTTGAACTATTTTTGGTGCTGTGCCCTTTCATCATTTTTTATAAAAATTTATTATCCCTTGGGGCTAATCTCCAAGTCAAGGGCTAATCTTAAAGGCTAATATCAAAATCATCAACAAATCGAAGGCTAATCCAACACTAACAACACTAAATTGAGGGCTAACAGTTGATTATAAATTTTGTAAAAAATAAGCCCTCCGGGGGACTATTTTTCAAACCAACAATGAGCCCTCAGGGATAATTTCAAAACAAAAGGGTTATGAATTAAAAAAAAAGAATAGCCCGAGGGCTAATCTTTGAGGGCCAACCATATGACCAAGAGCTGAACAACACCACCGAGAACTAGAGCCAACACCAAAACCAAGAGCCAAGTCACAAGTCACGAGTTGAGGGGCCCAATGCACAAGCACCAAGGACCGAGCAGAGTTCAAAAGGGGGACGAGGGCATTGCTCATATAAAATACACCATGTATACACTAGAATATATAAACACCTTAGCATCCATGTCCTGGATTCATGTGGGATAAGTCCCCATGATGCAAAAAAAAATAAAAATAAATAAAAACGTCAAGATTAGAGGTGTCAAGTGAGTTAACCTCAACATGTGCAAACATCGATCGAGTTGAAGGGCCTCGAGATATCGAGCTCACAAATGAAAAATTGGTTAATGGAGATTCATACCAGCAAGAGAGCCTGATTTTTAAAGTGCCATATGTCAAGCGCCGAGCTGGAGAAATACTGTGCAGGTTGTCTCACAACAAGGTCAATCCTAGGGCACTAGGCCACTACTCAATTTCCAACAGATGGTTGGCCAAAAAACTATTTGGAGTGGTCAGAAGAGAGGGAAACGAATGCTTGGTTAGGCACCAATCATGAAGCCTAGGATGGATTTAAAACAAGACGATGCTTTACAACAACAAGCTGTTCAACAAATTCCAAGGTCTGATGTATTGGCTTCAAAGATAAGAGTCCATGCAAAGACATTCTACTCCACAATTTCATACACTTATTTAGCAGCTGCAAAGCACAGGAGGAGTCGCATTGCATCTTCGTAGAATTAAAGTTAAGTTTCTTGAGGATTTCTTAATGAAGATATTTATGGCTACTCTAGGAGGAAAAGAAAGGACATGGTATGAATGGTCAAGACCAACTTGTATATGTTCCTTAAAATATTTTCATGCAATGTTTTTTGAGAATTATAAAGAGCATTATCCATCTTTATTTCTGGTACTAGAATTTTGTGATTTTTGTGAGGGTTTCATTCGATATCTTAGAAGTCTTGATGATCTAAAATGTATGGATGATGATATTAGAGGCACTTTATGAATTTTCCTCTCAGGCTAGTTGTCTTGAAGATCAAGAAGTCACATTATTAGTTGAAGATGAAATTAATCAAGAGCTTGATGATGATATTCATTTTTTTCTTCTAATAAGATAAATGAATATATGCAACATATTTTTAAGCTTTTAAGTGATCAAGACCGCCCATCAAATTATGTTTCAAACCTCTTATTACTTGATTCTGTGTCTCAAAAAAGTATTTGTGAGGACCAAGTCTTTGAAAACACATGCACAAAGATATCAATTTTTGAACAAGTACATGACATAGAGTATCAAGAAATATACAGTTCAACTAATGATATTTCTCAAACAGAGACAAAGGAGAGTGATGAAAATGATAGAACACAAGCTCAGCCAAACATGTTTTCTTTTCAAGAGACTGTTCAACAAATTAGAGAGTCAATTGATGATGAAATTGGAATTGAAAACATAGAACAAGGGACAACAGTTAGAAATGAAACTTGTCTCCCTGGTTTAGTCAATCAAGAAAAAGAGAATTTTTATGTCTTTCATGATCCTTCAGTTAACTTGTTGTAGTCAATAGTGAAGATGGAGTCTATTTTGTTTATAAGTTTAGATTATGGATTCAATTTTTATTCTCAGTTGCCACTATATGATCCATTTATGATTTTAATCAAGCACAGTCGAGGAGCCTAGGTGTTAGATTATCTCTTTGAATGGATTTATTGGTAGTTTCATATTACTTGAATCAGGCATGTAGTTTGCAGCTGTCAGAGTAGGTTTCCATGTACAAATATAAGCTCATAGGAATGAGCAAGTTTGGTTTTCAGTTCTCAGTTTCATTATCAGTTTGTATAGTTGTTGTTTTTAGTTTGGAATTTTGTCTTCAGTTATGGAGCAGGTTACAGTTTAGCATTGCATGGCCGAAGGAAAATATGTCAAGGATTTGAGAGAAGTCCAAATGGCCAGGCACTGTAACTATGGATCTGAGGTTCTTTTTTGCCCTACAAGGGGGACATCATCCCTAGTTGCAGCCACTGTTATCACATGGTAAAATTGTCATCAATTTGGATTTTATATGATATTATTGTGATATGGTTAAGTTTTGAAAATTGGTTTCATTTTGTCGATTTTTAGCTAAATTCGCCAATTTGAATTGTTTTTGGCTCTTTTCCCTTTCATCAATTTTTATAAAAATTTATTAGCCCTTGGGGCTAATATCCAAGTCAAGGCTAATATCAAATGATAATCTCCAAATCATCAACATCCAGAAGGCTAAGCCAACACCAAAAACACTAAATTTAGGGATAATAGTTCATTATAAATTTTGTAAAAAATAAGCCCTCGGGGGGCTATTTTTCACACTAGCAATGAGACCTCGGGGCTAATTTAAAAAAAATAGGGTTATAAATTTTAAAAACGAATAGCCCAAGGGCTAATATTTGAGGGCCAACCACAGTACCAAGAGGCAAACAACCCCATTGATAACCAGAGCCAACACCGAAACCAAAAGCTAGGTCACAAGTCATGAGTCGAGGGGCCCATCGCACAAGCGCCAAGAACTGCGAAGAGTTCACAAGGGGGATGAGCACATTTCTCATATCGAATACACCATCTCTACAATGGTGTATTTAAACACCTTAAAATCCATCTCCTGGGTGAATGTTGGATAAGTCCCCACGACACAAAAATAAATAAATAAATAAAAAGGACGAGATTACAGGTGTCAAGTTGTTACACAACATTTTGTCACTGTCCCTGCAATCCCCATCCCGTACATTGGAGGGTCATTTATGTGACTTATGAAAAGTGTCATGCCTTGCAAAGAACTTCATTGCATCCCTCTACATGAAGGTAACATTCCTCTTGGTGACAATTTCCTGAACAGAGCATCAAAAACCCCTATTTTTGCCTTGGCGCGAGTAGCTAGTTCTACCCTCGCACCAATGTGGAATATTAACACTAGGGCCCGCGCCACTTGGTGTTCTGTTCTAGTGAAATACCCACACCAAGATATTTTGGGAATGTTTTTTAAAAATAGAGGCATAGTTTCCATTCCAACCACCTCGGGGATGAGTCATTGGGAGTGGTTGAACTGAAAAAACCATGGACTCCTTCCTTTAGTTAGTAGTTTCCACCTCCCTTGGAACACTCCTAAAGGATATGCCTCCCTTCCACCCTTGTAGGGATCCCAAACTCCTCCTTTTCCTCTATATAAACAAGCATTCTCACTTTATGAAAACTAGCTGAACAAAGAGAGTTATACAACTGAAGTTCCAAACTTGGAGAACTAAACTATAGCTGAATAACTGAGTTATTGAGAAGGTAGATCAAGAAGGAACTCCATCGAGAGGGCCCTCATCTCGTCCGAATTCCCCAACGAGCTTTGAGACATGCTTCGCCCGAACCCCGTTGGAGGAGACCACAACATTAGAGCATGGTTGTATCTCTTCTTTATACCTAATAATATAAGTGACTATTATTTGGTTCCCATCTTGTATTTTGTCTTTATCGAATGCAATATGCTTATTATTCTCTGACTGACTAGTAGTTTTTGGATGAAATTAGTATGTGGTATGTGGTTATCATTTTCTGATCTTTGTGCAGGTGTCCAAACGCGATAAGCGAAGGGGTTGTGACTTGCCAAATCAGGAGCGAGAGGGTCTCATCATCACTACGATTGTCGACGACAGCTTTGGACCACAGGTAGGCCATATTATTGCATCCTCTTTCATTCAAATATCTAGGAACCTATACTCTAGCATGATTCCTTGTTACTGGACCCACTCTAGGGCTAGAGGGATCATCTCTATCCGCAGACAGGATTTACCTACATAACAAGTTGGCAACTCCACTGGGGACAACCTTAGGTCCTCAGGGACAACCTTATGGTCCGCAAGGCCAACCTTTACAAGGTTAGCCTATGGTCCAACAAGGACAACCCCAGGAGCCTTTTGGTCAACCTCGTATCAACCCAGACCTTCTTACGGTCCTGGGGGGAAAATATATTCATCCCAAGGACAACCTTTTGTACAACAATCGGGATCATATACTCAAACTGGTCCGAACATTGGGCAACAAGGACAACCCTCTAATCCTCCTCCGGGGCAACCTGGTCCATCACAACCATCAGGCCAACCTACTCAGCAAGGGAAACCTGGTGGCCCTCAGCATCCTGGCCAACCTACTCTACAGGGGAAACCTACTCAATTAGCCCAACAAACGGCTCAATTTTTTCAACAACAATTTTACTCTGCTTCACAGCAGGGTCCTACTTTTCAGTAGCCTGTTCAGTCTGCTCAGTAGCTGGTCCACCCTGTTTATTAAGCTCAACAGGGCCCCACTTATCAACATCCAGTTCAACCCCAAGGTGCTTATTACCCTCATGGTCAATATTGACCAGTATATAGTGCGCCTCAAGGATTTACTTATCACCCTCAATCTCAGTTGCAGTATAATAAACCGCAAGGCCATGCTTACATTCCACCGCAAAATCCTTATGTTTCTCATTAAGGAACTAGATGGTATACTCAGAATCAATATCCTGGTACTCAACCTCCATATCAACATAATTATTCGGCTTATCCCCCATATCGTCAGAATCCTTCGAGATAGAACCAATGGGGGGAGAATTTTTCTCAAACAGGGTGGAAAGTGAATTCGGGTTCTTATCAAGGACCAGCTATGCCTTTTAACCCTCAATTACCATTTCTCACCACATTGGAGTTACCAGATGTGTCAAAGTTAACGAATTATCCTATTCTTCATAACCCATATTGGCCTCTAGTTCCGACTAAGATTCCTGGTGATTGTCCCAAATTTGAGGGCAAGTCCGGAGAAGACCCCCAAGCACATATTATGACTTACCACTTGTGGTGTTCCTCTAACTCTTGGGTTGACGATTCTTTTAGGCTTCGTATTTTCCAATAGAATCTTACTTGTGCTACTGCTAAGTGGTATATCAAACTCTCTCGTGGTATCTTTCAACTCCCTTGTCATGGCGTTCCTTACTCATTTTTAGTTACCGGTTCGTTATGAAGCCGGGACGCATCTCCTCACCTCCTTGAAACAGGACCGGGCTACTCATATCTCAGACCATATTCATGAATGTAGATGTCGTCGTCGCTTGATCAAATTTTAAATTCCTGATCAGCTTCTTACTCATTGGTTCACTACCTCCTTTGTCAATCAGATTGTGAAAGACATAGCCATGGGGGAATGTGTAACCGAGGAACATGCCATTACTCGTGTTCAGTACCTTGATCTCGTGTACTCTCAATCGGGCATATTGTATGATATTTTGACTGATGCCCCTCAACCTGGAACTTCTAAAGCACCAACGACCCCATCCGTCGACGATATTATTGGTTCTGTGTCTCAGACTTCGCGTAAGTCTTCTTTTTCCAACACTGGGAAGCAAAGTCTAATTCTTCCAATGATATTGCTCCTTAGTCTAGCCCGAATCCTGGTAAAACCTCAGAGGTCAATGCCATTCAAGCCAATCCTACTGATAAGAATTCTAAAGGAAAAAAGAAAAGTAAAAGGAAGCCCAAGGCCGATGCCTCGAAACCTGATTCGTCCAAATCTCATGCTGATGATGGTTCGCAGCGTAAGCCGTAGTACCCCTGTCTGATTTTTGATGAAGAGCACTACACCAAGGACTGTCCTCGACGGGCCGAAGTGAGTATATTTCTCAAGGGAACTCAAAGTAATCCTGTTGTTCTTAAAGAACCTTTTCTGTCCCAGCAGACCCAGATGGTCAAGCAATCTCAGTCATCTGCTCCATTTGGCTTTTAAGTGTTCATGATGAACGGTTCTACATACGTTTCTATCGCTACTTGGTCAAAAGATTATATTGGGTCGCACCAAGCAATAGGGAAGGAGATTGCTGATGGTCCTCTTCCCCCACTTGTTTCCGGCCCTCTTGAGATTGAAAGGCCTAGTGCTGAACCCGTTGTGCGACCACCTTCCAAAGGTGTTCTCCGGAAGTCTTCTTATAATCCCAACGCCCATGCTGCTCAATATTACAGTATTGTTGAGGATTTCACACAGGCACCGTCCGTGATGTCCACGTTAGAAGTACTTTAGAGTTGTCTGTCTCAGTGGAAAGATTTATTATCTGCTATTGGTGGGGCTGATCCTGCTGATACTAGCCTTCTCGTTTTCGATCTAGAGAATTTTGTCCCATGACTTCCGCACTAGATTGCGCTCATTATACAAGTCGTTATTAATGGTCTCGACATCCATCGAGCCATTGTGGATGAAGATGCATCAACCTACGTCATGTCGGCTTCTTGCCGGAAGGCCATTGGCTCTCCGACCCTAAATTCCTCACCAAATGCCCTTGTAGAATTTAATGGAAGGGAATCAAAACCTTTGGGTGTTCTCGCAAGTTTTCCAATTACCTTGAAAGGGAAGACAGTAAATGTTGAAGTAGAAGTAGTTGATGCCAAAATCAATTACAATCTTCTACTTGATCGCAGTTGGACTCACGCTATGCTTTGTATTCCGTCCACCCTCTTCTGTGTTTTGAAATTTCCACACGAGGGCAAGATTGTTACTATCGATCAATTGTCATTCTTAACCTCTTCTTCTGAGAACAACGTTCCATATGTGGATAAGATCCCTACTCCCTTTGAGAACGTTGGGCTAGGTCTCTTCAAGGATCCAACCCTCATGGGTATTTTTCCCCTTTCACCACCAAAGACTATTCAAGTTAATATGATCTCTCAGTCCAATGACCCATGTATTATTCCTTCGCCCGAACAAGTCAATTCATTTGGTGATTCAATGCCTTTGAGTCTGATTAAAATAGATTATTGTGAAATCATTGCTACATCAGATACTCCACTCTCTGATGGTGCTCCTTTGAGCTTGTCTCTTGACGTATATTCTCAATCCCCCTGGCTTGGAAATTCAGACTCGCCTGATCCTTTGAAAGAAGTGTTTCCTTCCGATGAAGCCATCGTGGAAACCACATCTCTCAAAGACCTACCGTGGGACGATGGTCATCATCGTTCTTCATTTATGCCTGGCCTAGGGGCTATGTCTACATGTCGAGCGTTTTGTATCTTAAGTTCCTTCTCCTCCTCTTCAAACGCCAATCCTGACACATGAAGTATTTACAGAAGGGAACTTGAGAAAAATCACATAGACGATGTGTATTTACATTTTCGTGAAGTTGGGAATTGTCGAGAACATACATGTGGGGGTCACTTGTTCTTCAGAGGAAGTCCAAGTTTATAATAGCCTTTTCTGCGAATTCCGTGATGTATTCACATGGTCCTACGAAGAAATGCCCGACATTGATCCTAGTATAGTGGTGCATGAAATCCCTACCTATCCTGGTTCGAAGCTTGTTCACCAGCGTCTTCGTCAAGTGCACCCTAGAAAGGCTGCGGCCATTAAAGGTGAAGTTGAAAAACTTCTCAAAGCTGGTTTCATTTATCCAATTCTCTTGACAGAATGGGTTTCAAACATCGTTCCTGTCAATAAGAAACAAGGAACTATCCGTGTCTATGTTGATGACCGTGACATAAATCAGGCCTGTCTTAAGGATAATTATCCTACTCCTTTCATCGATCAGATCATTGAAGAATGTGCTGGGAGTGATATTTTTTCCCTTATGGAAGGTTTTTCTGGATATAATCAGATTAACATTCTCCCGGCTGATTAGCACAAGACGACTTTTATCTATCCTTGGGGTACCTTCGCATACAAGAAACTCCCTTTTGGCTTGAAGAATTCCGGGGCCACATTCCAGTGAGTGATGTCCTACAATTTCCATGACATTGGTCACATCGTTCAGCCTTACCTGGATGACCTTCCAGCTCATTCAACTAAGCGTAGGGACCATCCAGACCATCTTCGTCAGATCTTTCTTCATTGTCGACACTACAACATTAAGCTTAACCTGCATAAATGCGTCTTTTGCATTGATTCCGGTATAATTTTAGGGTTTATCGTGTCTAAATATGGAATTCACCTCGATCCACTCAAGGTTGAGGCTATTGTAAATCTCCTCTCTCCATCCTCATTACATTAGTTGTAGAGTTTGCAAGGAAAGGTGAATTTTCTACGCCATTTTATACCGAACTATGCAGAAGTAGCTAAAGGGTTTACACGACTTCTGAAACAGGACGTCCCTTTCTATTGGGATGAGATTTCTCAACAATATTTTGATGCACTCAAGACGTTGTTGGTCAACGCTCCTTTATTACGTCCTCTAAATTATCACTGTGATTTTTCCCTCTATTTAGCTACCGCTTTTAGTACAATTACCATGGTTTTGGTACAAGACGATGGTGACGGTAATGAACATGTCATTTATTATTTGTCTCATAACCTTCTTTATCCTGAAACCCATTATGCTCATGTCGAGAAGTTAGCACTAGCTGCGGTCCAGGCCATTCAGCGCTTTCGTCATTATATCCTTTTGCGTACGGTGACTGTGATTTCCGATTGCAACCCCATGACCTATATTTTGTCTCGAAAATTGCTAGGGGGAAAATACTTGAAGTGGATCATTATCCTTCAAGAGTTTGATTTGGAATTTACTTCTTCCAAATCAAAGAAATCACTATTTTTTGCTGATTTGATTTGTTCCCTCCCTTCTGACTCCTCTCCGTCTCATTCTAAGGACCGTATTCCGGATGATACACTTTTCTTGATTAGCAACCTCGACCCCTAGTATGGTGATATCATCGTATATCTCCATACTTCCACATTCCGATCTGAGTTGACAAAGGATTCCCACCGCCGTGTCCGACATCACTCGCAACCTTATCGTATAGTCGGAGATACGCTCTATCGCGTTGGAGTTGATTCCGTACTCCACCGATGATTGACCCTTGAGGAAGCTGAGAAAGTATTGAATGATTGTCACAGTGGCACCTGTGGTGGTCACATGTATGGTTACGCTACTGCACAAAAGATACTTCATGCTGGTTATTTTTGGCCTTCCATTTTCAAAGACTGTATTGTCGCAGTTCGTAAATGTCATGATTTCCAGATTTATCAATGCAAATTGCGTGCACCACCTATTCCTCTTCACCCTATCATTACCATTGGTCCCTTTGCAAAGTGGGACATTGATTTTATAACGTGTAACCCTCACTCGGCCGGGGGGCATGCTTATATCATCGTAGCCGTGGACTACTTCACCAAATGGGGCGAAGCAATGCCTACACTTTCCACTGACGGTAAGATAGCTACTCAGTTCATATTCAATCATATTATTGCTAGGTTTGGTGTCCCTCAAGCCATCATTACCGATCATGTTTCATATTTTCGGCATTATATGGTGGCCAAGTTGACTTCTAAGTTGGGTTTGCGTCACGACAACTCAATGCCGTACTACCCTCAAGCCAATGGCCAGGTTGAAGCTGTGAAAAAATTTCTTGCCACAATGCTTTAGCATATGATTGGGATCCACAAATAAAACTGGCATCTCATGTTATTTTCGGCTCTCTGGGCATACCGAACTTCGACTAAGAGTGCGACCGGATTCATCCCTTTTCAGTTGGTTTACGATCTGGAAGCTACTCTCCCGATTGAGTGTGAAATACCTTCGCTCAAGTTAGCTATGGAATTAATGCCAAACACTTCGCCAGAATAAGAGTGTCTCCTTTACTTAGAGAGGTTGGATGAAACTTGTCTCTTAGTCGCTTTGGTCATTGAAGCACAAAATAAGCGAGTCAAAGCTCATTTTGATCAATCAGTTTCCCCTGGTTCTTTCATTGAAGGAGATATCATCCTCCTGTATGACCAAGCTCATGATAAGCTGGGGGCAGGAAAATTTCAACCTATGTGGCATGGGCCATACATCATTAAACGTGTGTTGCAAAACGGGGCCTGTGAGTTAATTGACTATGAAGGTCATCCTCTTGAACAACCCAGAAATGGGTTGTATCTCAAAAAATATTACGCATGAGTTATTCATGCATAACAGGTGTACATAGGTGTTATTTTAATTTTTGTACATGTTTTTGGGTTTGTGAGAATTTTCCTGCTTATTGGGTCTTGCTTATTGTGCAGATGTCTATTACCCCTTATGTCATTTTTCGCGGATGGTGCTTCCCGCAGTACTAGGAATTTTTCTTCGGCAACCTGGGTAATTTATGATCCTACTGGTGAGTTGATAGATATGCAAGGTATTTTTCTAGGAAAAAATACAAACAATGTCACTGAATATAGTGCTGTCATTGAGTTATTAACTAAGGCAATCAACCTTGGAATACGTGCATTGCTTGTAAATATAGATTCACAGCTTGTTGTTCTGCAACTCAATAATCATTATTCAGTTAGAAATACACAGATTTTGAAATTGTATTTATGTATTCGTTTGTTGGAAAGACATTTTGATTTTATTACTTATCAACATATTCCTAGACGAATGAACACATTAACTGATACAGTGGCTAACATTGTATTAGATAGACATTTGCATAATTTGTGAAAGCATCATCATATGTACAAGATACATGTAAGGAAATAGATGTATATATATATATATATCGCATGTTTTCAAATGTGTGCATCATAATGTCAAAAAATATATCTATGTTTTTGTTACATCCTAAGACATCATGTCTCACAAAATATGTAGATAAAATAAACCTAGGTGTCTAATCAGCATGATGCTCGTGATAACATGTCACGGCTCGTACTAGCCGCCTCATCTAGCTGTGGATTTGGCTGGGTACCCCTACAGTATGTCTCTGATAGGCACAAGGAACATCATCAAAACATGCATAATCTAGCACTCCTCGGGTGATCCCCTCCAGGTTGCACACTATCTCATCTTCCTCGCCGCCTTCGCCTTGAGGGTCGAAATCGCGAGGGATTCACCTCGCTATCGGTGACATACCAACAGGTATCTCTAGGCCAACATCTGCATCACATGTATTTAATGTTAAGAACATACATAAATAAACAAAAAAACCATAATACTCATAAAACTTAAAAATTGAGTCTCACCCAAATCTTCATCCCAATCTTCTCCCTCCGGAAGTGGGAGTTCCGGATCATCAGTGAAATATTTTCCAGAGTAGGGCCAATCCTCCACGATAATTAGTTGTTGACAGAGCTAATAAAAAAATTTTGGCCTCCAAGACATCTGTTGGCCACCCCTTGCCCTTGGCATCAATGCTGCCCATCGAGCCATCTGTGGTTCTCTCACTGGTGGTGTCGGAACTATGACCTCCTGTCGCTAAAAAATTGGTAATCGTTCCAAGAAGAATGATACCAAGATGGATCCATAACCAAATTGTTTCAGTTTGGTCTTCTTGCATTTGGTTAGTTGGCGCTTCATGTTTATGGTCACAACCTTTGCCTAGTTGTAGATGGTCGGTGCCATGCAATCTATAGTAAGAAGCAACTGTGTCTTTGTTGCTTCGTGCGGTGCTTGTGATCCCGCAGCCTGTATGATGGTATGAAATACCACGCGTAGTGTCAAATTAGGGATAGTTTGTATATCAACTTTCCCACTACCTGAACCTTTCTGCACTCCTTGACATACCCTGTCTATCACCATGTTCATGTTCTCCATGCAGGGCCGGTTGCTGGTTAGGAGTGGTGCTGCACCCCTCCGCGATAATCCTGTGATGAAGTACACGTCAGAGACATCAGTCTCAAGTTCTTGATCCCGTAGGATGAATTTCTCTTGATTTTCGTCCCATGTACTAATCAGATATTGTAGAAATTCTGGTTGGGCTCGGAAGCATGGTGTTAGAAAGAATTTTAGCAAGCCACAGTTTCTGAGGGCTTCCATAACTCCCTCATTTTCCATGGCTAGCTCATCTTCTTCACTATGTTCCCGTTCTTTCCATTCAATGACCATTTTGCTCCTTTCTACCGGCAAACACACACATATGAGTGGTATTAGTCAATGTTCATCCTTACATTTGTAAACAACTGGGAAATTTGGTGCATATTTTTGCTAGAAATTGGTTTCTTCTGTTGGCGTGACTGTTTCTAAAATAATCGCGCCAATGGGTGCGCCCTAGTGTAAAAAATCGGGCGGTTGGCGAGACTCCGTGCCCGAAACCCGCGCCAACTGCGCAACCCTAATTTTTACATTTTCTCCCCAAAAATTTGAAATTGACAAATGCAGGAAGTAAGAAATAGTTTGAAATGACAAGAGGGATCTCAATTCTTACCTGGAGTTGATGGATTTGTGATTGATTTACTGGATTCGCCACTTTCGTCGCTGCAATATTGCACAATAAAATGGGTAAATATTGCTCCACAAGAGGTAGAAAAGTGAAAATTAATTATTTTTACCATTTTTTGCATTTTATAGCTTTTTCACAACCCTAATTAAGTTTTAAGACATTTTTTTCGATTATTTTATTATTATTTTCGAAAAATAGCTTTTACACATGTCTCTTGTGTAGAAACAGGTTTTTTCATGCGACAATGATGAAGTAACGAGTTATATTTTTTACTTTTTCGGACTCGGTAAAAACACGAAAAATTCACTACTGGAGTCATCTTTCAGCTCTTTTCTGAGACTCTAAAATTGAAAATATCACCGAGACGATTTTCGTTTTGAACTTGTTAAATGGCTGTGAAACGATATCTACCCAGTATATGTTTACCCCTTTTTCGGGCTGGAATGCATTATTTACAAAAAAGGAATACCTTAGCCTATCGCGACTAAGAGGTTCTTTCAGACTTTGTTTTCTACCTTTTCGGATCTGTGAGACTACCTACGAAAAGGAACAGCTGGAGTTTTCTTTTCTGCCTTCTTTTCAAACTCTCTAAACGTGAAAAGATGCCAAGTTCTTCCTTTTTCAGACTTGTTAAACTATGATGACATCAGACTTCATCATCATGAAATTATTTGAGTTCCTCCTTCCTAGGGCTCGTAAAATGTACTAGGATGGATTTGTTTGAAGGAAAAACTTATAGTGAAAACATATGCTATCCCCTTCAAGCTTGTTTTCAAAAATAATTGGGGTACTCACCAGAAATGGTGGGGGAAAATGGAACCATATTTTAGTTGTGTTGGCAGTATGTCACTCTTGAACATGGCACTTGTCTGCATTCGTGTCGAGTTGGGGACATCTCATTTCGTCATTTTTGCCTCCATGGGTTTGGGTAATCTCTTTTGACCTCTCATTTTCTCTTTTCCATGTCATCATGACCTCAGATCCTTTGATGTCAAATACTGCCAAATCCGGTGTCGTGCTGCTAATATGTTAAAGAGAATTTTGCCTTTATAGTTTTCAACCTCCCTCTGATTGTCTGTTGTTCCTGATTCACAAACATCATATTCCTTTGTCTTATGTCGATGATATGGGAAACATTATGGCCCACCTTCGATCAGGTCACTTCTTGTTGACTTCAACTCATTATCCAGGAATTTGATCTAAAGACTCCCTTCTGGTACCTTGGAGCCTGCATGACTCAATGACAGGTTTTTCACATTTGACTCAAGGTTCACATCATTGGCCTTCGATTGAATTATTCTATAGATGTTCGAAGTCAGATCATTGTTCACAATCCGTGGATTGTACCTTTTGTACCTTGAGAGCGATTGTCATTATTGGTGGTTCCTCTCGCGTCTGTTAACAACTTTCATCATTGGCTGGTAATTAGATGATTTTCTTGCATGTCCAACTTCAAATCATATATTTGCATTCTTGAATTTGTACTTGTTAGGATCGAGATGGAGCGCAAGACCCTAGGTTTTTGTCTGTTAAAATCCAGGCCACGTGTTCTTTGGGGATTATCATGACTTATTGCATGACTCTTTGATTGGATTGCTGCGACCATACCTAAGTCTATTTGTTGATCTTTACTAATGGATGGTTGCGTCCATACTTCGATCTCAATTTTTGTGTACTCTAATATGGATGGCTGCACCCATACCACATGTTAATGTATCAGAGATATTAGTTGTATTTGTAATTACAGGTTTTCCGACAGTGGTGTTTGGTTCGAACACATTCTCATAAAGCATTTCACCCCTCCCTCTCCCTCAGACCTTATGCTTTAGGGGGCATATGTTACACAACATTTTGTCACTATCCCTGAAATCCCCATCTCGCACATTGGAGGGTCATTTCTGTGGCTTATGAAAAGTTTCATGCCTTGCAAATACCTTCATTGCATCCCTCTACATGAAGGTAACATTCCTCTTGGTGACAATTTCATGAAAAAAACATAAAAAACCCCTATTTTTTCCTTGGCACGAGTATCCAGTTCTACCCTCACGCCGATGTGGAAGATTAACACTAGGGCCTGCGCCACCTGGCGCTCTGTCTTAGTGTAATACCCGTGTCAAGATGTTTTGGGAATTTTTTTTAAAAATAGAGGCGGAGGTTCCATTCCAACCACCTTGGGGATGAGTCATTGGGAGTGGTTGAACTAAAACAACCATGGAATCCTTCCTTTAGTTAGTAGTTTCCACCTCCCTTGGAACACTCCTAAAGGATAGGCCTCCCTTCCACCTTTTTAGGGAACCCAACCTCCTCCTTTTCCTCTATATAAACAAGCCTTCTCCCTTTATGAAAACTAGCTGAACAAAGAGAATTATACAGTTGAAGTGCTGAACTTGGAGAACTGAACTATAGCTGAATAACTGAGTTATTGAGAAGGTAGATCAAGAAGGAACTCCATCGAGAGGGACCTCATACCGTCTGAATTCCTCGACGAGCTTTGAGACATGCTTCACCCGAACCCCACTGGAGGAGACTGCAATGTTAGAGCATGGTTGTATCTCTTCTTTCTACCTAATAATATAAGTGACTATTGTCTGGTTCCCATCTTGTATTTTGTCTTTATCGAATGCAATATGCTTAGTCTTCTCTGAATGACAAGTAGTTTTTGGATGAAATTAGTATGTGGTATGTGGTTATCATTTTTTGATCTCTGTGCAGGTGTCCAACCGCGATAAGTGAGGGGGTTGTGACTTGTCAAATCAGGAGCGAGAGGGTCTCATCACCACTACGATTGTCGATGACAGCTTTGGACCATAGGTAGGCCATATTATTGCGTCCTCTTTCATTCAAATATCTAGGAACCTACACTCTAGCATGATTCCTTGTTACTAGACCCAATCTAGGGCTAGATGGATTGTCTCTGTCCGCAGAGAGGATTTACCTACATAACACAAGTGAGTTAACCTCAGAATGTGCAAACATCGATCGAGTTGAAGGGCCACAAATGAAAAACTGATTATTGGAGATTCATACCAGCAAGAGAGTCTGAGTTTTCAGGTGTCATATGTCAAGCGACGAGATGGATAAATACTGTGCAGGTTTTCTCACAACAAGGTCAATCCCAGGAGATTGGGCCACAACTCGGTGTTCAACAGATGGTTGGATAACTAACTGTTGGGAGTGGTCAGGCTCCAATGATGAATCCTAGGATGGATTTAAAACAAGATGATGCTTTACAACAACAAGTTTTTCAAAATTTTTTGAGGTATGATGTATTGGCTTCAAAGACAAGAGTCCATGCAAATACATTCTAATCCACAATTCCATGCACTTATTTAGAAGCAAAAAATCACAAGAGGAGTCACATTGAAAGAAAAGAAGAATATGTGGCATAAACAGTTACTTTTATCCATTAAGGAAATTCAGTAGCAGCTTCCAGTAGTAGAAGGACTTGATAGCAGAGTGACTCAGCAAAGTCGAGTGGAAAAGTGATAGGGCAGGGGATGAAATGACAAAAGGTTATAGAAACTAGCCAACTCAAAGGGAAAATGATGAGTCTTTGAAAGCATGAGGAATTTTTTTCAATCATAGATAACTATGAAAAATAGAATTCTAAGCCAATTAGAAGTATTCTACTTCAACCTATTCGAAGACTTTCACTCTTCTTCAACTTTCTCCAGATCAGATCTTCCAGATGTTAGAAACATGCTTCTTGTACCTTAATTAGTCTAGAATCTCTTTAGGTGGAGCAAGATCATAGAGCTCTCATGTAATAATTGTTAGGCTATATTTTAGATTAGGATTTAGTTGTCAATTTTTATTAGGAGAGGAAGGAATGTGAGCCTCTTTTTTATATATTAGTTTTATTAGATTGAAAAAGGGTTTGATTCCTTTGTATTAGGTCTGGGTGCGGTTTTTATGGATATTAATGAAAGGTATTCTTCAGTGCATAAGTTTTTTTCTCACACCAGAGATTCAGTAAGCCATTTTTTTTCACTATATATTGTTATTCTTTCAAATCTATAAATGTTTGATGTTACACATAATTCATATTACTTATGATTTTTCTTCCCTACATCAAACAATTGCTCTCTTTACTGTGAAATTTGCACTGGATTCATCCCATAGATGCTCAGTGCTGTTTGCATCTCATTTTATTTTTCAAACTAATTACATAATTCATCCTTCATGCTATGTAAAAAGTAATGTATTGCTGACCTTAAGAGTTACAGAATTCACTTCCTCAAGTGCTCTGTAACATTTCTCTATTTGTTTTCTTGCTTGTTCTATCTATTACTATGACGACCAATCTTTGTTTGAAAAAACATCAACTTTATTGCCCATGTTTCCATGAGTGAAATCACCAACCACTGAAAGCCTAACTCATGCTTCAAATTCATGACTCCATAGCCAAATGGTCTGCTCCTTTTTGTCTTACCACTCATCTTGTCCTACTACCATAGATCTATCCTCTGGCTGAGCTTTATTGTATATATCTGAAAGCATAATTGAGAGGGAGCCCCCTCTAGATTGAAGGACTAGAATTCAATCCCAAAGAAGGTTTGAAATGGTTACCTCCGTAGTTTAGCTGACAAAACCTAAAAAAAATTTACAAAGTGATAATAGTTTGAAGAATGACATGGAAGCTAAGATCGATGGTATAGAAGAAAAACTAAAAGCAAACATGGAAGGTTTGAAGGAATGTTTGAAAAAAGTTGCTACAAGAAATGAGTCCTAGTGGCGAAAGGGTAGTATAGGAAACTCATGATGAGAAAAAAATAAATGTTAATCATGATTTCATAAAACCTAACATTGGATTGAAGACCCACCATATTCCAAAGATCGATATGAGGAAGTTTTATGGCAAGGATCCCGTAACATGGATACTAAAAATGGAGCAATATTTTGATCTCCATAATGTGAAAAACACACAAAAGGTACGTACTGCAACTTTATTTAGAACAAAATACATTTGTATGGTATCGATGAATTTTCTCTCGTAAATTTTTTTTCACTTGGTCAATTTTTATGGAGGAAATGATAACACATTATGAGGATACAAAGAGAAACACTTTCTTTAGCCAATTGATAAATCTCAAACAAATGGGTTCAATGGTGGAGCGCATTGAGGACTTCCAAAAATTTAATATAAGGGTAACTAATATTCCATAGGAACACATGATTGATGTATTCATAGGGACTTTAAAGGATAACATCCAACATGAGGTTCCCCTTTGGGAACCTGATTCATTGGAGAAGGCATTCAGGTTGGCAAGAAAAATTGAAAGTAAAATTATGGTGACAAGGAAGCCTACCACTCACATCTATAAATATGGAAGTGTTGCTACTCCAAGACTTCCACAATCTACAAGGTTGACACCACAAGAATTGGAAGAGAAAAGAGAAAAAGGGATTTTCTACAGTTGTGATAGAAAATACACTAAAGGTCATAAGTGTGCTGAGAATAAATTATTTTACATAGATTGTGAAGAGGAGGAAGAAAATGAATAAGAAACTTCAAAAGAAGAGGATATACACCAGGAACCAACCCTAGAGAAAGTAGAAATGAATCTGATCATATCCACTAATGCATTGGAAATAATTACCACTCCTAAAACCCTCAAGATAGAAGGACATATCAAGAAGAAAAATGTAATAGTGTTGATTGATTCATGTAGTACCCATAGTTTTATTCATTGTAAGGTAGCCAAGGAATTGAATTTCTTCCTATATCCAACACCAGAGTGTCAAGTGATGGCTGGAAATGGAGGAACTATAAATTTCTCTAGAAAGTGCCATAATATCAAGCTAACCATGGGGGAATATGTATTTAATAGCCCAATGCTTTCCATTCTAATGGGTGGTGCTGATGTTGTACTATGAGTACAATGGTTACAATCTTTGGGGATGATAAATTTTAATTTTCAAGAATTTTTCTTGAATTTTTTTCGAAAGGAAAGGAAGTTGAATTACGGGGTATGGAAGGGAAGCTAAGAAATATAATAAGCTCTAATGTCATGAAAAAGCTTCCGAAGAAAGAACAAAGAGGCATAATTGCACAATTATGCTTACTATAAGTTCCAACATCAAAATCATCTATTTCTCCGGATCTTCAAAAAGTCTTGGACAATCATTCCAAGGTGTTTGAAACTCCTAAAGGACTCCCACCTATTGGTGATCATGATCATGCTATTCATTTTATTCCAGGAAGTGTTTCTCCAAACATCAGGACTTACATATATCCTTGTGTCCAAAAGAGCGAAATTGAACATATGATTGCAGAAATGCTTGAGGCTAGCATAATTCAACCTAGTCAAAGTTCTTTCTCTACTCTAGTAGTATTGGTGCACAATAATCATGGATCATGACACATGTGTCTGGATTATAGGGAGCTCAATAATCTCACTATTAAAGATAAATTTCCCATTCTTGTGATTTATGAATTATTGGATGAATTACATGGAGAAATTTATTTCACCAAGTTGGATCTCCATTTAGGATATCATAAAATTAGAATGAAAAACGAAAACATTCCAAAAACAACATTTCTAACTCATGAGGGTCATTATTAATTTTTAGTCATGCCTTTTGGCCTTACCAATTCACCTTCTACATTTCATGGGTTGATTAATTCCATTTTCAAACCCTTCCTTAGAAAATTTATGTTAGTATTTTTTGATGATACATTAATATAGAGCAGGTCTTGGAAGGATAATGTTAAACATGTTGACAAGGTGCTCAAACTATTAGAGGAGAAACAATTATATGCAAAAACCTCCAAATGTTTCTTTGGAATACAAGAGGTGGAATATATGGGTCATATTTTATCTTAGGAGGGTGTTAAGGTAGACCCTAATAAAATTAAAGCCATTAAGGAATGGAAAGTCCCCACAACCATAAAGAAATTGCGAGGATTTTTCAAGTTAACATGTTATCATCGCAAGTTTGTTAAGAATTATGGGAAAATAACAACACCTCTAACAACATTATTGAAGAAAGATGAATTTTCATGGACTCCTGAAGCAACTAATGCCTTTGAACATCTTAAAGAGGCAATTTCCAACCACTGGTCTTAGCTACGCTAGACTTCACAAAAAACTTTATTGCGAAATGTGATGCCTCAGGAAATGGAATTGGTGCTTTTTTAATGCAAGAAGGAAGACCCGTTTCTTTTGAAAGTTTTCCAATCAAAGGAAAGTATTTATAGAAAGCTATTTATGAGAAGGAAATGTTGGAAATACTACATGCACTAAAGAAATAGTGACCTTACCTAATGGGAAGACACTTCAAGGTAAAAATTGATCAATGATAGTCTTAAATACTTTTTGGAACACAAAATATCTTCAGAAGAGCAACAAAAATGGGTTACAAAGATGCTGGGTTATGAATTTGATATCATCTAAAAAAGGGGAAGCTAAATGTTGTTACAAATGCACTCTCAAGAAAGGATGAGGATGTGGAATCATTTCTTTGTGCCATTTCTATTATCCAACCAGATTGGATAACCGAAGAAAGGGAGAAATGGAAGAATGATGAAGAGGTGTGCACACTCATTCAAAACTTGTAGCAATATCCCACTACATCTGATACATTTAGTTGGAAAAATGATTCCTAATGGTACAAATATCTCTTATATCTTTGTAAGAATTCCCAAATAAAAAAAAATATTCTTTTGGAATTGCACACCTCTCCCTTAGGAGGACACTTGGGATTATTAAAAACTTATCGGAGGGTGAAGATTTTTTTTTTTTGGGATGGCCTTAAATCTGATATTCAAAATTTTGTGGCAGAATGTTTAGTTTTCCAACAAAAGAAATTTGAGACAATTAATACCATGGGTCTGCTATAGCCTTTATCCATTCCAAGTCAATGTTGGGAGGAGGTTTCAATGGATTTTATCACAGGTTTACCTAAGTCTGAAGGAAATAGTTTCATCATGGTGGTAGTTGATAGACTTACCAAGTATGCACACTTTTGTGCATTATCTCATGCATTTAAAGCGAGTACAATTTCTAATGCATTTATGGAAACAATTCAAAAGCTACATGGAAACCCAAAGATTATTGTAAGCGACATAGATCCCATTTTCACTGGAAATTTTTGGATGGGATTATTTTCTTGTTTGGGAAGGATATCTTCGTTGCTTTGTATATGATAAACAAACACAATGGATCAAGTGGTTACATATGGCTGAATGGTGGTATAACACTTCCTTCCACACTACAGAAAAAATGACCCCATTTATGGCTCTTTATGGATATCATCCACCGTCCATCACATCATATTTAAGAGAAAATTATAAGGTTCAAGAAATGGAAGATCACATCGAGCATCAAAAACAAGTTGTCCAACTCTTAAAGGATAACCAAAATTTGGCACAAAATCGAATGAAGCAATAGGAATATCAGTGTCGTGACAAGAGAAGTTTTGATGTAGGCGACTGGGTATTTTTACGGCTACAACCATACAAAAAAATGTCCCTCAAGCAAGCTAAGAAGGATAATAAATTATCGCCAAAGTACTATGGTCCTTACAAGGTGCTGCAAAAAATTGGTACTATGGCATACAAATTGGAGCTCCCTGCTTCTTCCTGAGTGCACCCAGTTTTCCATGTTTCATGCTTAAAGAAGGTTATAGGTGACAAAATTCCATTTCAGACAATATTTCCAGAACTTGATGAGGAAGGAAAAATCATATTGGAACCTGAAGTAGTCACAGAAACAGGAACTCGACAGTTACAAAATTGATCAATTTCAGAGTATCTCATCAAGTGGAAGAACTTACCCACTGAAGATTCCACATGGGAGGATGATAATTTTATACAGAAGCATCCATAACTACTCAAGCGTTGAGGAAAACACTTTTTGGAAGGAGAGGCGCATGTTAGGTACCTATATTACTAGTGTAGTCCGTTATTGTTCTTAGTGTAGCCCCCTTATTTTTATTTTTGTACCCTTGTAGTCCCCATATTGTTATTATTGTGCCCATAAAAGCTCACTATTGTTATTTTTGTGCCCTTACATTATTATTGCTAGGTCGACTAGGATTATATTGTGACCCCATTGAATCCTATATATAGAAAGGATTTTTTTTCATTTGTATCATCCAAGAATTTTTCATTTAAGTAATGCAAAGGATGTTCCCCCTCGGAGAGGATGATTTATAAGATGTTGATCTCTCTTTTCTTCTATTTCCTAAGATAATTTCTTAACACATGGACTTAAATATATTTAGATATTTCAGATTATTGTAATTAATATAATGATTATTATTTTGGTAACAATTATGTGAGTTCTATAAAACAATTTATAAAGAATGAAGACGGGTTGGAAATTAATTGAAAAACATAATTGTAGTCTGATATATTTTAGCAATATTGAATATATGTATAGTTTTTAATCAGAAGTTTGTAGAAAAATCATGTGTTGCATTTCCCTGTCAGTATTTCTTTGTTATGCAAAAGTTTGTCATGTATGAGAATATTATATTCTAAGATTGGATTTCATTTATTCTCCTCTCTTGTATTATTAGCCATTAGTACTTTTTATTCTAGTCATTTATAAACTATGTTTCCTTCATGTTCCTCTTTCTTCCAATTTCCCAAACAGTCAAAGGACTTGTTACTTTCATGCCTTGTACAACTTGCTCATTGGATTTGTAATCTCACTTGCTTAAGAACTCGACTTCATGCCCAATGTTATGTTTTGAAGATCACACAACCAATTTTATCCCTATATCTAAATCTGGCCACCTAAACTCAATTGCAAAAAACCTTCTACTACAGTGACCATAGGGTAGTTGATTTTTATGGAGAGATCCCTCTCTGGGTTGAAGGGCCAACTTCAACCTAAAAGTGGTTTGAGGTTACCTTAGGGATTTTCCTTGCAGCCAGTGTTTTCCCTACGTGATAACATAGGATGGGTTTTACACATTAAAACCCACTTTCACCTTAGGAAATAATTTAGTGAACCATTTTCCTAAATTATTTCTCATTAAAATCCTAAAACCCCCATGAGAATAATTAAATAAATCATTACTTATTTATTATTCTCTTGAAATAATTATTAAATCATCATTTAATGATTATTTCTAACCCTTTTTTACTTAGCCACGCTAGAATAATCAAATAACTCATTATTTATTTATTATTCCATATTTATCCCTTATTTTTCTCATGAAATAATTATTCAATTCTAATAAAAATTTGACTTAAACATAATAAAGTAATTAATAAATCATATTTTATTGGTTAATTAATTTAACCATTTTCTAAATAAGTATATTTTACCATTTCAAATATCTTTTCCCTCTCAAAAAATATAATAAAATATTCACAACAGCTAGATTTTGATTTTTTCTATAGTATTTTATTTTGTTATAAATAGAGGGGTTTTCTCCTCATTCTTCACCATGACCATTATCGTCTTATGAAATTTGAGATCTCATCTTGAGTTCAAGTCTTAATTGCCATCTTTTTCCCAGTGCATACACTGACAAAAAGAGTTAGAGTTGAAGCACAGGGCCTTCAAAGGACCCATCCTAGAGAGAGGGATTTGTAGACCCAAGTCTACAAACTCTCCTCACCAGGTCTAAAAATTCCACTTTCTTAATATAATAAAAAAACATTTTATATTTCCATTGGGTTATTATACTCTTATTCTGTTGTTATGCGTGAATTTTGATTTGCATATTATTTTACTATAGGCATTTAACATTTATTTTGCAGGTCTCGATAATACATTAACAACCATTTTTGTTGTTAGGGTTTCTTGTCACCAACAACTTAAGTGAATAATTTTTGGTACACTCTATAAGAATTATCATACTAACAATGTGAAAATAAGAGAAGTCATGATTGTTTTAGACCATTGGGCATGCACTAATATTAAATCTCTTGAACATACATGGGATAATAATTGATCATTCATGTTACAAATACTTACAAGGAACAAACACTTATTTTATTTCTTCAAAGGAAATAGAAACTAAAGGAGGAACTTATATTATCTTGCCAACTGTAGGCTAATATGGACTACACTATTTCTTCAAAATAGCAACCCCTGAGCTAGATTTAGAGCTTGAATAAGGAAGAGCTCAAGGGACTAATTTCCAATCAGTCAATGCAACACACACAAGTCCAAGGATCCCATAATCATTACACCTCCAGCCCAAATAGGACTTTTCCAACCATTTCGGAACCTTTTCCGCAACATAAAATCACTATTCCCCTCCGTTTTTCAGTCATGCATTTCTCTAATTCTTCTACCTACATATTATTTATCCCTTCACGCTTCCTACTCTCCTTAGTGTCAAACCATTTCTCCACTCCATTTTACATGTTTGTCTCAATTTGTTGTTTGCGTGTGTTGGGGTTCCCATGTTTTGGCAAGGTTGGCAATACCAAAAGACGAGACAACATAAAACCACTTTCAGACCTCAGGATCTAGCCCTCCTGGGTCCAGAGAGGGATCTCTCTATGATATGTCAAAGGTATGTGACTTTGAAGCTCAATGTTAAGATATTAGGCTAGTTATAAGGCTTAGAGTTTGTTTGTTTGATTGTTTTTTTGGTTGCTGGTTATCAGGAAAGAAGGATTCAATGTAAGACCAGGATGAGCAAAGAGAAAAAGGGCAGAGGTGAAGTATTCCATGGATCATTAAAAACCATTGGGCAATAGAGTCAGGAAAGGATTTTCTTGCTAATCAATAGGCAGGCTTTCACTTGGGCTAGTCATCTAAAACATTGGATCTTAAAGATGATAGTGTGATATGGAATGGTAGGAGAGGAAGAGATAACATAGATTCAAGGCACAAAGTTAAAGACCAGCTTGTTGCACAAGGATCCTAGTGGACAGGGCTAACTCTAATCCCTAGTGTTCCCAAATATTCCAGCTAAATCCTTAACAAGAAACATCTAAGAACAGATTCATTTAACTCATACATCAGAGAGCAGGCAATAACATCCACTACACTAGTTAAATTATCTGAAATCAATTCTTAGATAACACATTCAGAAGAAAAACATTAATGGCAAGGAGAGCAGAAACATAGGGTACCTAACAAGGGTAAATCCTATGCCAATATTCTAATGCAAGCCAGTAGAAATGAAATGAAATGAATTAAACACAGAGATAGGAAAACATCACCGCTACTTTAGATCAGGATCCAAAGAAATGTGCTTTTCATATTAAACAACAATACCAGTCAAGTACAACAATGCCAATAGCCGAATAATCAGAATAAAATCATATTCCTCAGCCTATCTTACAACTTTACACAGGGACTGTGTCTCAAAAGAAACTACTTGCAATTCTCTGATAACTGATCAACGAGATTTTCAATAATTTTCTCATGAGTTTTATAGCTGAAAGAGAGCAGAGGAAGTAGGTGAAGAACTAAATGAAGAATTAAAACTCAGAAAAGAAAGAGGGTCAAAGCCCATTCGGTTTTAACTCCTGTGCATTGATCTCTGACATTCTTTGGGTGCACGAATGATCCTCTTCTGGCTTCTAATTAATCTGATATGACCCTGATGTACACTGGCTTGCAGTACCCTGTAGTACCTTTGGAGAAAGAGCAAAGGGTGAGTAATTGGCGGAGAAGTCCACCATACTGCATAACAAATGTTCTGATGGATTTGGACTGTGGTTTTTTGGAAATATTTTCATTGATGGAAAAAGAAGTGGCAAAGGAATTGGCGTATGAAATAGTAACTAGGAACAAAGAAAAGAATTGTAGCAGAGAACAAAGGTCAGCAGAGAAGAACAGAGAAAGAGTGCATCTACAGAGAGCTGTATCAGTCAAGGAGAAAACTGAATTCAATAGGAAGGATATTTGAGTCCCTGTGGAATTAATTCATGTGTGAACATATGTATGCATCCTGATGGAGGATAATTGAAATCCGTGATAAGTAAGAAACCCTATGAGGGGATTAATGGTGCTCTGTATGTTGTTCAAGGAACCGATGTTAATACGGTCGACAGTGTATCCAAACTGGTAGATAGTGGAGTTATATATTCGTTGAATATATGATATGAACAAAGTTATGGTTTTAATCTCCACATGGAAGGATCTATGCTATTAGTAAGGAGCTGACTGGCTTTCATGGAGAAAGGAACAAGGAGCGAGAGCAAATCAGTTATAACGCAGAAGAACTAAAACAGAGTATTTGGCATTGAAATCTCGATGGATCACAGACTAACCCTTTGGAATCATGAACGGAACTTGGAAGGAAAGAGGTAGAATGTAACAAAAGGAAGCGCGATGGAACCCTGCGTGGAAGTGCGGAACCATGACTGAGTGAATAGTGAAGGCGGTTTCCGGGTTTCATCGCACCACCCTTCAGTGATAGGCGGTATTTCCTGGTTGGAGAGAGATTCCATAGAAACGTTGACACGTAGCAAAGGTGGACCCACGAAAACCGCTATCAAAGTGCGCCATCGCACGTTAACATTCGACCAAAGACACCGAGCGATATCATTGAACGCCGTTGATCTAGGAAAGGGTCATCGGACGATGTTCATTTACTATAGATGCGCGAAGGTTACCCAAGGTACGACGTTCCATCGCGCGTTATCATACATGCATCATCAACGAACGATATCCGTTGGATCATCTGAAGACCGAGCGATGTGCTCTTCGCCGTCGGATGGAAGCGATCATTAGCGATGGGCCCCAGTTTTTAAATTATATTGATTAAGCCGTCGATTATGTATGTGGGGCCGGAACCAAAGGTATATTTAAAAGCCATTTGATAAAAGCGCTGGTTATTAATATAAAGTTCTATTATATATTTAATTGCCAAAGGTTGTGAATAATATTTATTTATCAAATTCCACGAATTTGATAAATAAAATTCCAATAAAAGAAAGAAAACCATCAACGGCACGTTAATGTTTCTTAACCTTGGCTAAAGTATTATTTGGCGGAGATGAAGATTACCTTGGGGACGATTCGTGCATGGAATAATGAATATTGGGATTTCAATTTGGATTGGTTCGACTTTTAATATGAATACCATTAGCGATTGAGTGGTTTTCTACTCATGGTATTAATAAAGGCTAAACTATATAAGGAGAAGAGGATTATACTACAGTGTGTGCAGATTGAGGGGTTGTTCATGAATAAATTTTTTAAGAGATATCTGCATGATTGAACTCTGATGAATCAGAATATATGATGCACCTATGGATATGATCTCTAGATCTAGAAATGATAAATCTCCAGGAAGATCTGAAAATGAAGTCATGAAGATCTGACACAAATCTGATGAAGAAATTAAGAGAAAGTTGGTAGATCTGAGGGTTGAAGCCTTTAGTGCGAAAGTGAAAGCTTTCTACAAAACTGGTGTTAAATCAGGGGGTTGGAGCTCCCTTCCAGTGGTGACTGGAAAATGAGAGAAGGTGGTAGCCTTCTATAGGTGGGTGCCTACGTGCTGGTATAGGTATGCGCCAACATAAAATTGTAAGAAGTTTTCTTTATAATAAATATTGAAGACTGAGATAACAACAGTGGTGGTTTTCTCCAAAATTTGGTTTCCACCTTAAATACTGGTGTTCATATGTGTTGCTTATGTTTGATGGTTTGTTCTGTTAATTCTGTTCATGCTTACTGCTTAACATCTGATGAATGAATGATGCAATGATGTAAGTAAAGACATAATAAGATATTTGAACATACACGTTGGATTCAGTAAAGTAGCATATGGTTTTAAGAAAGAAAATTTAAAAGTTCTCAGTCAGCTCTAAATACTGATTCACCCACCCCTCTCAGTATTTATTCCAACAATTGGTATCAGAGCCAGGTCCTTCTGAAAAGCTTAGCCGCTAGAAGGAAGATCAATCAAGATGATCAATCAAGATGGAATAGCATCTATCAGGCCTCCGCTCTTCAACGGAAACAATTTAATCTTCTGGAAAAAAAGGATGAGATCCTATCTTCAGTATCTGGGTGCAGATGTATGGGCTATTGTTGAAGTAGGATATCAATATCCAGCCGCATTACCAACAAATCCAACGGAGAGAAAGAATTATGAAACAAATGCAAAGGCCGTTAATGCTCTATTGGGAAGTCTAACTGAATCTGAATTTTTCAAAGTCATGCAGTTGAATATAGCAAAGGTAATATGGGACAAAATCATTCTAAGCTATGAAGGTGATGTAAAGGTAAAAAGTGCTAAACTCCAAACTCTAAGAATTCAATACGAGAACCTAAAAATGCATAATGAGGAGAGCATTGCTAATTTATTTTTACGACTTGATGATATTGTAAATCGGATGAGGAATCTGGGAGAAACAATAACCTAATCTACTTTGGTTGAGAAAGTTTTAAGATCACTAACGACAAAATTTGATTCAAAAGTGTCTACTCTTGAAGAAAAGCAGGATCTTCAAAATCTTAATGTGGTGCAACTTCATGGCATACTAACTGCATATGAAATGAGAAGAGGAGGACCATCTGAAGTCAAGAAAGCTGCATTTAGAGCTTCTACAAAAGGGAAAGAAGTACAAGAGATATAAGGATCAGGGTATATCTCAGAAGAAGTTGAGGTAAATTTTGTAAAGAAACTCCAACTTGGTACAGGACGGTTCAAAGGTAAGCTTCCTTTCAAATGTTTTGCTTGTGGAAGAGTTGGTCATTATGCTGCTAAGTGTCCTCACAAAGAAACACATGAAAAAGGAAAGGAAGTAGCAAGAAGGAATAAGAATCGGTTTAACACTAGAAAAAGTTACTATACTCATGAAGACAGTGATGGGTTATCAGACAGTGAGGAAGAATGTGAACAAGATATTAGACTTCTCATGGCATTTTAAAATGAGTCTAGAGAAGGAAAGGATACTTTTATGGATGCTTTAGAGGACAATGATTTTCTTGATGAAATCAATCAACTCAAAATATGCTTAGAAGAAAGTAAAGTAACCATAGAGACTCTAAAAAACCAGCTTCAAGAAAAAGAGAAACATAATGAGAAATTAGAATGTGAAATAGTAAGTCTAAGAAAAGAAATTGAGAAAGTAAAGACTTTGAATCTTATATTTGCTAAAGGCTCTGAATCCTTAGATGATATTATCAAGATACAACTTTCTCCTCTTCTAAAGACAGGTCTTGGATATATCGGAGAATCTTCTCAGGCTTCAGCACCAAACTATCTAAAAGCAGCTACAGCCAGTACACAACATTCTGCCCCTCAACAAGGGAATAAAAAATCTTTACAGATAAAGCATGATCATCTCAATTCAAAGAACACTAACAGGAGTACCTTTCAAAGAAACACAAATCAACAGGTAAATTCAAGTAGAAGATTTTATCATCGCAGAAATTTCTTCTTCAATGGACAATGTTTCTCATGTCACAATTTTGGTCATAAAGCTGTTCAATGTGTTGCATATAAAACCATTATGAAAAAAGAAGAAAGAAAGCAAAGGATTGATATTGGAACAAAGAAGAATACTTATAACATCTTTTCTCCTCTTCAAAATGAAGTTGAATGTGCTTATTGCAATAACTTTGGCCATGAAGAATCTGAATGCAGGAGCAAAGTCGAGCCAAAAGAGCATCTTCCTTCAAGCTCCAAAGTATGGAAAAAGAAGGAATTAGAGGTTGAAAATTGTGGCATAGCTTTATTTTCAGAAGGAGAAGAAAATAAATGGTACATTGATAGTGGATGCTCAAAACACATGACAGGTGACAAAAACAAACTTCTTGCATATAGCGCTCTAGAAAAGGAAAATAATGTTACATTTGGAAATGATACTCCTGCTGTAATTAAGGGTAAAGGATCTATTTTTCTAAAAGAAAAGGTGAAAGCTAATAATGTCATGTATGTGGATGGATTAAAGCATAACCTGTTAAGTGTAAGTCAAATGTGTGATCAAGGAACTGAAGTTGTCTTTGTTCAAAAGAATGTATGGTACGTGATCTTGATACAAGTAAAACAATTATAAAAGGAAAAAGAACTCCAAGCAACCTATATGTATTGAATAACTGCAAAGAACAATGTTACTTGAGTAAATCTTCAGAAAATTGGCTATGGCATAGAAGGTTGGGCCATATGAGCTTCTCTCAAATCAACAAATCAAGTAGACTTAAAGCTATTCGTGATCTTCCCAATATTACTCTACCTGAAAATATCATATGCAAATCTTGCCAATTCGGTAAGCAAACTAGAGTACAATTTAATGCCAAGGAAGGATCATCAAGTAAGCCTTTTGAACTCATTCATACTGACATATGTGGACTTGTGAAGAAAAATTCACCACGTGGTGAATAATACTATATCTTATTCATTGATGATTTCTCTAGAATGTGTTGGATTGGGTTGCTTAAACACAAAGATGAAGCATTTGAGAAATTTCAGATCTTCAAAGCACTAGTTGAGAATGAATTAGATCTAAAAATCAAGTGTCTCAGATCTGATCGAGGAGGAGAATATACATCAGATGAATTCCTTGAATTTTGTGAACAACATGGCATAAAAGATAGTTTTCTGTAGCTGGCACTCCACAACAAAATGGTGTTGCAGAAAGAATGAATAGAACAGTTCAACAAATGGCTAGAGCTATGCTTGATGATTCCGGAACACCTGACACATTTTGGGGAGAAGTAGCACATACAGTAGTAAACATTCTCAACAAGGCACATGTTCGTGTAAATAGTGATAAAACTCCATATGAACTCTGGTATGGTAATCCTCCCACTGTAAAGCATTTTAGAATTTTTGGAAGAAAATGCTTTATCAAAAATAATGATGAAAAACTTGGCAAGTTTGAACCCAGAGCAGATGAAGGAATACTTCTTGGTTACTCCTCTAGGAGTAGAGCATATAAATTTTACAATAAAAGACTTCGGAAGATTGTTGAATGTATTGATGTTGTTATTGATGAGTCTCCTGCAGCTCCAAAAGAAGAAAAACAAACAACAGATGAAGACGATGGTGACATATATCCTTCTACATCAAATAGAAATGATATAGAAAGTGAACCCAATGAAGAACCCGAAGATGATTTATCTGAAAAATCTCCATCCAGATATGTTCAAAAGAATCATCCAGAATCTCAAATTTTGGGAGAAAAGGGATCAGGTGTACAAACAAGAAGGAATCTTGTGGGATCTTCTAGCTATCTGGCATTTCTATCCACTATTGAACCACACAATGTCAATCAAGCTAGCAAAGATGAATTTTGGATTCAAGCCATGAATGAAGAGCTTGATCAAATTGAAAAGAATCACACTTGGGAATTAGTACCAAGACCTCATGACAAAAATGTCATTGAAACTAAATGGATATTCAAAAACAAGTTAAATGAGAATGGGGATGTTATAAGAAATAAAGCTAGACTTGTTTGCAAGGGGTATGCTCAACAAGAAGGTATAGACTTTGAAGAAAATTTTTCCCCTGTAGCTAGACTTGAAGCCACAAGAATGTTTCTTGCTTTTTCAAGCTTTCAACAAATCAAAGTTTATCAAATGGATGTTAAATCCGCTTTTCTCAATGGTGATCTAGAAGAAGAAGTGTATATAGAACAACCAGAAGGATTCATTTTGGGAAATGATGAAAAACTTGTTTGTAGACTTAAAAAGGCTCTATATGGTCTCAAACAAGCTCCAAGGGCATGGTACTATCGTCTTGACAAATATCTTCATCAAAAAGGATTTTCAAAGGGGTCAGCTGATAGCAACTTATACACAAAAACTGAAAATGATAAACTATTGATTATGGTTGTATATGTTGATGATATCATTTTTGGAAGTAATGAAGAATCTATGAGTCAGAAATTTTCTTTTGATATGCAGCAAGAATTTGAAATGTCTTTACTTGGGGAACTAAAATTCTTTCTTGGCTTACAAGTGCAGCAAGCAATAGATGGCATATTCTTATCACAAGAAAAATATCTTAAGAAAATCTTGAAGAAGTATGGCATGGAAGATTGCAAACCTGTAAGTACACCAATGATAACCGGATGTAATCTCAGTTCTAATGATGATTCCCGCATGGTGAATCAACCAGAATACAGATCTATGATAGGAAGTCTACTTTATCTCACTGGGACAAGACCAGACATTATGCATGCAGTTGGGATTGTTGGACGATTCCAAGCTAATCCAAAAGAGTCTCACCTTCAGGCTGTGAAACGAATATTTAAATATCTACAAGGAACTCAAGACCTTGGACTATGGTATCCAAAGAATGCTGATCTTACTCTTCATGCATACACTGATGCAGATTGGGCTGGAAATGTTGATGATCAGAAAAGAACTAGTGGTGGTGCATTCTATATGGGGCCCCAGTTAGTATCTTGGTTCAGCAAGAAGAAAAACTCTATTGCCTTATCTACAGCAGCAGCAGAATATGTGGCTGTCGCATCATGTTGCACTCAACTTCTCTGGATGATGCAAACCTTACAAGACTTTCAAATCAAATGTTCACCTCCTATATCTATTATGTGTGATAACACAGGTGCCATCAGTATCTCAAAGAATCCTATTATGCACTCCAATACCAAGCACATTCCCATCAAGTATCACTTATTACGTGAACAAGTGCTTGAACAAAAGGTGAAGTTGGAATATGTGCCCTCCAAAGAACAAGTTGCTGATATATTTACCAAACCTTTACCCAGGGAAGCGTTCGAATATCTCAGACAGAAGCTGGGAGTAGTCTCTATCATGCAAAAGATCAGATCTACTTAAATATAGAAGATTAATTGAATACGCGGTTTTCCTGAAGGACATAAAACCGCGTATGGGTAGTTGCTGACAAATTTTTGCTGGGTCAGCATTCTTCAGCACAGTTGCGGTGCTGTTGGGTATCTCTGTATGCACAGGTGAAGGGGGACCATTGGTCATATGAAAAGGATGCATTGTTGGAATTTATAAGTCATTTTTGTTATATTATGTTTAAAGATGTAGCATGACCTCAGGGGGAGCATGGTATTGTCGGTTCAAAGGATCTTGATCAACTCTTTGCCATTGATGTCCAAGGGGGAGGAAAAGAAAAAAGGGGCTTCTATAAGACAATCAGAGGAAGAGTATTTCCATCAATGCCAAAGGGGGAGATTGTTGGAAATATTGTCATTGATGGCAAAAGAAGTGGAAACGGAATTGGCATTTGAAATAGTATCTAGGAACAAAGAAAAGAATTGTAGCAGAGAACAAAGGTCAACATAGAAGAACAGAGAAAGAGTGCATCTACAGAGAGCTGTATCAGTCAAGGAGAAAATTGAATTCAATAGGAAGGATATTCGAGTCCCTGTGGAATTAATTCATGTGTGAACATATGTATGCATCCTGATGGAGGATAATTGAAATTTGTGATAAGTAAGAAACCCTATGAAAGGATTAATGGTGCTCTGTATGTTGTTCAAGGAACCGATGTTAATACAGTCGACAATGTATCCAAACTGGTAGACAGTGGAGTTATATATTCGTTGAATATATTATATTAACAAAGTTATGGTTTTAAGCTCCACATGGAAGGATCTACGCTATTAGTAAGGAGATGACTGGCTTTCATGGAGAAAGGAACAAGGAGCGAGAGAAAATTAGTTATAACGCAAAAGAACTAAAAAAAAGTATTTCGCATTGAACTCTTGATGGATCACGGAATAACCCTTTGGAATCATGAACGGAACCTGGAAGGAAATAGGTAGAAAGTAACAAAAGGAAGCACGACAGAACCCTGCGTGGAAGAGTGGAACCATGACCGAGTGAACAGTGAAGGCGGTTTCCGGGTTTCATCGCACCACCCTTCAGTGATAGGCGGTATTTCCTGGTTGGGGAGCGATTCCATAGAAACGTTGACACGTAGCAAAGGTGGACCCACGAAAACCACTATCAAAGTGCGCCATCGCACATTAACATTCAACCAAAGACACCGAGCGATATTATTGAACGCCATTGATCTAGGAAGGGGTCATCGGACGGTGTTCATTTACTATAGATGCGCGAAGGTTACCCAAGGTACAACGTTCCATCGCGTGTTATCATATGTGCATCATCAACGAACGATATCCGTCGGATCATCTGAAGACCGAGTGATGTGCTCTTCGCCGTCGGATGGAAACGATCGTTAGCGATGGGCCCTAGTTTTTAAATTATATTGATTAAGCCGTCGATTATGTATGTGGGGCTGGAACCAAAGGTCTATTTAAAAGCCATTTGATAAAAGCTCTGGTTATTAATATAAAGTTCTATTATATATTTAATTGCCAAAGGTTGTGAATAATATTTATTTATCAAATTCCAATAAAAGAAAGAAAACCATCAACGGCACGTTAATGTTTCTTAACCTTGGCTATAGTATTATTTGGTGGAGATAAAGATTACCTTGGGGATGATTCGTGCATGGAAGAATGAATATTGGGATTTCAATTTGGATTGGTTCGAATTTTAATATGAATACCATTAGCGATTGAGTGGTTTTATACTCATGGTATTAATAAATGCTAAACTATATAAGGAGAAGAGGATTATACTACAGTGTGTGCAGATTGAGGGGTTGTTCATGAATAAAATTTTTAAGAGATATCTGCATGATTGAACTCTGATGAATCAGAATCTATGATGCACCTATGGATATGATCTCTAGATCTAGAAATGATGAATCTCCAGGAAGAGCTGAAAATGAAGTCATGAAGATCTGACGCAAATCTGATGAAGAAATTAAGAGAAATTTGGTAGATTTGAATCATGGTTTGATCATGGTTTGGAGATGAAAATCAATGGTGGAGATCGAACAACGGGATGATTTATGAACAGTGGGTGGAATAACATATGAAACATAAGACCTTTAATGAAAATATGGAACTTTGGTTAAAATTGGAAATACAAAGGAAATGGAAGAAAATGTAATGAAATGCGTGGAAGTGGGCGTACGAGGTGGGACCCAGCCGGGGGCGGAGGGCGATTATATCTGAGCTGTCAGATCTTTAGATCCAACGGACGATTGTGATTAATTCAGAGCATCGCAATCGGGAAGGGGCAGGGGGAAACATTACATAAGTTCTGATTGCGATTGGGAACGGGAATGCGATGACTGTTGGATCTAAACGGGGATTGATGGTGGAGATGTGGATCAGGGGATCACAATCAGAGGGGACTCAAAGGGGTGGCATCATAGATCTTCCGATTGCGATTGGGCGGAGACATGCGATAGCCGTTGGAATAGCCGGGAGATGGACGGTTAGGATATTTTCGGAGTAATTGTAATGGGGGGGGGGGGGACGGCACCCCCCAAAGTTAAATTGCGATTTGGGTGGGGAGTGAAATGACCGTCGGACCGTGGGTTAGACGGACGGTCGGGATCGGATCGGGAGATGGCGTGATCAGGAATCGGAGGGAGGGACTTGCGATCAATCGGAGGGGAAAGCGATCGGTGGGGAGTGCGATTGCGATCGGAAGGAAATTGCGATTGCGATGATCGGAAGGGAGCTGCGATCAATCGCATCGCAAAAAATTGCGATGAGCCGATCGGGGGACTTAACATAAGCTTTGCGATTAGCGCGGGCCGTCCGATCCCGATAACAGATCAATGGTGGATAACACATCGCGGGACTTAATGACCAAAGCAATCACATCAGAGTTTTTCGATGTTACAAAGGAATGTACCCGCTTGACACTCCGATTGCGATTAGCTCCCAAGGCTCTAAGCGCTTGGTCTTAGCTCAAAGGGTATATGTGGGGAAGTGGTTGGGGCTGGCGGGAAAAGGGGCTAAGCCCTATTATAAGGTTGAAAAGTGGGTTTTTGCCCATTTTTAAAGAAATTTAAGGTTGGGAATGGGTAACGATAGGGAGAAAAATGGGAATTTGGCCAAACAAGGGGTAAGGGAAGAAATCCAAGGGGATTTTGGATATGATTTAGAGGGTAAAGGGGGACTTAGAGGGGAAAAGGGGACTTTGAAAAAAAGGGAAAAGAAGGGGTAAAATGGGACATTTTACAGAGGTACAAGGGGCAAGTAAAGGCCTTTTGGAGCATAATTTTTCATCAGTAAGGCTCATTGACACCATAACAACAGAGGGGAATAGTCAAAAGGCAGGGAACATAAAAAGGCTTCAAGGATGATGTGTTTTCAAGGGAAATGCATTCCTTGAAGGCTCATAAAACAATCTAGCCCCTTTCTTGCTTGTCAAGGAATTCACAAGGGGCTAACAGCGTGTTCCCCCCAATTCCTCCTCATATTTTCTTTTTATCTTGGTCTCTTGTCCCCTGCACTTCCCCTTGTATGCTGACGACACCGACACGTCTCATGAGAATAGTACAACCTCATCCAAGTTCGTAAGTTCCCATACTACATTCTTAAATTCCTCTACAAGATTTCCTTCAATTCCTACAGGAAAATAGTTGGTATCTTAATTTCACTTATGCATTTGTTCATTCCCCTAAAAATTCCCCAAGAAACTTCTCCACTTAAGTTATGAATTCGTGTCCTCTCTTAAGCCAATCTTCGTATTAAATTTTCTACATTATTTGCATGAATTTTTAGTTCATAGACATGTTTACTAGAGGGATTAGAAAAGGGGTTGTTACAAATATATTGGGATATACTCCATATTCTTAGAATAAGATATTTATCTTTTTCCACACCTTGTTGATCCAATTGTTGTAATTTGGAATATATGTAGGAATTTATAGGGTAAGTTCCGTAGATCAAGAACCAAAGGTCACCGCTCACAAACATATCACAAATCAGTACACCAGTATAATCACGTGGTTAAAACCCTCAAAGAGGGAAACAGTCCACGCCCTGAGCCAACGCGACCACTTCAGGGAATTTATTAATATAAAAGAAAAGTTACATATGTTTCTCTCATAAATGGTTACTGGAAAAATGAACCTCCATGCTCTTTAAATAGAGATCATGGACCAATCGGGTGTTAATCCACGGATCAAGTGCCATTAATACCGAGGTGAGAGATAACCGTCAGATCACTACAAATCATGACCGTCGAATTATAAGTTACAAATGTACATGGTAAAGAAACACACTTTACCTAACTCTACACTAGACTAAGTTATTCTTAACTATTTCCTATGTGTCGGAATATCCTAACATCCCCCCTTAAGAACAACTTGGGATAGGATTGAAGGATTTACAAAGGTGACACAAAGGGAGCCTATTTCCTATGTGTCGAAATATCCTAACATCCCCCCTTAAGAACAAATTGGGATAGGATTGAAGGATTTACAAAAGTGACACAATAGGAGAAGGAAGAAGGCATTAGAGCCTATCCCCCCTTAATGACAACTTTCCTGAACTCCAAGCATGGATCGAAGTTTGGTAAACTTCGCTTCTGTGAGAGCCTTCGTAAAGATATCGGCTACTTGATCATTGGTCGGACAATACTGCACTTCAAGAACACGATCATGAATGAGCTTTTTGATGAAGTGTATGTGGAGTTCAATGTGTTTCATACGCTGATGCTGAATTGGATCTTTACATCGCTGAATGGCACTTTGATTATCACACCAAAGTGTAGTTGAGATTCAACCAGATGATGAGCTTAGTGAAAAGAGTCACCTTCACTAAGTGGGCCCACAGGCTATTTTTGGCGCAAGTCTATTTTTAGACTATGTCTATTTTTAGACATGATGATCATATTTCAGAAGTTGCAGGATGCTATTTGTGGATGGTTGATCAAGTCGGAAAAATAGATGAAATTATGTTTTTAGAATATTGGGCGAAGTCTATTTATAGATTGCTTATCTAAAAATAGATGCATGTCGATTATTATTAGCTCTTAATAATAATCAGACACTAAACAACAACTTATTCTCTTGGAGCACTTCGGTTAAGTGCACGAAGTGGCACATGCGGTGACGGAAGAGATTATGCTATTCTAAGGGTCAAGTGGAGCCTATTTCTGTGGAACTTCAGTTAGAGCTAAATTGACGAGAGTTTGGTGGAGTTGATTGAGGAAGTTAGTGGAGTTGTATTTCGTTTAACTCAGTTTAACTTAGTTGAGCTAGTTGTATCTAGTCTAACTGATTGATACAATTAGTGAGAGTGGTGTGAATTAATTATTAATTAATTCACTAATTATTAACTCATTAATCAACTAAAGAATACATCAGTTAACTTCAGTGCATGGACAATTTCAGTGGAGACCAGTGAAGAGGTAGGTGAAAGAGCAGTGTGACTATCAGTTGTGACTATATTGGTGCATGAGTTTGCACCACACATTGATGGAGATGCCAATGAGGATTGCGCAGTGCATACTAGGTGGATTCAAACTCAGATTGGGCCATTATTCATCTTGGATTGCGCAGTAGAGGTAGGCTAACAGGTGGAGCAGATTGGAGCATGTGTTTTGCTAGATCTGAGCTTGTGTAGTGTGTAACAATTGGAGATTGTACTGAGAGCTTGTGAGGAGTTTGTACAATGATTGTTACATGATCTCTATCATTATAATATACAGATAGTTGGGGGTTTTCAGCTTTAAGCTTTCCCATAAATACTATGTTTATATGTGTGATTGTTTATGGTTTTAATGTGCGCATGTGATTGTTTATATTTCCGCAAATTGATGATCAATAGTAGAAGAGGTTATGTATTATGAATGAAGCTCAAATAGTGTGTGATCAGGATAATCTCGGTGAATAATTTAACATTTATTCAAATTTCTACATGGTATCAAAGCAGTATTGATCATTGGAGCAATTGCAAAACATTGAAGCGGTTGAGTTTTGTGCTGGTGGAATTCGAATTTGCAGCAGTGTTTTCTTGGTGTCGAAGTTGAGATGCCTTTCAATGGATTGCGATTGGAGTATGCCCTTGAGGGCAGCTCAAATTATATTGCATGGAAGGATAGGATGGAGGCGGTGCTAGATGACAATGGGTTGAAGGAGTTCATAGATGCAGAAGTCCCAAAGCCTACTTCTACTGATGCTGCCGTACTTGACGCATGGAAAAAGAAGACAACAAAGTGTTAAAGGATTCTGTTGGAGGGCGTGAAGGATCACATAGTGTCTAGCCTTCATGGTAAGGCTTCTCCATTCTTGATGTGGAAAGCCTTGATAGATTTATTCCAAAGCAAGAGTGACTAGAGGAAGTTGGCGCTCAAGGATAAACTCAGAAACATAAAGATGGAGAAAGGTGACAGTATGCCCAAGTACCTCACGAAGTTCACCCAATGCAGGGATGAGCTGGGAAGTGTGGGGGTGACTGTTGATGATGAGGACTTGGTGAGCTTGGCTCTCCTTGGGCTTCCGAAGAGTTGGCATTCCTATTAGGACTCTGTCAATGGTCGAGGGAAATTTCCAGGATGGGAGTGACTTTGGCCGGATCTTGTGCAAGAGGAGATAAGGCGGAGTACCAGGGACGGATCTTCATCAAGGAAATCTGATGAAGAGAATTTCACTTTGGCTGCCAAAGCAAAGAAGGGGAAGAGAAAGAAAGCTTCTCATTCCGGTGCGAAAGGCAAGAAGCAGGACATGTCCAAGGTGAAGTGCTTTCACTGTTACCAACACGGATATTATGCCCCAATTGTCCGAAGAAGAAGAAAAATAAGCAGGCTGCTGGATCTGCAGCTGGAGAGGCCTTAGCCTCGCAGTTTGAGATGGATTTTTCACTGATCGCATGCTTGGTCTCAAGTGTGATGGGTTCAGTGTGGTTTCTGGACAGTGGTGCGTTTTTTCACATGACAGGAGATCGAGATTTGTCCATCGATCTCGATGAGAAAGATCTTGGAGTGAAAATCGAGATGGGCGATGATAGAGATACAAGTATGGTTCTGTATCGATACCATTTCCTTTGAGAGGGAGTCTGGTAAACCCTTCATATTGAAGGAAGTGATGCATGTTCCAGGATTGAAGAAGAATCTTATCTCTGTGGCGATGTTAGAAGACAAGTGATATGATGTTGTCTTTAGCGAGGGAAAGGCTTTCCTGCGCAGTAAGGCAACTGGTGAGACCCGGAGGATAGGGGTTCGAGTTCAGAACCTTTATCAATTGTAGGTAGATGGCTGCGCAGCAATGGCAGGCAAGGCAGAAGGAGTGGTGAGCCGGGATGATGGTGAGTTGTGGCACCGGAGATTGGGCCACCTTCACCATGGAGCTTTGAAGATATTGGCAAGAGATTTTCACTGGCTTCCTAAGGGCACTGTGGCAATGTGATGGCAAGGGATGTACCGGGAAAATTTGTGAAAGCTAATTTTTCATGAGAAGGGATAGTCGCGCCACGACGATCCTTGAGAGAATTCACACGTACGTGTGGACTTTCCTCGTAGCTTCACAAAGAAATCACAGGTGCTCATGTGATCTTTGTCGATGATTTTCTCATGTGCTGCTGGATCTTCATGCGTAAGAAGAGCGAGACATACTCAAAGTTCAGAGTTCAAGGCACTGCTGAGAAAGAATCAGGAAGCGGGGTTGTTCTAGGAGTGACAATGGTGGCACCATTCCCCGGCGAATTCAAGGACTTTGCAATGCTTTAGTATGGAATTTGAAGAGAGCTCACAAGACCTCATAACCCATAGCAGAACGGTTTCGAGTGGAAGAAATTCGTAACGATCGTGGGTGTTGCACGGGTGATGTTGCATGATCAGGGCCTACCCATTCACTTGTGGGCGGAGGCATGTAATACTGCAGTATATGTGCAGAACCGTTGTCCTCACAAGATACTTGGCATGAGTACACCCGAGGAGGCGTTTTCTGGTAAGAGGCCTGATATTTCCCATTTGAGGATTTTCAGTTCACCTGTTTACATTCATGTGACGAAGGATGCCAGGAAGAAGCTGGAGCCGACCGCAGAGGTTGGGATATTTGTGGGGTACACTGATATGCCCCACAACTATCGTGTGTATTTTCTAGACAGTCGCAAGACTGTTGTGCGACGGGATATCAAATTTCAGGAGGAGAAAGCCATGAAGTGTTCGCTTGAGAGGGAGCCACACTTGCATGCAGATGAGGAGCTATTAGTTCCTAAGGATGAGCTTCAGGATGTGGATCAGCCACAAGAAGAAGTTCATGGAGTGGAAGAGACCACTCATGCAGCGCCAACCATCAGAGGGCGGAAGCGCACTACAGAAGCTGAGCGACTGGTTCAAGATGCAGAGAAGGTTGTAGGACCACCTACAGCACAGCGCAGACAGAGACAGTCACCGGATCGGTACACTGGATACATGGCTCTTGTGAGCAAGTGTATCGTGACAGAGCCATCCTCTTTCGAGGAAGCTGTGGAGGATCCCGCATGGGTAGATGCCATGGTGGAAGAGTATGATTCGATTGTCAGAAACAGTGCATGGGAGATTGTCCCGAGGCCGGAGGGGAAATCAGTGGTGGGTTCGAGATGGATCTACAAAGTGAAGCAGGTAGTTGACGGGAGTGTGGAGAAGTACAAGGCAAGATTTTTTGCCCGAGGCTTTTCACAGATTGAGGGGATCAATTATGAGGAGACCTTTTCACCTGTCGCAAGGTATTCTTCCATACGAATGATTCTTGCTCTCTCAGTGCAGATGGGGTGGCACATTCATCAGATGGATGTGAAGACTGTGTTCCTCAATGGAGTCATTTAGGAGGAGGTGTACATAGAGCAGCCCGAAGGTTTCAAGATCTTCTGCAGCGAGTCGCATGTGTGTAGGCTCAAGAGAGCACTGTATGGGTTGACACAAGCACCTCGTGCTTGGTACACACAGATAGACAGTTATTTCACCGGACTTGGATTCTCCAAAGTGAGGCAGATCCTAACCTATACCAGATTGTGCTGGAGGGTAAGTTGCTGATCATTTTACTTTATGTAGATGATTTTATTTTGACAGGTGATGAGCTGTTGATACTCTTATGCAAGGAGGATCTTGCAAAAGAGTTTGAGATGAAGGACTTGGGCCTCCTTCATTATTTCCTGGGATTGGAAATTTGGCAGCGCAGTGATGGACTGTTTGTTTCTCAGGGTAAGTATGCTTGGGAGATAATTGAGAAGTTCAACATGCATGGCTGCAAGCCTGTTGATACTCCTCTTCCTGGTGGTTGGAGGAAGGAGGATGCTACTTCGGCGGAGGTAGTGGATGCCACTGTTTATCGACAATTGGTGGGGTCGCTTATGTATCTGGTCAATACAAAACCTGACATATGCTATGCTGTTAACCAGCTTTCACAATCTATGGTTAAGCCAACCAAGCTCTTTTGGAAGGCAGGGAAGCATGAATTGAGATATCTCAGAGGCACATCGGGATATGGATTATGGTATAGACAGTCGGATGAGGTGAGGCTATGTGGCTTCACGGATGCAGATTGGGTAGGGAGCCCAACAGACAGAAAGAGCACATCTAGAGGGATTTTCAAAGACGTCGATAACAGCTTGCACAAAGAGAAGCAGAGATCCGTGGCACTCAGTTCAGCAGAGGCCGAGTATATGGCAGCGAGTTTGGCAGCATGCGAGGCTATATGGATGACGAAGATCCTGGTCGGGTTGTTCAGTTCACACTTAGAGCCTATTGTGATTTATTGTGATAATCAGAGTTACATCAAACTCTTGGTTAATCCAGTATTTCATGATAGATCTAACCACATTGATATCCGGTATCATCATATCAGAGATTGTGTGCAGTGGAAGATCATGTTACTTTCATACATTCCTACGGAGGATCAGGATGCTGATATCTTGACGAAGGCACTCACCAGGAGAAAATTCGAATACCACAGAGGCAGGATAGGGGTTGCAGATAATCCATATCTTGTTGAGAGGGAGTGTTGATAATGCAACAAGATGATGAGCTTAGTGGAAAGAAGTCGCCTTCACTAAGTGGGCCCGCAGGCTATTTTTGGCGCAAAGTCTATTTTTAGACTATGTCTATTTTTAGACATATGGATCATGTTCTATGAGTTGCAGGATGCTATTTGTGGATGGTTGATCAAGTTGGAAAAATAGATGGAATTCTATTTTTAGACATATTGGGCAGAATCTATTTTTAGATTTCTAGTCTAAAAATAGATATGTCGAATATTATTAGCTCTTAATAATATTTGGACTCTAAACATTATCTTATCCTCTTGGAGCACTTCAGTTTGATGCCTGGATGTGGCACATGCAGTTGACATAAGGAATTATGCTATTCCTAGGGTTTAGTGGAGCTATTGCATGGTTGACTTCAGTTAGAACTCATGTGACAGAGTTTGGTGGAGTTGATGAGACAGTTAATGGAGTTGTGTTCAGTTTAACTTAGTTGAGCTAGTTGTATCTAGTCTAACTGATTTATACAATTAGTGAGAGTGGTGTGAATTAATTATTAATTAATTCACTAATTATTAACTCATAAATCAACTAAAGAATACATCAGTTAACTTCAGTGCATGGACAGTTTCAGTGGAGACCAGTGAAGAGGTACGTGAAAGAGCAAGTGTGACTATCAGTTGTGACTATACTGGTGCATGAGTTTGCACCACACATTGATGGAGATGCCAATGAGGATTGCGCAGTGCATACCAGAGGGATTCGAACTTAGATTGGGCCATTATTCATCTTGGATTGCGCAGTAGAGGCAGGCTAACAGGTGGAGCAGATCGGAGCATGTGTTTTGCTAGATCTGAGCTTGTGTAGTGTGTAACAATTGGAGATTGTACTGAGAGCTTGTGAGGAGTTTGTACAATGATTGTTACATGATCTCTATCATTATAATATACAAATAGTTGGGGGTTTTCAGCTTTAATCTTTCCCATAAATACTGTGTTTATATGTGTGATTGTTTATGGTTTTAATGTGCACATGTGATTGTTTATATTTCCGCAAATTGATGATCAATAGTAGAAGAGGTTATGTATTATGCATGAAGCTCAAATAGTGTGTGATCAGGATAATCTCGGTGAATAATTTAACAGTTATTCAAATTTCTACAAGTGTAGTTGGATGCTGCCGATGAAGACCAAATTCAGACAGGATTTGACGAAGCCACATGGCTTCCTTACTGGCTTCAAATGCACCACGATACTTTGCTTCTGCTGAAGAAAGGGATATGGAAATTTTTTTCTTACAAGACCAAGTAATAGGTCCTGAACCAAGAGTGAATACATATCCTGCAGTGGACTTCCGATCATCAGGGTCACCAGCCCAATCAGAATCAGTGAAACTAATCAAAAAGGGAGATGCTCCTGCACTATAATGAATCCCGAATTGAAATGTACCTCGAATATATCTAAGTATTATTTTAGTTTCTTTCTATTGAATTTCATGAGGTTGGTGCATAAACCGAGCGACAAGACCAACGACAAAGGAAAGGGCAGGACGGGTATGGGTTAGATACAAAATTTTACCAACAAGTTGACGGTATAAGGTAGCATCAACTTCAGGGGTAGTACAGTTGATTGAAAGCTTGAATCCAGACTGAAAGGGAGAAGGGGCAGGCTTACAGTCTTCCATGTGAAAGTGGTGTAGAAGATCACAGGCATACTTGGACTGAGAGAGGGTAATGCCTTCCTTGGATTGCAAGACTTGAAGACCAAGGAAATAATGCAATTGTCCTAAGTCTATCATTTCAAACTTCTTTTTGAGGCTATAATTCACATGGTTTATATGGTTTGGATCACTACTAGTAAGGATAAGATCATCAACATAAAGAACAAGGACGCTGAAGGAATTACCCACCTTCTTGGTGTAGATAGTGTTGTCAAAATCACACCTAGAAAAGCCATTATTTAAGAGAAATCTATCCATTTTGGCATACCAAGCCCGAGGAGCTTGTTTGAGACCATAGAGAGACTTCCTAAGGAGACAAACAAGGCTGGATTCTTTTTGGATAAAGCCAGGGGTTTGTTCCATGTAGATTTCTTCATGCAGATCTCCATGTAAGAAGGCAAATTTAACATCCATCTGATGGACTTCCCATTTAAAGGAGGTACCCAGGGAAATAACAAGGCGGATAGAATTCATTTTGGTAATAGGGGAGAAGGATTCAGTATAGTCAATGCCTTCAACTTGTGAAAAACCTTTAGCGGCAAGACAAGCTTTATGTCTATCCACTTTTCCATCTGGTCCAAACTTTTTTTTGTAAACCCATCTGCATATGACAAGTTTTCTTCCTTTTGGGAGAGGAACAAGATCCCAAGTATTGTTTGCCAATAAGGAATGATACTCTTCATTCATAGCTTCATCCCAATCTGGATGACCGAAGGCTTCTTCAAAGGTTTCTGTATCAAGTTTTTCTGGAACTTGAGCTAATAAGAAAGAGGCTCTTTTGAACTGAGAACGTGTATGTCATCGATTGATAGGGTCACCTGCAAGAGAACCTGCTGCATCTCGTGTAGAGCGGACCCATCTTGGAAGCGGTGGAGTATAAGGAATAATTTCACGAGCTGGAGGAGGATTGTCATCCTCGCTGTCATCATCTGAACTAGAAGGAATGCTATTAAAAATAGAAGAGAGAGAGAGAGGTGGCACACATGCCGAATCAGGCTCGCAGGCCAAAGGTGGCACACCCGCCGAACTAGGCTCACAGGCCGATATATTTTCATCAAACTTTACATCTATTCTAATGATTATATTTTTGGATTTGGGTTGAATAAGTCTATATCCTTTTACATCTTCAGAATATCCAACAAAAATACATTTTTCACTCTTAGGTTCTAAGGATTTATGTTTCACATCTGGAATATGGGCCCAAGCATCACTTCCAAACACACGAAAGTGACTTACATCTAGTTTGATTGAGCTCCAAGCTTCTTTTGGAGTTATATTCTTTAAAACCTTAGTAGGAGTGCAATTTACTATGTAATTTGCACAGTTAATGGCTTATGCCCAGAAATCGAGACTAAGTCCTTTAGATCGAAGCATACAATTAGCCATTTATTTTAAGGTGTGATTCTTCCTTTCAGCTACACCATTTTTTTGTGGAGTATATGGAACAGTATGTTGCAATTGAATGCCATGCTCAGTGCATAAGTTGATAAATTTGTTGTTAACATATTCTCCGCCATTGTCTGATCATAACTTAAGAATTTGATGTCCAGATTGTTTCTCAACAAAGGCCTTAAAGGCCAAGAACATGTTAAAAACTTCACTCTTGAGTTTTAAGAAATATACCCAAGTGCGTCTGGAAAAATCATCAATGAAGGTTAAGAAGTACTTGCAACCAGAGAAAGAAACAACAGGAAGTGGACCACATAAATCACTGTGCACAAGCTGCAAAGGGGCTGAAGTGTGCCAAGAGGCACGTTTGTCAAAACTATCCCGATGATGTTTTCCGAGTACACATCCGGAGAAAACACCATCTCGGCAAGATACCATAGGAAGGCCCATCACCATATTTTCCTTACACAAAGTTTGAAGAGAGCAATAGTTTAAGTGACCAAATCGCTCATGCCAAAGTTTGCTCACATCATCATTATGAGCAACAAAAACAGAGGGAAGAGATGATGACCCAAAGTTGTCAAATTTATACAACCTTGTGGAATCATTAGCAATGCCAGTAGCTAAAATATGTTTAGGATCTTTGAGGTCCTTGATTACAACATCATGAGGTGAGAATTCTACTATTTTCCCTTCACCTGAATGAGTTATCTGATAAACAGATAGAAGGTTGCATGAAAAGGTAGGAACACATAGTACATCATTAAACTGACCATTATCTAGATGAATGGTTCCAAATCCTACAACACTAAGAGATCTATCATCACCAACATAAATATGTTTGGTGTTACAATTATTTAAAGAAGAAAACATGGCTTTATTTTTAGCCATGTGGTAAGAAGCTCCAGAATCAATGAGCCACTCATGAGAAGGAGAAGAAGAAGATACATTTAATGCATAACCAGATCTTGATGCTTGACAACCACAAGAAGAAAGTGCCATGCCTGAAGATGAAAGTGAAGAGTGCTCCAAATTGATGTTGTGCTTCTTCATTGCTGCTTCTAGGGCTTCCATCTTCTTAAAACATTTGGACTCTAAATGGCCATCACGATTGCAAAATTTGAAATTTCTATATGTCTTCTTTCCTTTGTTTTTATATGCCTTATCATTTTGGTGAGATGCTTTTTCAGTTTGTGGCTGAAATTGCTTAGGACCCTTGTTTGGTTTCGGACCATAATTTTTAGGATACTGCTTCTTGGGATTCTTTTGATATGATTGATGTAGGGCTGCTAAGGCTTTCTTAGAAGTTTTTCCAGCAGTGATAAGACCAAAGTGTAAAATTTTTTCTTGTTCTCTTATCAAAGAATCACAAAAGGCATCAAAAGAGGGATTCTTGTAGGTGGTTCCTGAAGAAATGATGGCTTCTCTAGTGGAATGCAAGGCCGAAACAAATACAGAGTATGTAGGGCCAATCTTAGTAAAAATGCAATAGATGAGGCTACCATCTTCCTTTTTGACCTTAAAACCTTCTAAAATAACTCTAAGGGTCTTGAATTTGGACAAAAAATCTTCAATAGAGGAGAAATTACTGGAGTCCAAAGTAAGCAACTCATTTTCAAACTGATGGGCCCTAATTTTATTTTGAATGCCAAAGACAGTATTTAGCTTGTCCAATGCTTCATGAGGGGTGTCAATGTCAAGGATATGAAATCAAAGATCTTGAGCAATGGAAATTCCTATCAACCCTCGTGCTTGATCTTGTTTATTTTCCCATTTAGCAACTTTATCATCATCAAAAGGTTTATTTTATAGCTGTATGGCTATTCTATAAAGCCCTTTACTTCTAAGTATATCTACCATGTGAGGTAGCCATTGGAAATAATTGGTGCTGTTAAGAATAACCGGACATGCACTTTCCATTTAAAAAAAAACTGAAGCTAAGAAAAGCTGAAACTAACTACTCCAATGGAAATATCTCGAAAAATTAGGCCGTTTAAAAAAAAACGGCTCGAAAAACGGCTTCCAGATGAAGAAGTTATGCCTTTTGAAAAAAACTGAGTTGTAGATGCCGAATAGTTACAGAAACGTGATGAAGTGTGGCTCTTTAAAAAAAAATTCCGCACCTTTGAACAATTTTTTTTTACAAAAGAAGCTTGAGAAAGAGACTTGAACCCAAGACCTCTATTCCAATAAACTAACCCCTCAACAAGTGAGATAGTAAAAGGATTATGTTATTTTAGAAAGGAGGAAGGGGGGATTATTATTATTATTGTTATTGTTACTATTGTTATTATGGGGGTGGTGTGCATGCCTTTTCCTGCACAAAAAATGAGAAAAAAAAAGAAATGCAAAGCCTTATGATGGAATGTTAGACTCTCGGTTATCCTTACCGACAACTATCACTTTTTTCACTATTTTTGATTTCTCGAGATCACACAAAGATGTGGGGAAAGAGCATACATAGCAAAAAAAAATATCTTTTCCTGTTTCTGATTTACTGAGATTGCACGGGGCACATAGCAAAGAGCATACAAAGAGAAGAGGGTATAGATCCGACAAATAAATAAAACCTTAATACAGGAAAAAAAACTGAAATAAGCAGAACTATTAACAAATATAACTGCAAAATAGATGCTTTATACCTCCAGATCTAAACTAACATAACTTGTGCAGCCGGAAACCTTTTCGCATGAAACGAAATACATTCCTCACTATAACAGTGCTTCAAACACAACCAAGTAGTTCTCCAAGCCCAAAAAAGTTCAGAAATAGTAGATCTACAAAACGGCATTCGCATGCAGTCAAACCGGCTTCGGATTTTGATCAACAATGGACGCGACCCTCAAAATAGATTTGATACAATGTAGGAATTTACAGGGTAAGTTCCGTAGATCAAGAACCAAAGGTCACTGCTAAAAAACATATCAAAATCAGTACACCAGTATAATCACATGGTTAAAACCCTCAAAGAGGGAAATAGTCCACGCCCTGAGCCAATGTGGCCACTTCAGGGAATTTATTAATATAAAATAAAAGTTACATATGTTTCTCTCATAAACGGTTACCGAAAAAATGACCCTCCATGCTCTTTAAATAGAGATCATGGACCAATCAGGTGTTAAGCCACGGATCAAGTGCCATTAATACCGAGGTGAGAGATAACCGTCAGATCACTACAAATCGTGACCGTCGAATTATAAGTTACAAATGTACATGGTAAAGAAACACACTTTACCTAACTCTACACTAGACTAAGTTATTCTTAACTATTTCCTATATGTCGGAATATCCTAACAAGATAAACGTTGATGGGGCATGTTCTAATGAAGGCATTGGAATTAATATAGTACTCTATTCTCTTGACAATAAATTACATAATTTTTATTAAAGAATTGTGTATGATTACACTAAAAATAATTCTCTAAATTTGAATCTCTTATACTTGAGATAGAAAAGGACATTTAGTATTGGTTGCTATCACCTTTTGGTATTTGGATATTTACAATAATAATCAATTAGATAAAAAAAGGTTTACACCCCTTCAAACAAAGTTCTGAATAGGTTACACAAGAATATAGGCTAATGATTTAAATTTTTTTAATCTTTTAATATCACTCATATTAATAGGGATTTGAACTCAATGGAATATAAGTTAGATATTTTCATGGCTAACCCTTCAAGGAAATTTATCCTCTAAAGAAAAAAATGTATTTTTAAATATTTCTATAACTTACATGTTATTAAAAACATGGATTCTTGGAAAATATTTATAAATGATGAAAACATGTGTGTTTTCCTACAAAATGAGCCTTCGAATAAAACACAAATCATCTCACTGGAAAATAATTAATAACCCAAAGGAATAAGTATATTATTCCTTCTCTTTCAGTGATGTGAGTATTCAAAAGCAAGGTTCAAAGGAAGATTTTAAGAGGAAGAGTTGCTGGAAAAGGTACCCCTAGCTCGATGTTTTTGTAAATAGTCTGCATTTTGAGGAGTGGAGTGCACTGTGTGCATATACTTTTAGAGTCTTAGGGGCTTTGGGGTGGGTAAAAGTCCCTTATTTTGTAAAGGGAAGGGAATATTTTGAGTACTTTGAGCTCCACCCATGGTTTTCAGACCATGGTATTGTAAAAGAATTAGCTATATAAGGAGCCCTTGTAGTGAGTATAAGGAGATAAAATGCATATGGATGTAGTGTTAGATCTGAATTAGAGGTTGTATTATTTGTTTTGCGCAAATGAGAAGTCTCCCGCAGTTGAGTGCGCGGAGACCTTAGAAAGTATGCAACTGAGTGCGTAGACCCTTGCAGTTATGTGAGTAGGGAAGAAATTAGTGTATTGAGATGATCTTAACTGATAATAAAAGACTTTGGATACATGGATGTGTTCTTTACTTATATGTTTGTTTTATCTATGTTTTGATCTTATCTATTCTAAATCAGGTTTTGTATTTGTATTTTCATCGCGAAGTCATGAATATGGTTTAATATGATGATTAAGGCATAATAAAGTAGAATTGCACAGTGCGCAAGCTAGTTAAATAGAATTTTTGAGCAACATCTGTATATTAATAATATTGGTTCTGTGAAGCTCTAAATAAGTCTTAAGTGAAGATAAGCCCCAAGGCCACGGTCCATTGTACCTATGGATGCAAAAAATTGGTTCTAGCATCCCCTAATATTGCCTCCGGTGGGACTTCGGTCTGCGCAACAAATCATTGTGGAAAGGGCTAGTAATAAAGGGTTTTGTTGGTTCGCGCAACCATTTCTGAACCTAGGCAAGAATCGCTCAAGCCAACAAATGGTTTCATTGTCGGGACCAATATATGAAGGGGATCATGGAGTTTGAATTTCAATTTTTTTATAAATCTAGCATTTCGCTCCACATTCAGACACTACGCACTTTGTTGGGGAATAATTCCTCACTTTTAGCACCGAAAAGTTAGAAAAATTTGATTACATCAAGGTTATAGTGCGGACGTTAGCACTAACATAGTGGTATGCCCATCTACAAGAGGGAAAGTTTCTGCAAGGATAGATTGATGAGATATGAAGAAAGGAACATATTATCACCGCCAGAATGTAGCCATGGGAGGCCGAAGCTAGTCAACCATCGTAGACTGTGTATACCCAACTGAATTCTCTACGCTAGATGCAGAAGGAAGTTGCTCAGAAGACAACAGGGCTAGCCACAAAGAAGCTGCTAACTGAAGTGCATGAAGAAAAGAATTAGTGCGCTGAAACAATCCAACCACTGAAGGATGCATTGAGAAACATCAAAAAGAGAAAACTTAGGGCACACTAGGTGAATGACTCAGGATGAGTCACATCTTTGTGTTGGGGTCATGTTGGATAGGGTACCCCTAGGTCAAAGTATTTGTAAAGAATCTGCATTTTGAGGAGTAGAGAGCGCTACGTGCAGATATGCTTTTAGAGTCTTAGTGGCTTTGGGGCGGGTAAAATTACCTTATTTTGTAAAGGGAAGGGAATATTTTAAGTACTTTGAGCTCCGCCTATGGTTTTTGGACCATGTTATTGTAAAATAATTAGCTATTTAAATAGCCATCGTAGTGATTATAAGGATATAGAATTCATATGGATGTAGCACTAGATCTGAATTAGAGGTTGTATTCTATGTTTTTCATGAAAGAGAAGGCTCCTACAGTTGAGTGTGCAGAGACCTTAGAAATTCTGCAGTTGAGTGCACAAACCCCTGCAACTGTGTGCGTAGGGTGGAAATTATTGTATTGAGAAGATCTGAAGTGATAATATAAGACTTTGAAGACAGATCTGTGTTATTTACTTATATGTTTTATTTATCTATTTTTTGAGCTGATCTATGCTAGATCATGGTTTGTATCTGTATTTGCATCACGAAGTCATGAATATAGTTTACTATGGTGATTAAGGTATAATCAAGTAGAATCGCGTAGTGCACAAGCTAGTTAAATAGAATTATTGAAAAAATTATGTATATTAATAATATTGGTTATGAGAAGCTCTAAATAATTCTTAAGTGAAGATAAGCCCTGATCCCATAGTCCATAGTCCCTATCGATACAGAAACTTGGTTCTAGCAACCCCTAATATTGCCTCGGGTGAGACTTCGGTATGCATAGAAGATCGTTGCCAAAAGGGCTATTAATAGAGGGTTTTGTTGGTTCATACAACCTTCTCTGAACCTGGGTCTAGGCCCCCTCAAGCCAACAAACAGTTCTATTTCTAGGATCAGGATCTGAATACTGAGGGATATGCAGATGTGGCATCCGACCAGAAAAGAAATTCAAGATTGGGTATCTCTGAAAGAGCGAGAAATTTTTGTACAAGAAAATATAATTCACGCCTGTCAAATGAAAAGTGGTTACAAAAGTACATTTTTACAGATCAACATGAGATATTTTTCTCATCATTCACTAACAAGCTGCCTGAGTGGCTATCAAGACTAGCTGAGGCTAAGACCTATTTTAAGCACGGCGAGGCTACTACGTGGAACCTAGAGCTGATTATGCGAGTTAAGGAGATTGATAACAAGATATTAATGGTTTTTGAATATTGGATTGATAGTATTATTGGAAGATTTATTACTGAGTTCATGATTGATAGATACGTCTCCTATAGCGAAGCTGAGTGCAACGTTTTCAAGGGTCGGCAAGGTAAGTACTTAAAATATCTGATGTGGATTAAGATGTTGTTATGTGAGAAGGGTGTACTACGTATGTAATCATATTTATGTTTGGGGGATGTGAATCCAGAGCTACGTGAAGTGGTAAAATATTCAGGGTGTTATTACCAAAATAGGACCCTGATAGGCTGCTAATCAGACTACCTCAGTGTAACTATTTCAAACTAGAATTTTAGCTGAGGCTTAACCTCCTCAGCCTGAGAGGGCTCTCTCAAGGGTTTATGATATTAATTAATGATGATATGGATGACTAAATCTATCTTGGTTTTATATGTTTGTAGGTTGAAAAAATTAAGGCTTTGCTACCATTAGGCTATGGAGTCAACAAGTCAATAAATTCAGTGTCAAGGTTTCTTGACATGAAAGCTGAGAAAAATAAGGTTCTTAAACAAAGACAATTCACTTAATAGCATAGGTCAAAAGAGTCATTCCATTACTAAAGGAAGTCAGAGCATAGGGTTATGAATTCTGAGTAATAGTAATGAAATCTACTGCTGATGGTTCAAAGGTGGTTTACTCACAAGATTAAGAAAAAACATAGTCATATCATTAATAAAGGAAGTCAGAGCATAAGATTATGAATTTTGAGTAATAGCAATGAGATCTACTGCTAAACACAATCATTCCATTACTAAAAGAAATCAGAGCACATGGTTGTGAATTCTGAATAATAGCAATGTAATATAGTGCTGGTGGTTCAAAGGTAAAACACAGTCATATTATTGTTAAAGGAAGTCCGAGCATTAGATTATGAATTCTGAGTATTAACAAGAAGATCTACTGCAAGTAATTAAAATAACATATAGATCAAGAAAGGATTAAACCCTATCTAAACTTAGTTTTGTTCAAGAAAACCTCTCTGTATTACTGATTGTATTCCTTCACATAAAGCAGCAGCTAAGCCAAAAAGTATCCAAACCCCTATTGAATTTGACCTCATGCTTGATATATAGCATTTACAACCTTGGATTCCCTCATCCTATTTGAGGAGAAATCGAATTTTCTAGCTTGACACCTATCAACTACTAAAACAAACTATTAATTACATGTGACAGTTAAACTGTCTCTTCTAGAGTCCTAATACAATTAGGAGTAAAAATATTTATTATGACTAAAAAAACCTTATCTATGAATTAAATACTTTCTTTGACACCTATAAATCCATGAATTCAAATTTGATGAAGTCCATCTCCTTGCTGTTGAACTGTAACGATTTGCTTCTTATCTGCCTTGAAAAATAGGAACATGCTCCCTGCAAAATAGGTGTACTGCTTCATTTATGTTTCTTCACAACATATGCTGAAATTTTTTTTCTCAAAAAATGTGGAAAAGTAATATTAAACTCTTGTGACTTCGTCCTCACAGCTGTGCCCAAAAAAAAACTTTGAAGAAGTGCCAAAAACTATTAACATTGTTGCGCTACGAAATTGTCTGCTGTTTTCGTAGCGCAAAACTTCACCTCTGAAAACTTCATTTGAAACCTTCAAATTTCTATGTTTTTCCATTGGATATTAATTTTTGGTCTTTATACATCCTCTATAAGCACAAAATTTTAATAAACATGCCCTTTTACCCTTTGAAAACTTTCAAAATCGATCAAACTGCATCCTACAGCGGTTTCGTAGCACGCTACGAAACTGCTGTGCATGACACCTACAGAGATGTTTTTCGAAAATATCAGTTTTTAAAACTTCTTGAACTTCTTCCATGATGTATTCAAGCTTTAATGATCAATCATAAGTCATATTTGAAACACTTTCAATAAATAAAGTCCTTCTCCACAACAAAAGTGCATCAATAAATTGTAACTTACAGTTCTGTTCTAGCTGAAAAATAGGTGTTGGGACAAAACTTTTATCTCTTCATAAAAAATGTATTTTGCAAAAATGAAGGAGTATTTTGTATACCACTCTATGCTGAACAAAAACCTCTCTTTTTATTTTTCAATACTTCTCCTAGTGCCCATAAACTGTCTTTGAACATAAGTTGTAAAGTAGAAAATTATGATTTCTGAAAATATGGCTTCAAAGAAAGCCCTGTATCTAAAAACTAGTAACACTTATGAAGAAAGTGAGATAGGTTATTGTTTCTGGAGATTTTATGAAGAGAAACCTCCTTCATAATTCCAAAATATGTTTTCATGTGACCAAAAATGGATCTTGAAAAAGACTGCTAAAACTAGAAAACAAAGTTTTTCTCTAAATGACTTTCAATAGTTTCGTAGCGCAAGTTCAACCATAAATTTCTCCCACCTCATAATTAATTTGAAGAAAATGAAAGAGGCGTTTGTATTTCAATATGTGAGGAATAAAAACCTCTTTCATTTTTCAAAAATGAGTTTTCAGTTGCTCAAGAACCCCTCTGGAAATTTACCACTAAAAGCAGAAAAACAAGGTTTTTTGCTGGAAAAAAGGTTGTTTCAGCCATTTCGTAGCGCGCTACAAAACCAACAGCGTTTTCATAGTGCAAAACTGTTTGCGCTATGAAAAAATTATTTTTTTGCTAATTCCAATTTTTTTTTCAAAATGACTTGAGATATGACTTCTAAACACAAGGTGAGACTTCCAAGACATGGAATAAGGTTGTCAAACTTTGTTTGGAAATGAAATATGACCTTAAAGACTTCTAACCCTATGAGCTAACCCTTTAAGCATGAAATGACCTAGAGACATTTAACACCATGAATAGAACAAGGGTTTGGAAATGAGAATGACACCATTGATATTCTAATCCTATCACTTATCCCTTTAAGCATGTGATGACTCAAAACCTATTATAAGACCATGACTAGAAACAAGGAAAAACTTTCAAAGTTTAGAAATTTTTTTTTTGGGGTGATAACATAGGGTATATCGTGACAACTACATTAAGGCTGAGTACAGTCCTTTTTTTGGATATGAGAATGAAGAAGAGAACAACCTTTCAACCCTTAGAAGTGCGTTGCATTTAGACTTTGGAGATCATCAAGGCGACTCTGGGATTCACATACTTGCCACTCCCATCACACCTAATCCCCATCTCCATATTATCCCTCCACCTCCACCTCCACCCCTACCTCCACCTCCCCCATTTAACATGGATCAGATAATGAAGATGCTTGTTTTGAAGGGTCAGGTATCGAAGGATCCCAAGCAATTTTGGTTTGTTGAAGAAGCAATATGGAGATCAAAGAAAGTTACTAATGAGGATATGAAGAAATATGTTATTTTTATAGTGCTGGAAGAAAGAGCACTATCATGGTATATGAAGTACTCCACGACACATTAGAAGGCTACGTTGGATCAGACAAAGGAAATCATGAATGCCGAATTTAAAAATCCAAATTTGTAGTCATAATGTATTAAAGAGATAAAAGAAATCAAGAAATTGGTAACTAAATCTGTGTGGCAGGTAGATCTAAGATGGCAAGATGCTACTAAGCCAAATTAGCTTCTAGATCCCCGATGAACAACAAAAAGAGTGGTTTATAGCTGTGCTATTACCACATATCTTATTTCCATTATCAGGATAGAAGATCGCAACCCAAGCTAAAGCTTTGGAGGTTGCAATGAAACTAGAAGCTTTGCCAATATTAGATACCAATATATGGGTTTAGTAGATCTAGACCCAGTTATCGAGCTTACATATGGAGCTACAAGGCTTGAAGAAGGGAAAATAAGTATGAACTGACATGAGATAATAAGTTTGGTGTATCAAATGTAAAGCATAAGGTCATTATAAATTTTGGTGCCCTGTATTTAGAGATTAGATCAATAGCGGTGGACCTAACCTATTAAGCCCAACCATAAGCATATGGTGTGACTTATGTAAAGTATTCGACCAACACCCCACATAATGCTATCATATGGTGCAGAAGAATGTGAAGACACCAAAGAAATTATTTTGTAATTTATGTAGCTCGATGGGACATGATGTTAGGAATTGTCGTAGCTATGATTTGATGATGCAATAGACTCCTGGGGCATACAAAATGCAATCTGAAGGTCGTGAAGATCATGGTTCAGCCTCAGTGCACGAAGGATTCCAAGGCAGAGGCTGAGGAGGAGGAGGAGGTGAAACAACATCAAAAAAATATGTGTGCGCCAGTTGCTGGCCTCGTGCATGATGATTGTCTTTGGCTGGGAGAAAGAGTCCCCATTGATGATCTGTTAATCCAAAGGATAATCGCGCTTATATGTCAGGGATTGGACCCCATCGACATGTTTGTTGGAAAATATCTAGAAAATAAGTTGGCCGACAAGATGAAGCAAGACTTTGGCCTAACAAAGGGATCCTGAGGGTATGCTATTAACTCCATTAATGATATTTTGACGCAATTTTCCGCACATATTCTGGTAGGGAGGATCATGAAAAAGTGTCACGTAGACGAAGTATCGACGCTTGTAGTGTCTTTGGATACATAGTGAAACAAAGGACTCTAGTTCAACTGGGCTATGTATTTATGCAAAGATTTTCTAGATGATTGTAGACAATCTCCCAAGGAAGGCAAGAAATTCCAATACGGGTTGCTATTGCTCGTGATTACGCTAATGCCATGGAAAGAGCCCGACAAGTCATAGTTCCGCACTATGGATGTAGAAATCTATGAGGCTGCGCGGTGTTGGGTGCCAGTTTTGTACTTATTTCCTACATTTGTTTCCCCCATTTTACCTCATGACTACAACCATTGGGACTATACTTGGCTCTTTTTCCTACCTTTTTATCTTAAGTTGTGCTGTTTCACCTTATTTTCATTATGTTTCCATTTCACCAATTATTATGATGTATCGTGTCTTTTTTATGACTAAATGAGGATGAATGTTTGGAGAAGTTCTTCGGTATTTTGTTGTCTTTCCAGATGCTATTTGTAGCACAAAATATCTAGAGCGCGAGGCATACAGGAGAAGTTAAAGGTGTGGTGTTACAGCTCCATGATGCTATTACAGACCCACTAACGAACTGATGTTACAGCTGTACCACTGACTGGATATCATAAACTTCTTATACTGACCTGTCCTCTAGCTGTTACACTACAATTGTGATTTACCATGATAGCTGTAGAAGTTATTACATATTGTATTTTTGGATAACAGCCTTTAAGCATTTTTTATTGTAATATATATTCTCCAGTCATAATTTTTTATTAAGAAGTGGTTGTAACTATATGTATTTATTTTGATCAGCATGAGAATCATAAGATTATCATGACTGATCCATCCCTTATTTTTCTGAGATGCAACCACTATATATTTCTCGACCCTTGAGGTCAAAAGGTTAGCGGAGAACAATATTACTTTGGCTCTGTAATTTTGGTCACATTATTACAAGTTATCCTATTGTTGTTGTTACATGCATTATCTGATTTAGTTTCCGTTAAGTTCTTTCTCTTCCTGTGCCCTGCTAGGGAGGAAGGGCCCTCCTCTTTAGCAGCGTTTGCAGCGGCTAGGGTAGCTGTGTATATATATTTCTATTTGATTTATGTATCAGTCGAAGTGTTGTTGCTGCTATTTTAGCTGTGAATAGATCTTCTTCAATTCCAATATTCTATATGGTGTTACACATGTGGGATTAGAGATACCGGCTGGGTAATTTTTGTGTGGCACGCTAGGTACATATTAATTGAGGTGTGATCATAGTCTTGTAGTTCATTTTATTTTTGCATGAGTGATTTCTTGCAGCATTTAATTCAACAACGATTTCCTTTATTTGGATTTTCTTCTAGTTTGATGTATCAACACAGACAGTGCAAATGTCAATGAAATAAAAGACATCCCTGGATTGATAATTTATGTGTATTGTTTTAGTCATTTAACCATTATTAATACAACCCAACATTTTGGCGCCATTGCTAGGGATGGCAGTGATGATCCAATCAACCAGAATTGTTTGTTAGATGATAGAGTGTACCCAGTCTACAATTGATGGGCAGTAAGACGAGAGGTAAGAACCTACACATCGCTCTAACATACATAGGCGAGCACACCATTGCTACACTGGAGCACTTAGAGATTCAATTTATGTGTTTTTTTTAGTGTGTCTCCAACGACACAATTACCGGGTGGTAAGATGAGAGGTAAGAACCTGCACATCGGTCTAACATACTTGAGTGGGCTCACCAATGTCTCGCTGGGAAACTTAGAAGTGTGAATTTTTGTTTGTTTTCTTTAGGGTGTCTTTAGCTATATAGTTTCTGGGCGGTAAGACAAGAGGTAAGAACCTGCACATCGCTCTAACATACATGGGTAGGCTTGCCGCTGTAGAAACTGAAGCACTTTTAGGATGAATTGATACACATAGGATCCATGTGTGCTATTAGGATGATAGAAAAATCTACAAACACCCCCCACTCTACTAAATACAGGAAAGACGATTCGTAAAAATGAAAAGAAGAGTGCAGACTTGGGAAGAAAGACATTCTTTGGAGATCTTATCTCAAAATCAAAGAAGGAACAATCTACTTCATACAAAGATAATAGGAAGTCAGGATCACAGAAAGCGGCTACTATATCGAAGCCTGAGGCATCGGTGCCTTCCGTGTATGGGCCTCAACACCCTTCGAACAACATATCCACTCCTGATATCAAGGCTCCAAATCTAAAACAATAGTCGAAAATCATTGATCAGGATCTGAGAATTGAAGGACACGGGGAGACCAGTGGGGAGCATCAGGGACTTGAGGAACAAAATTTAGTTAATCATCATTTGGACGCCGGTAGTGCAGTCAAACAACTGGTCCTGGAATAGCCTGATCATTTTATTTATCAATCTCTTGCATACTCCGAGGTCAGTTCATCCCATCAGGAAGAATCAGACACAGGGGACAAGAATGTCAAGACAGATAGCTCTATTACTTTTGAATTCCCGATAGTGGTGACATGGGATGAGGCTCCTATGAAAAAAATTCCTTTTTCATCCCTACCGTCCTTTCAAGGGATGGCTGTTGAAGATCCTGATACCTTTTTGTTCGAATTCGATGTGCTGTGTAGAGGTTATGACTACACTTCAGATGCCCAAAAGCTGAAATTATTTCCTGCTACTCTGAAAGGAGCAACATTAAGATGGTTCATGAGACTGGGTGCTGGCATGATTCAAAATTGGAACGACATGATGGAGGCCTTTCTCTTCAAGTATTAGGATTACTATCAAACCAAGGATTTGAAGAAATAAATCTTCAGAATTTCACAAAATGAGGAGGAGAGCTTGGAATTGGAAGACTATATGGAAAGTTTCCATTACAATTTACAAAGGTCTAATTTTAGTAACTTAGCCCCAGAAATTCTGAAACCAATATTCTTAAGAGTTATAGGAGACGACTTTCTGGCGAATTTGAATTTGTTGGGAAAAGGAGACATATCACAAGAACCACTTGAAGAAATAAAGAAGCTTTATATGCAGAGTTCAAGAGGATTAGTCAAAGGGAGAAGTTCAGTTTGAAACCCTTCAGTCCAGATATAGAAGTCCACAAGTGGAGGGGTAACCAGAGCAGAGATTGGAAATCTATTTGAGGATTTTAAAACAAACCTCCTTAGAACTCTCTCTACCCAGATCAATATGGTACAAGTCAAGAAAGTACAAGGAGAAGCTGAAGCAACCTTAGAAATATTCTGTCCCTGATGCAAAAAGAAAAATTTGGAAAGAGAATGTGGAATGAGTAGTGTTAGCTTGTGCAACATCTGCGAATTGGAAGATTCTACGAATCAATGTCTTGAACTTCCCAGACTGAAGGATGTACTTCAAGAATCAAGTGAGGACGTCCAATATTCTTATTTCATCAGATCAAAGAGGCCATAGTAGCCACGAACTACAAGTATGCCTCCATATTTTTCCTCTTTTAATCCTTGGAATAATGTTTATAATAATCAGCCATATCCATGGAAGTATCCTACTCCTTCCTCAACACAATTTTCTTCACCATGGAACCAGTGGCCTTCCCCTCCACCAATGCAATATCCTCCATCGCAACCTCATCCTTGGAGTTAGAATTGGATAGGTGATGACAAAGGTTTAGTACCCCCTGCATTACCAATGCAACAACAGTTACAACTGCCTTCTCTTCAAAATCCTACACCTTCTGTCTGAACCTAATTACCTGTGCAACCTAACCCCAATCTGAATAATAAGGAAGCTCAGAGCACAGACACTCTGGTTACCTTCCAGACTTATCTTGTTACTCCCATTGGACTCAACAAGGTTCAACTTCGATCGGGAAAATTAACCAGGCCTGAAAATACTCCCATTATCACCGAAGAAGAATGTGAGTCACCTAGAAAGGATATGGTCGATTATGAGACAACTATTACACATGTAATAGCTGATACATCACCTGCTGTTACACCTGTAGCAGCCAAATCGGGAGGGTCTGATGTTTATACATCATCCAACCCGAGCAAGGCTATTGCATCTGTGACATATGAATCAGCCGTTAAGATTCAGGATCCTCCATACCCTCAACGATTAATTGAAACTAGGCCAGCCTCACAATCTAAATCTGAATTCCTTAAGAAATTGAAAAATTTGTATGTGCAGATTTTAATATTACAGGCTCTTAAGGAAGTACCTATCTATGCTAAAATAGTGAGGGATCTGTGTGTCAAAAATCCTGGAAGAAAACCAAAAGACCCTACTACTATCCATATTATGGGAAACTGTCCGATCTTTTGATTTATCAGCCTTTGTTGACTAAATATAATGACCCAGGGAATCCTACAGTGACTGTTCCCATAACCAACTCTTTGATTGACTTGGGGGCAAACATTAATGTCATGAACAAAGACCTCTTTATCTCCCTATGACTTCATGGACTTAGACCTACACCCATAGTGTTGAATTAGCAGATAGGTCCTGTGTCAAGCCCAAGGGAATGATAGAAGATGTGGTTATCATTGTGGTTTCTTAGAATTATATGGATTATTTTCTCATTTTACAAACCAAATCCAACCTAGGGGGTCATCCTTTAATCTTAGGAAGACCGTGGCTAGCCAATGTAGACGCATATATTGGGTGTAGGTCTGGATCTATGGTGATCTCAAATGGGCAAGCCACTCAGAACTTGAACCTTTACCCCCTAGAAAAACCTCATATGGATTTGAGTAGTCCCTAGTGGGAGGAATTTTAACCTAAATTTTATTTTTACCTACCTCTCCTCACACTTGGAAAAGAACAATACTTTAAGGATGAAACGGAGGATGATATCATTAATGGTTTTATTAGAAATTCACCCTCTTTTGCCTCCATTAGAGATATGGGGGAAGAAGATGAGGTAGACGATGTAATCCTTGAAAATTTGAAAAACACTCCACATACTACCAGTAGTCCCATTGAAATCAAACCTGGGAAATATTTAAACATTAATCCTAACTTGATTAATAAACAAAACAGATTGCTGATACAACTATTACAGAAATATAAAAGGAATTTGCATGGGACTATACTGATATGAAAGGAACCCACCCTAGCCTATGCACTCACCGCATTTACCTTAAAGATGATTGCAAACAATTTAGACAACCAACCCCACACTTAAGGATATAGTGAAAGAAGAATTGAAAAAACTCCTTAATGCTAATTTCATCTACCCCATTTCTGACAGCTAGTGGGTGTCTCCGCTTGTCATAGTTTCGAAAAAGAACGACAAGTGGAAGAGTCTATGTAGACTATAGAGAGCTTAAAAAGTCCACTCAAAAGGACCATTTCCCTTTACCATTCATTGAACAGGCCCTGGATACTCTCCCAGAAGACCAAGACAAGAAAACCTTCACTTTCCCATGGGGTAATTTTGCATACAGAGTCCTTCCGTTTGGCGTCTGTAATGTGCCAACAACTTTTTAGAGGGAAATATTGGGTATTTTTTCTGATATATTGAATGTCTTTCTTGAAATATTTATGGATGATTTTACACCCTATGGGGATGCATTTGAGACAACATTAGTAAATTTGGAAAAGGTGTTGAAACTTTGTGAAAAAACTAATGTTTCTCTGAGCACAGATAAATTTCACACGATGATAACTGAGGGAATTGTTCTGGGACATTTCATTTCAACAGATGGAATCAAGGTAGATCCTACAAAAATTGAGGTAATCTAGAAAATCCCAACTCCTAAGACTCCAAAAGAGATACGTAGTTTTTTGGGACATGCAAGGTACTACAGGATATTTATAGATTTTTTTTCAAAGATTGCATCTCCTCTGTTTTCTTTTCTCATGAAAGATGCAGAATTTGTGTGGATAGGAAAGTGTGAGCAATCCTTTCTAAAGTTAAAGATATGTGTAACAACAACACCTGTTTTACGAGGGCCAAACTGGAGATTTCCATTCCATATTGCTACAGATGCATCTGAAATAGCTGTGGGTGTTGTTTTGGGGCAACTAGAGGAAAATAAACCTTATGCCATTTTTTACATCAACAAGAATTGAACTCGAGCAGAACTCAACTACGCAGTGATTGAAAAGGAATTCCTAGTAGTAGTCCATGCTATCAACAAATTTCAACACTACGTCATCGGGTATCAAGTATTTGTACACACTGACTATGCTGTAATTCAATTTTTAATGAACAAACCCGTTACTAATGGTAGAGTTACACGATGGTTATTGCTGTTATAGGAATTTGATATCACTATTTTAGATAAACCCGAAAAAGTTAATGTGGTTTCTGATTTTCTTTCTAGATTAACTATAAGTGATGACTGAACTCCCAATGAGGATTATTTTCCAGATGAATATCTTTTTTTCCATCTCTACTCACTCACCATGGTATGCAGACATAGCCAATTATCTTGCTGTAGGAAAATTTCCACACCATTTATCTTCCAAATAAAAGAGGGAGATTATACAAAAGAGTGCTACCTATTCTTGGATAGAGGGAAATCCCTATCACACCGGGCCAAACTTTCATATAAGGTAATGTGTTAGAGAAGATGAGGTATTAGAGATCTTGAAAGCTTGTCATGAGGAATCTTGTGGAGGGAATTTCGCTGACAAAAGGACGGGATATAAATAAATCTCAATAGGGTACTACTAGACAACTATATTCCAGGATGCCAAGAAGTTTGTGAAGGGATGTGATAGCTGCCAAAGGATGGGCCAGCCCCTGAAATCAGATGAGATGCTGCTATAGCCTCAAATAGTGATAGAACCATTTGAGAAATGGTCCCTAGACTTCGTAGGGCCAATTAATCCTTTATCACAGCAAAAATAATACACATTGGTCTGCACTGACTATGTCACAAAGTGGGTCGAAGCAAAGGCACTAATTAGTGCTACAGAGCAAACTATTTCAGACTTCCTATTTGAATATATCTTTGTTCTCTTCGGGATACCTAGGGAGATAGTGACAAATGGAGGGCCTTAGTTCACATCTCATTTGATCAAGAAACTTGTTTAGAAGTATAGAATTCATCACATGATCACTTCACCTTATCACCCACAAGAAAACGATCAAGTAGAAAGCACTAATAAATTCATTGAAGGAATCTTAACAAAGATAGTAGCTAGCCATTGAAGAAATTGGGCTGAGAAACTTCCAGAGGTGCTGTGGGCTTACAGAACAACATGGAGGAATACTACAGGCTTCTCACCATATGAATTGGTGTATGGTAGGAATAATTTATTCCCCATAGAGTTCGAGATAAATACATTAAGAACAACATTGTAGGTCAATCTAGAATTAAGAACAACACAAAAACAAAGATTAAACCAACTCAATGAGTTGGAAGAGAAACGACTGGCTTCCATTCAGCAAAAAAATATCATTCAGCAGTAGAGAGATATATGCCATCGTAGGTTTCTTAAGAAGAAGAAGTTCCAGAAAGGAGATTGGGCTCTCTTGTATGATTCAAGGTTCAAGGATTTCAAAGGCAAGCTCTACACCAGATGGCTAGGTACTTATGAAGTAGACACAGTCTTTGAAAATGGAACTATACAATTGGTCACCATCAACACTGCTAAGACACCATTACTAGTTAATGGGAACCATATGAGGTTATATCATCAATCCGATTCGAAGGAATCCTTTGTTAACATTGTCGTGGAATATGATCTTCATGTTACAATAGCATAGGAAAATTCCCCTGTGCAGCCTGAAATTTGAAATTCCAATAAGTGCAGCAGCTGAAAACCACCTTTGTGGCACCTGTTACACCTGTTTAAAAAAAAAACATAAAAAAATGATAATAAACATCTGATTGTGAAAACCTCTTTCCAGGGCACAGTCATACAATTTTTAACAGTTGAAAACCACTCATGTGGTGGCTGTTACACCCATTTTTTCCCTTCCTAAAACATCATCCGTCCTTCCTGATACATTTTAAAAGATTATGTTATTCATTTGTTTTTATTTCTGTACCTATTTCTCCCAATCATCATGTTTTTTGAAGAATAATCTGAAGGTTGTCTTGGATGTTACACATGTAACAACCACAACCATGAACAATGTTTCTCATTTTTGTCGCATGCAATAATAATTGTGCCAGCCAAGTGTGACTTCCATGATCACTGCAAGAAGTACACCGCCAATTCAAAATACTCCTCCAAGTCACTTCAGGTACATCATTTAAAAGGTAACATCATCATTTATAGTTTGGTGATTAATGGAAAAATATTGATATTCCCGTGAAGGCCGTGGGTGGCTATCACCATTAAATTAGGGGGGATATATCTTGTAATCATTGAAAAAATCTATAGTCATAAACTATTATCAAACCCCACATGCATCTAATTAATAGCACAATAGCCAATGATGGCTAAATTCAACTGGAAAAAGTGTGTGTACTTAGAACCCATTACTTTCCATAATGAGAAATTTATGAATAATTGTGTGAGGTATGATTCGGAAATCCGTAAATCCTATCACCTCCCATCGCCCTCCTCGAATGAAGCCTTGTATCCTCATCCGAAACTCATCATCTAGGATAAGCATAGTAATGAGTCGAGAGGAAATAAGAAGTGCAACGACATTACAGTAGGTTGAGAAACAAGGAGTGAATTTAGAACAACAGGAAGATGGGTGGAGCACTAGTTAGACATGAGACAAATTCTGTGGATGCCTTGTAGAACTGTCCAGAAGCCTATGAGGAATTCATAGACGCTGGATGGATTGAATATTTCCAGAAATTGGAAGGTTCGGATGAGGTGGTTGCAATCGAATTCGCTCAGAATTTTAATAACCACTAGACGTGAGTCAAGGGCCTGCAAATTGATGTGATAGGAGAATTAATCACTCGAGTAACAACATTTACAGTAAAGGGATGGAGGTGGTTCAACACAAAAATCAATGACCCCTCTTTGAAGGAAGACTTCCTAGAAGGAGAAGAAAAGTTGTAGAAGAAAGGAAGAGGAATTGATAGGTTATCACTCCCTCAACCATGGGCAGATGTCGCCTTGGGTTTAATCAAATACATTACTTGTGAGGGAAGATCCACAATTGTTTTTAATTATCACTTCCCTCTACTCAATCATCTTCGGAACCAACAAAATATTAATCTTCCATTCTACTTATTAGGGAACATTAAACATATGGAGGAAACAGTGAAGACAAAAACACATCCAGAATCATGTGTGACCAATCATGGAATCATAAAATTGATCACGCTGGATGCCCTAAGCTAGCAAGAAGGAGATGGCAAGAATTCAAGCGAAAAAGGCCTAGGGCAAGCTGGGGAAAATAGGCTGCCACTTCGGAAGGAAGTCAGGTAGAGGCTGAGAGCCAGACTCGGACTGCCAAGGTCAGAATTGGGAAGGAACCCACTGACGAACCAATTGGGGAGAGATGGAAAAAATGGAGGGTGAAAGTTAACTTTCCCATAGAACCTTTGCCCATAGCTTGAAAGCAGAAAGAAGAAGGAGTATCAGAAGAAGAAATAGAACCCTCCTCATTAGGTAAGGAAGAAAATCATGTCCTGCTTTTAGAACTTGAAAATATAATAAAGGAAAATGAACATTTGAAACAAATATTATCTGAGGGGAAGGAAATATTGGTACCTGTATGAATGACATGTTTTAAAGAACTAACAACAACAGGGTATAATGTCTGTGGGGAAAACACTAGCCCAATGGAAACAGAAACAAAAATTCAGGAGTCTGTTACAGAAGAAACTGCTAAGGATACTGTTGTTACACAATAACTAGTAGTTAAAGTAGAGCCTCCTGTAGTAATTGTCCTAGAGGCCGATACACAAGAGCCTGTGGAGGCCACTACTGTTATAGAAGAAAAAACAATGGACACAGAGGCTACTCTAGGCAGAAATAAAGGGGCTAATACACAAGAACCCACTGATGAAGCTGTTGTTACACAAGAACCAACAGTAGAGGTGGAGCAGACCCATACAATAGAGGCCGTTACACCCATTTTTTATTTTGATATTGAATGAAGAAGAATGTTAGGTCTCGTTGTGGGATGGAATTCTGAGAAAATCTTATTAATTTCCAAATTGCAAAAGTGGAAATAGGAAGCAATCTCCCTTCGGGAGGGGATGATTTCGTTGAAATCAAATCAGAAGGAGATAAGCACTCTACACGAAAATTGGATGAAAGAAGAGTTGAAGAAAGGATGGGAGAATTATAAGAGGAAGGAAGCCATGAAGAAATAGGAGGAATAGCTGCTGCTGTTACAAAAACAGGTTCAGGATCTTACCATGGATAAGAAAAAACTCCATGACCTTGCGCTAAATCTATTGGGGTGCATGCGAGCTTCCCCATCCTACCCCATTTTTCTATGGGAACGTTATTTCCTGTTTCAGATGAAAACTGTCATGGAGAACATGCCATATCTGTGTTCTTCCACTTGCACATTCTTAGATGTCTTTCGTGCTTCCAATTTTGACGAAAAAATTCTATTGTGTGAGTTATTCTTGCACAATATCATTTGCGAGCATATAAGTATGAAAATGGTGGTGATTATATTCTCCTATATAGGGGATATGCATTTGCGAGATTTTTGTGTCATTCATGAAGAATCAAATTGAGTGGAATTTTTCCACCAAATTTATGGATGCCAATGAAGAAAAGATGACATTATGGATCCGGGTAGAACCAAGGATAAGGGAACCTACTGCCACTTATAGAAGAAGGATTTTGAACTTCTGCCTTAATCAGTGCTCAGTAATGAAGATTCGAGCCATGAATGGGTGCTTGAAACACACAGAAGCCAACAGTATTGAGATACTGAAGGTGGACCCATTTGCATTCAAAATTTTGTGGTATCTATTACACATGTACCAGCATATGCACAGAGAGTACAAACCCTTGGCACTTCTTGGCTTGGGTTAAGGTTCAAGTTCCATTTTATCTGGATGCCAATTGAGGATTATCAGAGTAATTATGAATTGAACAAGTATGAATCAGAGTCTTGGGTATGACAGTTGATGGCTAGTCAAGGGTACATGTCTGCAGATGAATATACAATCGGTGCTTATGATCTCACTTACCTGCACCAGAGATATTCTCATGAGAGATGAGATTTTACATGAGGAAATTCAAGTGCTTCAGATGGGGGGAGATGTTGGGTTCCATTATTGTACTTATTTCCTACATTTGTTCGCCCCATTTTACCTCATGACTACAACCATTGGGACTATCCTTGCCTCTTTTTCCTACCTTTCTATCTTAACTTGTGTTGTTTCACCTTATTTTCATTACATTGCCATTTCATATATTATTATGATGTATTGTGTCTTTTTTATGAATAAATAAGGATGAATTATTGGAGAATTTCTATGGTCTTTTGTTGTCTTTATAGATGCTATTTGTAGCATAAAATATCTAGAGCATGAGGTGTTCATGAGCAGTTAAAGGTGTGCTGTTACAGTGAGTTGTTATACCATAGCATTGTTACACCATGATGCTATTACAGACCTACTGACAAACTTCTGTTACAACTATACCATTGACTAGATATCATCAACTTCTGATGTTGACCTATCCTCTAGTTGTTACACTACACCTGTGATTTACCACGATAGCTATAGAAGTTATTACGTATTGTGTTTGGATAACAACGTTTAGGTGGTTTTGATTGTAATCTATATTCTTCCAGTCAGAATTTTTATTAAGAAGTGGTTGTAACTATATGTATTCTATTTTGATCAGCATGAGAATAATGAGATTCTCATGACTGATCCATCCCTCATTTTTTTGAGATGTAACCACTATATATTCATCGACCCTTGAGGTCGAAAGGTTAGTGGAGAACAATATTAATTTGGATCTGCAATTTTGGTCACATTAATACAAGTTATCCTGTTGTTGTTGTTACATGCATTATTTGATTTAGTTTCCATTAAGTTCTTTCTCTTCCTGTGTCCTTCTAGGGAGGGAGGTCCCTCCTCTTTAGCAAGGATTGCAGCGGCTAGGGTAGCTGTGTATATATATTTCTATTTTCTTTATGTATAAGTGGAGTGTTGTTTCTGATGTTTTAGTTGTGAATAGATATGCTTCAATTCCAATATTCTATATGCTCTTACACATGTGGGATTAGAGATACCAGCTAGGTAATTGTTGTGTGGAATTCTAGGTAAAGACTAATTGAGGTGTGATCAAAATCTTGTAGATCATTTTATTTCTGCATGAGTGATTTATTCCAACATTTAATTCAACAACGATTTACTTTATTTGGATTTGCTTCTAGTTTGATGTATCGGCATAGACAGTGCGACTGTCATTGTAATAAAATAATTCCATGGATTGATAGTTTATGTGTATTATTTTAGTCATTTAGCCGTGATTAATAAAACCCAACATGCGGTACGCCTCACTTTGGAATTCAAAGGAACCCACACGCACAATGGAGAATAATTTTTTTTGGGTTTTGAGATGAGTCTACGCATGATGATCAGTTAGAAGCCAAGGCTATCACCAATTCTTTTTGAAGAATATCGCCAGAAGGACCTTGTAGAGCTATGGTACGAACTTATATACTTAGTGACCGACGATGATATCACCTGCATTGTTAGTCAGTGGCCAAGTGACTTGTTAGTTACCTACACAGAAGGGGCGGAGACAAAACATGGAGGCACTAATGGCATGAATGAAGGGACCTTAGGTTTGAAAACTAGCAATAAAGACACCAGGAAGTAGCCCAATAAGGTCACCTTTGAGACCGATAAGGAAGCTAAGAAAGAGGTATAACCAGAGACTGAGAAGGATGATCAAGAGATGGGAAGAGGTGAAGATCAGGGTGGCACTGAACCATTTGTAGATCCAGTAGGACCCACCTCGCCTTACATCCTCAAGAGGTGACAAAAAATCGGTAAAGAAGGTTCGCAGAAAAATATAAAATCAGATAAGTCTGCTAAAGCAGAGTCGATGGTCCTCACTGAGAGGGACTTTGACAAGATTCTTGATACTGTACGATATCACCAAGAATATTTGGGGAAATATTGAGGACCAATACAAGGGTGTATTGGTAGAGGTCCACAAGGGCCTCAAAGAATTGTAGGTATAGATGAGTGAAGTTCAAGCGAGTGTATCCCAGATGAGCATGTTTCAAGCGAGTGCGACTCAAGCAAGAAAGGCACCAACAAGTGTGAGTACAGAGGGTCTGGAGCTATGAATAACTACTGAAATTTGACCTTTGTAGATCCCTGTAGGAGCCCTGAATTTTGACATTGTTGAGACTCAAGCATATGCATGGCACTGGCATAATACCATATTTAACCTCGATGCAATCCCTTTAAAAGTGTTGCATAACTTCCACAAGGGCGTTATAGATGAATTGTAGATTCATAAGAAACATGAATTTTTGGTTATCCAGGTTGTTAAGTGGGAGAGGAAGAGGATAGAAAAGGAAAATCAGTAATACATGAAGGAATGAGATTAGAAAGTTGTACGTAGGCAGAAGTTGGAGGAAGCCATCACCAAGGTTTGCAGCACATGACTTGATCTACAGATTCAATCCACAACAACGTGGAAATAAAATATTGAAACTCACGTGATGGCAGTCAAGGACTCAAAGTCTAAAGTTGACAAGGTCAAGCTTGACCTTCAAATGCATATTGTTTAGCTGTGGATGGGATTGCAGCTTCCTACTCCACTAGAGGTTTGGGAGCAACACAAAGAGAATATTAAGGCTTCCATTGCTAATATTAATACCATAGTTCAAGATTGGAAAAAAATATTTGAAGACGTTATGGAAGTTTGGGCCTCACTACAGGAGGACCCCCATGTGCAGAAAATTGAAGTGGAAATCCTGGAAAAGTTCAAAAAAATTGATCAGATCAAGGTTATAGCGCATAAATTAGCACTAGCACAAAGGTATAACTATCTCCAAGAGGGAAAGTTACTGCAATGATAGATTGATGAGCTGAGAAGAAAGGAAAAAATTATCACCACCAAGATGCAACTGTGGGAAGCCGAAGCTAGTAAGTCATCGCTATTATAGGTCAATTTGGGCACCATTCCCAATGACCTGGTTAAACTAGAAATCATCCCCAGAACCAATGAATAGGGTCTGTCATCCCCTATCATTTCAGTTGCTACATTCCCTAAGACAAAGAACAAGAACAAATCATGCATGACTTCCATGGCAATATTTCCAAGATTTGAAGTACATGTTATATGACCTATGAGCTCACCAACGTAGTCTCTCAAGGGAATAACTACTTTGCATATGAATTTACCTCCATTAAAGGGTGCTCTGCAAAGCACTTCGTGTTCAAGAGTGCGTTGGTCAATTGGGAGCAAAATTCTCATTGTTTCGAAATCTCCACATGGACAGTGCCTTCTAGAAGAGTTCATATGTTTCAAAATTCGAATCCATGTTCCATTCAACACCTCTGAGCTTGGGAACATGTCTTACCTATTATTAGAATGTCATTGATTGTGAAACTACCTTCATCTCATCTATAAATTGAGCACAGATCCTAGTGCTTGAAAATGAAGAAATTTGGTAGAGAAATGATGTTGGAATATCAATTGAGGGTTTGATTTAAGTGATATGCTACTGGAGAGATGTTCATTGTGATGAGGCTAGGATGATGCTGGAGTTGGTGACATCAAATCAATCACTGGTTGTAACCTCCCCCTTCTATCCATTAATAAATATTGCTGCTTACTTTCCCACATATGTATCTGTATAAGCTTTGTATCTTACATATTATGGATTCTTAGCTGATGTATACGTTTCATGTTTCATTGATTTAACTAATTAAAGTGAATATCCATCTATATATTGCAATCTCTTTGCTGTTTAGTGTTTATACTTGTAGGAACTAGTTTGGCGATCAAGCTTGGATTGGAAGCTACAACAAGAGTGACAAAAGAAGAATAGGAAGCGCTTGGACTCCAAATAAGTTTCTCCATCTTTCTATGTGTCTATTTACTATTAGGAAAATTATTTGAAAAGTATTTGATCTGTTGTACTAAATGCATAGCACCACATTTAGGGAATGTGTTTTATCCGTAATCCATAATTCTGCATAATAGTCACAGACTATGGATATCCAACTGAACGTGCTATGCTAGACGCAGAAGGAAGTTTCTCAGAAGACAGCAGGGCCATCCAGAGAGAAGTTTCTAACTAAAGTGTGTGAAGCAGAGAAGTAGTGCACCGGGAAAATTCAACCACTAAAGGATGCATTCAGCAACATCAAAACGAAATCTCAAGGCGCACAGGTTGAGTGATTCAGGACGAGTCATATCTTTGTGTTGGGGGCCTGTTGGACAGGATACCCTTAGGTCGAAGGTTTTGTAAAGAATGACAATTTTTAGGAGCAGAGCACGTTGAACGCATATGTCTTTAAAGTATTAGGGGCTTTGGGACGGGTGAAAGTCCCTTATTTTGTAAAGGGAAGCGAATACTTTGAGTACTTTGAGCTCTACCCATGGTTTTTGGACCATGGTATTGTAAAATAATTAACTATGTAAGGAGCTATCGTATTGAGCCTAAGGATATAGAATGCATATAGATGTAGTTCTAGATTTGACTTAGAGGCTCTATTATTTGTTTAGCGCGAAAGAGAAGACTCCTGCGGGTGAGTGTACAGAAACCTTAGAAAGTCTGCAGCTGAGTGTGCAGACCCATGCAGATGTTTGCGCAGGGCAGAAAGTATTGTTAAGAAGATCTGAAGTGATAATAGAATAATTTGAAGACACATTTTTGTTCTTTACTTGTTTGTATTTGTATTTGCATCGCGAAGTCATGAACATGGTTTAATATGACAATTAAGGAATAATAAAGTAGAATTGCGCAGTGCGCAAGATAGTTAAATAGAATTTTTGAGCAACGTTTGTATATTAAGCATATTGGTTATGCGAAGCTCTGAATAAGTCTTAAGTGAGGATAATCCCTAAGGCCACACTCCATAGTCCATCTAGATGAAAATTTTTTGTTCTAGAATCCCCTAATATTTCCTCAGGTGAGACTTCGATTTGTGCAACAGATTGTTGCAGAAAGGGTTAGTAATAGAGGGTTTTGTTGGTTTGAGAAACCATCTCTGAACCTGGGTATAAACTCTCTCAAGCCAACAAGAGTGGTGAAATAATACCTGTGAATAATGGGACCCAACAAGATCCAAATACTTTAATAATTAGAGACTAATGTTTAAAGGTCGAAAAATAGAAATTTGTGGATATATTTCATGAAGTTTGAGATGCCTTTACATGGTCACATGATGATTTGTGTGGTTTTTATCCTAATATAATCCAACATGCAATTATTATCAAATATAATGAAAACCTATAAGTCAAAGACAAATTATTGCAAGTATTTCACTTGAAATAATAATGAGAAAATAAGTTTATAAGTTACTTGATACTCATGTTAACTTTACTATTGAATATCCAGAGTGAGTAGCTAATATTGTTCTAGTATGGAAGAGAAACAATGGCATAAGAGTATGTGTAGATTTTTGTGCATTAAAAAGGGAACGTGTAAAATATAACTTTCCACTTCATTACATGTAATTTATTTCACAATAAGTTTAAGGATCCCAAGTGTCTTTTCTCCTCGATGATTTTTATAAATACAGTAAAGTTATTACAGCTGAAGAGGGTTACAAGCATAAAACAAATTTACTAATCATTGGGGAAATATTTCTTATGAACATATTCCTTTTCGCTTATTCATTCCAAATGCCATGTTTAGAGAGTTATGAAAATAACTTGCAATGATCGTATTTGAAAAATAATTCAAATTTACTTATATGATTTAACTATTTATTCCAAAACACGACAATATCACTTTAATAATGTTAGGAAATTGTATAATCTCTACCAAAAAATGGCATATTTTTTAATCCTACATTGTCTATATTTGATGTCAACGAAGGAAAATTAATCAGACATATTAAATCTAATTCTAGCATCAATATTGATCGAGATTTTGTAATTTTTATTTTGAATCTCCCAACCCCTACATCGAAAAAGGAAATTGAATATTTCATAGGTAAAATTAATTTTGTTCAAATATTCATACTATATTTTTCTAGAATGCTTAAATCGATTCATAATTTTTTCAAACAATATAAATTTTTTTATTGGAATGAAATTATTGAGAAATAGTTTGGAGACATTAAGAATAAAATTATGTTAGCATTGGTCTTAGAAAGACTTGATTTTTACACGATAAGGCATCCCTCTTTGAAAACAACTTTCAAAATTATCAACAGATCAATTTGTGGGCCATCGATCATATATGTTAGACGATTAGAATATTTTCCGTCGTTGGATGATTATAAATAACTAACTGATCTCGAAAGGTTTCATATGTAACTGCTCTATTTGACATGGCATCATCTTCTTCTTAAACACATTTTCCTCTTTGCTTAAGCGCACCCAGATCTGGCTTGTCAGATAGAAAATATCAAGCTAACACCCAACATCATCTGGTGAGGACTCTGCTAGAAGGTATGGTATCATCATTTGCATAAGAAAATTAATTGATATTTTTTTGTATGTTTAGGGTTCTTATTGATCAAATATGTGTTTGAGAATATAAGTTTGGAAATATTTTCATGAGGAACCTCTTTGGAAAATCAACTATAATTTCCGCTCATCCAAAGTTTAACAGAAACATATTGCAAAACAAGGGAATGCTATTCAAGGCAAGCTACCCCAAATCATTTCAAGATTTAGTAGGAAGGAAAATTTTGATTGCTATACATGGAGACCTGAAATGGAAGCTTTATGGCATTTCTGCCAGCCAAATGACCCCAGAGAATTTGAAACATAATTTCATGACATATATTCAAATAATTTTACAATGAACAATGGGTACCTGGAAAGATAGAGAAATTATCTTTGAGGTCGAGTATAGGAAGGCAAGTGCACAAATGATAGCCTATTATCTTTTAATTATTGTATTCATTTTATATGGTTAGTCCTTTTCACGTTGAAATTACACATATATGAGGTACAATTGGCATCAGTTTAATTGCGAACCAACTTTTGGGCGTATCCACTGAAAGTGAAATAAATGAAATGTCTACTCATTTCTTTGATTTCGTGGATGGAACTCTATCGTTTCCAATAAACATACTAGGGTCTGCATATTCCAAAGCAATGAAGGTTGCATAAATTTTGCAAATATGTTCATTTAATCTGGTTCCCATCCTTAATTTTATTATAGATATCAACTATAACTTTAATTGGCATTAGCGGTTTCAACTAAATATTTAGATGTCATTGCTACAATTTGTTGATTCAATGGAGTCTTGGATTGAGTTTTGTTTCTCAGGAAAGGCGGATTTTTATCTATAAGATATCCAAAGCAACAGAGGAGAGGAAAACCAACTGTAATGGAGTACTAAAAAGTGGTTTACTGGGCAAAGTATTAGATGAAGAAGAAAAAATTTCAGAAGAAATTATAGGCGATTTCATCATTTCTTTAATTTTCAGTGGTAATGAAACTACATCCAAGGTTATGTTATTCACTGTACATTTTCTTACTGGTTGTCCTAAATCATTGGAGCAGTTGAGAGTGAATATAAATTTTAGCCTGAATTATGGCTATTCCGGTTACAATATCTATAAATTCGTAGGATAAATCACATGTTAATAATATTATTTTAACTTGTGTGGCATGGATTGATATAGGTTGAGTATGATTCATTGAGAAGAAAAGGAACAGAGCAGGGAATATTGTCATGGGATTATTACAAGTGAATGTCATTCACTAGATGTGTGAGTACATATTTCACCCAATTCTCAATTGAAGTCTTGTATATAATTGTAAAAGTTTGATTACAAAAATATGATATGGAAGATTTCTTGCTGGTTATTAGTTATTGCTATACTTATAACTGTAAGTGAAAAATTATAACAAGTCCATTCTACATTTGGATTGGTTAAGTAATTTTTCTACATGGGTCTACCATAAATTTTGAATATTTTATAGATCTTAAATCTTTCATTAAAAAATTTAATTTCTTTTTGAGTTTTATATGTGGGTCTACCATAAATTTTGACTTCTTTATATATCTGAAATATTTCATAACCTTTTTTTTTTTTTAGTTTTATAACGCTTAGATGGTTGTAGAGTCAGAGAAATCACATAATGACACAAAAATTATTATGGGCATCTACAATTAGAACTTACTCTTAATTAGATATATGAATTTGGATGAAACAAAACAAATTTTCTAATAATTATTGTAAGCTCTGAGGTTAATATAATTGAGAGCTTATGAAGTCAATAGCATATGGAATAATTTTTTTCCATATTGACAATTCAGCCAATATTGTCTTTATTAAAAAGATTTATATGTGTAACAAAAAATGTTTCCTAATAGGATTTATACATCATTTTTTTCTTTTGCTTTAAGGAAAAACTTTACAAAATAATAATAATAAAACCCTTATATTACTATATAAAATGTTAGAAAAATTAATAAAATATAATGAGTATTATTACATGATCTGAAAGGACTGTATTAGTTTGCTGTGCTAAGTGTCTTTTCAGTGATATAACATGTGCATATTTGTCTCCATAGTTTGCTTAAGTATTGAGGATTTTAGCCATGAAATTTAAGTGATTTTAGTGAGTTAGAAGCATGAAATAAGAGAAAATAACACTGAACAAAAGTGTATAACAGAGAAATAAAACCACACATAACATTTACATAGGAGGCATGATGAACCAGTTCACCCCTCCTGGGCTACATCTGCTGGTCCAACTACCAATGGCATGTCCATCTTCCATTATGCCCAAAATTTTGCAAATACATGTGTTTACGGGCCTATAATGGTTGTTTTATCTACTCCAATGGCTCCAGAATGCTCGAATTAGTCTAGAATGACTTTCCATTCACTCCATTTGGGAAAAAATTGACCCTCCAAGTCATTTTCCCAATAACTCCTAGAAAAACTCCACTAACTGTGGAGAACTGCATCTAACTGTAGTTACATTTGGAAATTTTTGGAAATTTTTGGGGGTACACTAAGTCTTCGATAGTTCCAAATGGTAACATTAAATTTTAATGGTTAAGGGGAGGGGGTGGCCACATGCCGACCCTCGAAACCCTAGTTGCATTTAAGTTTTGGAGCGGAACCCATGCCGAAAAATGTGGTTAATACCTTTACAATTGGAGTTGAGAATGGAGTTTTGCAACAATGTTACGTAACTGTCGGATAAACTATCACATGTGATAAGGGTTGCAGTTAGATTTTAACTTCATGGGTTTCAACCGTAAACATATCATTTGTTGCTGCGGTTTGTGGCTTATACCATGTGATTACAACACTTGGATCGCCGACAGTCCCCACCCCATGTGCAAAGTTAATAAAATTTATATATTGCCTTCAACCTGTTGTAGCCACTACAACACCACCTAAAATTTTGGGTATATCTAAAATTTCAGGTCCCCCTTCTCACTTAGCCATTAGGGTTTTGACCCGGCCCGTAGTCATTGAACCTTCTCACCATCATGACGAGATTATTTCACCGTAGCCGTGACATGTGTGTGGGGGGATCATCATGCATACACTCGAAAGGAAACTTCTCTGTGCATTGAGAATATTCGTTAGAAGCCCTTTCATCATGGATCATTTAGGCATTCTGTTTGGATACTTCACCAAGCTCAGGTAAATTATTTAAGGGCACCATTCTCCATAGGGTAACTATGAACTAATTAATGTTATAATGTTCCATACAGGTCAATCTCATGGATGATATACTCATCAATGTCATCACCACATCAAGGGAAATAAACTAAATCTAAACAAAAAGGCCAAAATTGTGAAACAAGACACTTTCATCCACATGCCCCCTGCCCATGTGGGGATGAGACTTAAGGCTACCATTGAAGACCTCGTTAAGGCGGATGACAAGGATGCGCCAACAGGTGAGGGAGAGGAGCAAGTGAGTAGTATTGTTACAAAGGGGATGGTGTGATGCATGTTTGTCCAAAGAAATAATAAAGGAAATAAATTTTCGTGTTGTTGGTGCAACAACAATCTTCACTAATGAAAATTGGATACTTAGAATCACTCCAGTGGGAAATGTCCGTACCTTTTTTCCACCATGCATGAACCTGAAGCATTTTTTGCGTTTTATCAAATCTAAGCTGAAGGAGGAACCGGATGAGGTAGTTATATTTCGGGATGGCAAATACCTCACCTTAAAGGAGGTTTTTGAAAGTCCTACAAGATACCAGCTCAATGTTGATCTCCTGGATGTACATGCAGAAAAGAATACATTTCACCAATCTGATAAGTCTAGTCTGAAGTATGACCCATATGGACAAAGTAGACTCGGAAGATTTCCCTAAAGCAAGATAATCTCATTCAAGGTTGTTTTATTACTGAGCTGTCAAAACAAGTATGATCTAATTCGGAAACAAGTGAATGTCAAATGGCAGAATATGGGATATCTGTTTATGAAAGGAAACAAAGCCAATGGAATCAGTCGGCAAGTGGTTTTGTTAACAGTGAGATATACAGTGAAAGTTCCAGTCTCCTTGACTGTACAATATGTAAAAAGGGATAGGAATCGCTCCATCTTTTCAAAATATTTTTCATAACATATTCATTACTCTCTTTGAGGTTGCAGTTGATTCAAGTTCTCATCCTCAACTACGCATCTTCTTGAAACATATGTTCGGCTTTGATATGGCAGTTGATGAAAGTAAACCTGAAAGGTGTCTCACAAAGCATATGCCAACCCCAGCTCAGTGGACACATGATTTCAATCCTGCTTGTTCATATTATCCTTACTATTTCTATGCAAATTGGTACATATGAAAGGAATGACAACAATTAAATTTCATCCTCATTATGGCAAGGCTAGTGATACTGATCACTTGGAAACTACATTCCTATTTCACTCACAATATTGTGCACGTAAATAATCTCAGGAAGCCTCATGCTTTGAAATATTTATTTTAGCTTTCCCAGATTGGCGTGGCCCCATGTTTCCCTTTCAACAGGTGATCCATTGCAAATCCATTTGGAAAAATAACCTCTTGTGGTGAAATACAGTGTTGCTATTTAGATTTGGAAAGCCCAGTGCTCGTGACCTTAGTGAAAATGCGCACTGGCCTGGATTCTCTCATCCATGAGAGTCTCATTGGGACGGAAGGAAATGATACATCAGAGACCCATACCACATACATACCAAAGCCGTAGTAGAGGACAAAGGGAGGGCTCTAATGACTACGCGTTACAAAAGTCTGTGAAAGGTCGTAGGCTAATAAGGGGATGTGTAAGTAAGTGAATAACGTAGGAGTTTGGCATTAAAATCCTGCATTCTAGAGAATGTCAAAGACAGAGAAGAGAATTAAAAAACCCCCAATAGAAATAATGTTGGCCTGCTGATCCATATTGTTCGGAACAAAGAAATCGTTTGTTTTTTTGTGTGGCCACATCCTCCGCAATGCGCTGTCTCAAGCGAAATCTCTACACCTCATAAGTCCAAGGCATTTCAATTTATGAATTCACTGTATCAGCGCACTTACATTTCAAACCCGTAGAATTTCACCTGCTGGAGGTAGGAATTTTTTTTATATGAAGGTGTAAGGAAAATCCCAACAATCGACCGTTGTGGAATATAAGAGGAGTCATAGTGCAACATGGGTATACATCTGTCTCCATGAACTGCACGCCTTACTGGCTGCCCAAGGAGGAACATTTCGTAAAGTCTAGAGATGTGACCCATATGCGTGTAGGGTATTATTAACCAGAGAACAATGTGTCCAACAATATTTGCACATGTAACGTATGCCTCAAGACTCTTACACAAGACATCCACGTAATCCAGATTTTTCATATCTCTGAGCTTCACAAAAGGAAAGAGTGCAGTTGGCGGCAGAGGAAGAGTTACGAATGGATCAAGATGACTAGAGAAAATGGTTGCGAGGTTTCACTTGTCAAAAGATTTACTGGAGCTATGACTTATGGGTGTTGCGACTCAACAATCCCAATGAGTCAAGTTGCTGAGATCTCCATCTGTGCAACAAATAGTCTGATCAGGCAGCTAATGCATGAAACTTGTTTTTGTTTCGCCGTTATAGAGAAGACAACATACCATTCTTGTTTCTCGGAATATAGAAACACATTTTTCCCCGACTCCCCGATGGTGTGACCACCGCCCAAGTTGCAAAGTCGCGGATGAATACATCCAAGAGAGATCGTGCCTGGTGCGACTCGCCGACTGTGCGGCCGCCACCCAAGTCGCGAAGTCACAATAGTTGCTACCAACCAGGAGGTGCGCCCTTACTCAAATGCGACTATGCGACCTCTCCGAAGTTGCAAGGTCGCAAAAGGTTCATCCACTAGAGGGCGCGACCGATGAAACTCTCCGACTATGCGACCTCGATTCGGAATTCCAACCTCTCTCAAAGGCATCTCTCACACCCATCAAGACTCAAATTCACACTCTTAAATTGGGTGGTCATGTTCTTATATTACAAAGAGTGGTAGATGTTTTAAATAAAAGAGTGAAGAGCCTTGTGTGCTATGCATGGAAAACCTGCGAATCTTGGTAGTCAGAAGAAAGCTATTTTGTATCAAAATCTTCTGCATCATACATTAAAATTCATGCTCTCCTGCATGCCTGCCAATAGAGACTCATCAACCTTTTATGCCTTAACAGATGCTGGTACCCTTTGCCTTCTGCATTTTTCTATTGCAATTACAAGATGAATTGATTTGAAGGTACAACAAGGTTATGGGCGCGCTGTTTCAAAATCACTTATGGCTTGTGCATATGGCAATGATGTTGCTCACCTTTTTCACACAAGAAAATTTTCTACACCGGAACAGTGCCCAAACCAGCACCACATGCGTACCATGGGATAAATATTGAGAAAGTTCATTCAAGTTTCCATATGACGCAGAACTCAGTAGGCCTTAACTTTCCAGGGTCTGTGCGTACTTTCCGCACAATGTCAGAATATGGGATATTTCTAATCCTCTACAAAATCAAAGTTGGAAACCGGAAACTCATTGTGTTCTATGGGGAATGGAACCAGCAGAGGGTCTCCTTGTGACAGGTTCTGTAGATGGTATAATAAGGCTATGGGATATTGCTTTAGGGTTGGGCACAAAAGAAATTAATCAAAGAGCCCCTGCATTAGACTCAAAATCGAATAATATTTATTGTAAGGACACACTTGGTGTCATATATTATGAGATAAATGAGGATCCTATCAAGAAACAGTTAGAGGTAGAGAAATCTGTTGATCTAGCTCAAGGTTTTCGTTCATTATGCTGAGCCTCCATAGGAGCAGATGGGGACTACCTGGCAGCTGGTGATTGCAATGGGAATCTACATGTCTACAATCTGAGAACACTTGACCACCCAGGGGTCTAAGTTTATTATTTTCTAAATCATTCCTTCAGCTAACTAAATGTGCTTTAGCATCAATATTTTGAAGACATGTGACCCACGTTACGTTGTTTGCAGGTAGAGGTGGTCGGTGCGCAGAGCTGAAGCTAGGGTCTTCCATGGAAGGCAAGGTGGATCCTTTCAAAGCTTGAAAGAATTACAAAGGTACTTAGTAACTTTCATGAGACAGAGATGAAGGAAAAGGAATATTGCTGCAAAACCTAGAGAATGTCGCAAATTTGATCAAGGTCGCAGGTCGCAACTTGCTCAAGGTCGCCAGGTCGCAAATTGCACAAGTTTGTAGGTCGCGACTTGCTCAAGGTCATAGGTCATGACTTGCTCAAGGTCGTAGGTCATGAATTTCTCAAGGTTGCCAGGTTGAAAATTGCTCAAGGTCTCCAGGTCGCAGATTAACTGAGGTCGCAAGTCGCGGATTGCCCGAGGTCGCAGGTCCGGATTTCCCAGGGTCACGGGTCATAAATGGTCCAAGTCACAAACCAGCACAACAGCCGGGAAGACCAAGAGTCAAGGGGGCAACTCAACCGTCATATCAGCCTATATTTACAACTTCGAGAAAGGATTCAGAGACTTTTAGCTTGAAAATGAAAGCCAATATGAGAGAGGAATTGTTGCTAGAGAGATAAAGGCACTCTGCTCTTCGTATCAAGTTGAAAAAAGGGTAGTGAGGCTAGGGTTTTGTATTATGCTTTGAGATCAACAACCCATGTTACACTATTGGGTTTTAACAAGTTGTAAACATGTATTTGAAGTTGCAGCAGCATTAATAATATATTCTCCTTCTCGGCACTGATTCACATGCTTGTTTGTGGTGATAGTACTAGCTGTTTAGTACTTCATTATGTTGTACGTTTAATTTCATGCATGTCATCGGTTATGAACTATTTATCAATACTTGTATGTATGTCTGCTTTTGGATTAATGTTTATTTGTCCTTGCCATGGTGGTAGTCTATTGTGAACTACTTTTCAGTTAACTTCTGGCGTGTTTTATTTCATATGTGTTTGACTAGTTTTCGGCTAACTGATCCCAGTTATGGCATATCTGCCTTTTATTTTGCTGCTTAGACTTGCTGGTATCTTTTTTTATGGTTCGTTAATCTTGGGATGATTTTGCTTCGTAATTGGTAATTTCATCCTTGCCTCCACTCCATCATCTTCTCATCCGACAACCAAGAGTGAAAACAATCATGGCGGCAGCCGGGCCCACATACCGGATGGGGCTCATATCCCAAACGATGTGAGGTCTAATTTGGACCTTTCACTGGGGAGACCCCCTTGTTGTTGGAAATACAATTTTTCCTGTCAACAAATTGGTGCTAGAAGGAGGGCCAGATGAAAAGCTAAACCCTCAGAGTTTGCAGTTAATCTCATATCTGCAATGGCTCATCCCCAAATCATTCTCCCAAGATTTTTATTGGATTTATTTGGTTCTCGATGCTCAATCCCTGATGAACCTATGTATCGCTTGTCCCAGTTAAAATTTTATGGTGAAAGCAGAGTTTCCATAACCGATCACCCTTCGGATTTATGTGAGTTTTGTGAGTGTTACGAAGTTGATGACGAGGAGTTGGCTTGCGTAATTTTCTCTCTCACTCTAGAAGGTTGCACTGAGAAATGGTGCCACACATTTCCGGTAGCTTCCATCCATTTGTTCGAATAGCTCGCCGGTGAATTACAACAAGCTTTTCACAAGTACGATTTTCAAAATGTATTAACAAGGTTGAATGAAATTAGAATGGAACCTCAAGAATCTATAGAGGAGTTTTCTATCAGGTTTGTTAATTTTTTTCTTGAGTTCCCTGAAAGGGATGTCGATTGGACATATTTAATTGAGTAGTTTCGTCTGGTGATTTTTGTTTCCCTAGAAAAATTTCAATCAACAACCAAGCCTAATCCTAGTGACTGCGATGCTGGTCTTCAGGTTGCCAGTTGTTCATATTTTGTCCCGAAATATTCCACATACCCTATCAAATTAGAGCTTGAAAAGCATATTGGCCTAACATCTCTCCCTGTCAATGAAACCTATCTTGAGTCCACTGAATTTTTGCTCGGGTACGATTCTAAATCTCATTCTTATACTGATAATAAATCGAGTCCTGTCCCTAGAAAAGTTGATTTCCTTATAAAAGCATTGGACCATGATAGGCATGCAAGGTCATCATTTTCTTTGGGTGACACTAATGTGCGAAATGAAAGTCCTTTTACGGTTTCTACCCCCGAATCTGAACCATTTCATCCAATCTTCCCTAATTTATTTCATGAGTCTACCACACCAGTAATTTCTTCAAGTCATTCAAAATTTTCTTATAATGGTATTTATGACAATCATGAGCACATCGGTAGTGTTTCACGATCACACTACAAAATTGATGAATCCCTTATGTCTAACCTTTTTCATCCAAAATATTTAAACAAACAAAGGAGCGACTACCTGTCTGGGCAACTTAAAGATGTTTATTTTATTGTTTCATCCCAACTGTTAACTCCTGGGAAGCCTAATGTGCTAGGTCCCCAACCTGATCAACTTGATGGACCCAGTTATCACTTCTTATCTGAAAACATATTCACTCATGCCTCTAAGGACTTTCATTCATATCTATTTGTCGACCATATGAAGCCTCCGAAATTTGATGATCTGCTTTGTGAAGATTCAAGGACCCATTAGGAAATCGAAGCGATTTAGCTTCTGCTGGCTGTTACCTCAAGTTCTTACGATCCTGATGAGACCCCTCCAACAAGTCCGACTAGGGTTCTGTTAGCACCTGAATTGGACCCCAGGCTGCAAAAGGAAAATCAGGGTAACAAATAAACCATGCTCAGCCTTGTAGCTAGCCCTACAAGGACAGGAGAGGGCTCTCTCCGTAAAAGAATATTCAATGGAACACAATAAATGGATTGATATTAGGCTAGATAAAATGATAGGGATAAAAGGTTTTAATAAAATGAATGAATGAAATGAATTTCAGGGATGTGTGGGATATAAAGGGACAGTTGAAACCGGGAATTAAATAAGGACACAGGGTATTTCATGGGGCAACATAGGCAGGAAAATTAGCAATAAAAATTTAATGAAGATGGGATGGAAAGACTGGTGCAGAGAAAAAAAGGGCACAATAAATGGATCCTTTTCGAACAGAAGAAAAATACAGAGTATGAATGATTTCCCAAGGCAGAGCATATAAAATGGATTCTACCTTTCTATATTGAAAGCATTCAAAAGGAAATGTTTATGGATGAATGGAACACATAACAATTCACATATGAAACAAAGGAGAAAAACAAATGTTAAATATCATACCACATGGATCCCACAAATCAGAGCTGCATCTCCTATTAATTCCTGTCAAACTGTACAATGTAGCGCAGAGATGTTCTTCCACACTATTCCCCTACTTTCAGACTCAAACTCTTCAGACTTTCAGACTTCCTTACAAATGATTTGCAATTAAAATAAATAGGCTTAAATGTGGGAACATAGATCCACAAGAGAAGGGCGCTGTTCTAACAGTTGAAGAACTGAAATACAATCATAGTAAGAAACATAACAATCTGCCCCTGAAAATAAGGGACAACATTGCATTTGACTGCTTGGATATTTTTCTGTTAGGCTGTATGAAGGAAAATAGGTAATCTGATGAACAAATTTCCCTATTTTGCTGCTTGCTGTAGATATCTTTATTTTATTTTAAGCTCTCGGCCAGCCAACTATTTCCTTTTCTTTCCATTATTTATTTATTCTCTGACTTTTTAATAAAATACCGTTGTAATAACACAGAACGAAATAATGATTTTGTGAAGGGAAAAATGTATTTTGAATGGGAAAGGGGAAGGGAAGGAGGCGGGACCCACATTACAATCGCAATCGGAATCAGGTGGGAGCGGAGAGATATAATATAGCAAATAATGGTGAAATCACAATCGGAATCGATGAGGGGGGGGGCAGGAGGAGTGATATATATGAAATTGCCGATGCAATTGGGGGAGGTCCTTCATATGAATGAAATAAAACAAATTTACTTTTAACAAAGGGAAAGGCCTTTATAATGTGTGGGCGGAAGTACTGTATGGTGGACCCGGGGTATGTGAATCACAATCGAAATATCGGAGCAGAGGTGTATGTGACATATAATATATAACGTAATCGCAATCGGGGTCGGGGGTTGGATATATATGAATCAAACCAAAAAAAATTCCGATGAGATGAAAGGGAGGAGGGTCTTTATATTTATGAACGAGCGGGAGATTTAAGTGGTGGGACCGACCAATCGCAATCGGAAATCGGAGGGGGCTGCGATTGGAGGAGCTTGTGATCGGAGGATCGGAGGGAAGGGTGCGATCAGGAGATCGGAGGAGGGCTTGCGATTGGCAGATCAGAGTTTTGTGCGATTGATCGATCAGAGGATGGTGCGATCGATCGATCGGAAAAAGTTGCGATTGATCGATCGGGACATGCAAATAAAACATGCGATTGGAAAGGTTTGCGATTGCGATGGGGGGTTTATAATACAAAACTTTAATATAAATTCTTATTATAAAGTGTGGTGGGGAAGTGGTTGGGAATGACGGAGTTTATATAATAAAATTTGATATTGTTTATTATAAATTTTTGGAACGGGGAATGGAGGGGAAGTGGTTTATACATAAATCGCATATTTATTTAAGAGATTTATAATGCGATTTTATAATCATAAAGGGGGAAAAGGGGTTTTTAAAGGGGAAATATAAAACTTTAAACATAAAGTTAAAGGGGAACATGGGAAATAGAGGAGGTTTAGGTAATTTTACTTCACTTAAGCATAAATTTCAATCCAGAAGTCAGTTTTGAGAGTGTAGTATACCGTTGGAAAGATCGTTCCAGGCTCTTTCTGATGGATCTGATTTGGAGGATGATTTGGCACTGAACATGCTGTGAAAAACTCTCTGAAGGCAGGGACATCACTTTGTGGAGATAACAGCTTCTGAATTGTGATTTATTACACATGATGATATAGAATTACATAATGAATAATAATAAAGGCGAAATATCACGTTTTCACCTCAAAACATAGTTTTGAGGTGAAAGTTACATCAAACTGAATAAAATGTCTCTCTGATTCTTCCAGGTGTTGTGACTTTGAGCTTATTGGCTTCCTCATGACCTTGCTGATATTTATTAACTTTTGACTCATTAATTTGACCATGGTGAGACCCTAGAAACTAATGAGACCCATCCTATGACCTATTGATATGATTTTAAGAATAAAAGTGACTAATGACTAAAGACCATAGAAAGGAAAATCAGCAAGTACCTCATGAGGGAAAACTGATAAAACATTACTACCATCAATGAATCCATGACCTAGCGGAATGGTGAAATTTATTCGGTATGAGACACCTAATATGCAAATGCAAAAGAGTAGTTTTGATCACTGATGGCAGTATGACTAGACTGACACTAACATTGGCTCCAATGGGGATGGTAGCTCCTTGGAGGTGCCAAGAACACTGTAGACCAAGTAGCCTTATCCATTGGGCATGGAGTCAAAAATGTTGAAAACTGACACAAATGAAAACTGACTCTGACTCTAGACTAAGACTGAAAACTGAAATAAAACCAAACCACACACATGTCATCCATGTTTTATAGCCTTCACCTCGGGCCCCAAACTTGAATGACTATGCATTTTGAACTTTTCTTTTAGAAAAATAAAATGGTATATACAATGATGATGAGATAGATTCTGATCCATGTCTTTGAAAATGGTAGTGCTTCAATAGCCTACCATTTACTACTCCTCCAGGACAATCCTGGCCATCCATTTCTGAAAGCAAGAAGGCATTCTGACCCCTGTATGCTGTAATTATGTATGGTCCCTTCCAAAGGTTGTCAAATTTACCGTGCTTCCCTTTGTCTTCCTTTCTTGCATCCCATTTCAACACTACATCATCCAACTGAAACTTTTCTACTTTATTCTTCCTATAATAGATCTTTTTAATCTTGTCCTGCAATTGGCTCGCTTTCTGTGACACTTCTTCTCTTGTTTGTTGAAGGTGGATCATATGGTTGATCCTTCGCTGGTTGTCATCATCTTCGCTGCCAACTTCTTGTAATAATCTCATAACTAGAACTGTAAGAGAAGTAGGAAAGATAACATCAGTACCATAAACCAGCTCAAAAGGTGACATACCTATTGATTTTTTACTGCTAACTCTGTCTACCCACAGTGCGTTGATAAGCTTCCGGTGCCAATTTCTTTTGTTTGCCTCCAACATTTTCTTAATTATATTCATCAGTGACTTGTTGGATGATTCTACTAGGCCGTTGCCTTGTGGATAATATGCTGTCGAATGGCCCAACATGATGTTGTATCTATCACAGAAATCGATCATTTTCTTTGACCTGAACGCGGCTGCATTATCTGTCACAATTTTACATGGGCAACCAAAACTGGATAAAATATTTGATTCCAGGAATTGAATAATTACTATGTCATTCGCTTGCCTGGCAGGGATGGCCTCGATCCATTTCGTAGAGTAATTTGTCCCAGTCAATATCCATCGATGCTGTGCTGAGGATGCAGGATGTATTTCTCCTATAAAATTGAGCCCCCACTGCTGAAAGGGTGCGTTCATTGAAATAGGTTTCAAAGGAAGTGGAAGCAATTTCTTCTTCCCTTGGAAAATTTGACATTCATGACAATTCATCACTGTTTTATATAAATCAGAAAATAATGTGGGCCAATAATACCCAGCTCTCAATACCTTTTTCGCCATAGTTTTCCAAAACAGGTGACCACCACAGTCACCTTTATGGAAATCGTGCATTACCTTTTGAGCTTCTTCTTCAACCATGAAATTTAGCAAAACGCCTCCCGGATCCTTCCAAAACATAGCACTGTCCAAAATGCAATATTTTTCAGATTTAAGCTTCAAAGATCTACCTTTACTGTTAGACATGCTTGGAGGAGGTGACAGATCCTAAAGAACATACACAATATCTGAATACCAAGGGGACTGCAGAAAAATATCTGAAATAGGAACCAGCAAACCTTCATCTTCCTCTTCCGACATTGCTGAAATGAGGTTTATATCTAAAGCATGCAGATTTTATTGGGCCATCAATTTCTCCAAACCTTGGCCTTTGATCAAATTAGTAGGCTTGATCTCCAGATCGTACTCCAACATAGCTGCTATCCATTTGCCTCTTCAACCTTCTGGATCAGTTTGCATGAGCACATCCTTGACTGCTGCGTTAGGGACATATGCTATAGTGTGTGAATGTAGAATATAGACCCTAAAATATTTTAATGCCTTGACAAGAGCCAATGCCTGCTTTTCAATAATATTATATCTTAAAGCAGCATCTCTAATAGTCCTACTGAAAAAGGAAATTGGCTTTTCTACTTCATCTCTCTTTTGCATTAAAACAACATCCATAGTATGCTCAGATGCAAACAAAAATATAATAAAATATTGAGTATAGTTGGGATTGATCAGAACTGGGGCATTAGACAAAGAAAAATTTACCAGATTGAATGAATTGATAGCTTCATCACTCCACTTAACCATGCTGTCTTTCTTCAACATATTGGTCATTTCTCTCAAATGCTCAGCCAAATTAGGTATAAATCTGCATAAAAAATTCATCTTACCATTAAAGGCCTGAATCTCTTTCTTGTTCTGTGGAAGATCTATGAGATGAATTGCCTCCACTCTGGTTGGATCTATGCGGATGCCATATTTATAGATGATGTGCCCAAGAAATTTTCCCTCATCCATGGCAAAAAGGCTCTTTTTGGGATTGAGAGAAATCCTAAACTTTCTGCAACGCTGAAAAACCACTCTTAGATGGTGCAAATGCTCATCATATGAACCTAAAAACACTGTCAAATCATCCAAATAAACAACAAGAAAAACAACTTTTTCATTTGCCAAAGCAATGTCCATTGCACGCTGGAAGGTGGCTCCAACGTTCTTTAGTCCAAAGGGCATCTTGGCATACTGGAAGGTTCCCCAGGGTGTTGTGAAGGCAGTTTTATCTTGGTCCTTCTCATGCACCAAGATCTGATTGTAGCCTGAGTATCCATCAAGTAGTGACATCCTAGATGCTCCAACTACTCTCTACAGAATATGGTCCATTTTCGGAAGTGGGTAATTATCCTTTAAGGATTCCTTATTCAAGTTTCGAAAGTCAATACAAAGTCTTATTTCTCCAGTATTTTTACGCACTGAGACCAAATTCGAAATCCAATCAGAAAATCTAATAGGAACTATGATTCTTTCTTTGTACAACCTGTTTACCTCCTTTTCAATTGATGGCAACAGCTTTGGATTGATTCTTCTCAGCTTCTGTCTAAAAGGCTTCTGATTTGGCTTAATAGGAATTGTATGTTGAATTATGTTCTTATCATACACTTTCAAATCTGAATAATCCCATGCAAATACATCAGAGAATTCAGAAAGCAATTTAACATACTTCTCCTTTACCTCAAGGGATAATGCCTTTGATAATTTGAAAAACTTGGGCTGATCAGTTGTTCCAATATTCACATCTTCAACTCCTTCCTCTGTGGGCACCAAGCTTGGTTTCTTTGCAACATCATCCTGATCAAAAAGCTCCTCTAGAGGTATGAGACCTCTAGGAATTACATTATCCTTTAACTGCAATATGTCCATCTGGTTTGCTTCCAACTCCTGATCATCAACCTCATACTCACCCTCTATTGGAGTATCTTTGAATTTTCCATCACCCTGAAAAAATGCATTGATCTCATTATCATCCCAAAATACTTGCCAATACCTTAAATTTTCCGGAACCTATGTTTGACATAGATTTCAAACTTATTGCTGGAGTTCATCGGAATCTTCAAGTTACTTGCAGTAGTGGCAAGAGAATCAGCAATAATGTTATGCATCCTGGGCACTGCTGTCAAAGTATACTCTGGGAATGTTTTCAAAATGTCCAAGACTGCATTGCTATATGCCCTCAATCTTGGATGTTTTACTTGATATTCTCCCTTCACCTGTTTGATTATAAATTCAGAGTCGCCATATATAGAAATACTTTTTGCATTCAACTTCTTTAAAATTTTGAGGCCTGCAATCAAAGCCTCATATTCTGCTTCATTGTTAGAGCAATCAAAAGCTAGCTTATAAGCACAAACTCTAACATTACTTGGAACCTTCTCAGGTTGAAAAATAGGGCTCCTAATCCATATTCCAATGCCAGCTCCATCCTTACCAACAGCTCCATCAAAATCCATACTCCACAGGCCTTCTTCTTCTTCTTGAAGATGATGGAAATTTGTTTCTTTCTCTTCTTTACCTTGGCTGATTTCTAGCTGTTCATTGTCCCTTTGCTACTGGTAGGCAGGAGGTTCAGAAGTGTTTGTTGCTTTGTCCTTTTCCTTTTTGAGGACTTCTCTGAAATTTTCTGAAATCTCAGGTATTTCATCCACTTGTACCAATTGAACATTCTCATCATTTAAACCACCATCAGAATACAAGACAAAAGACTCTAAGTCTGTATGGATAGCATTGATGGGATGATTTACAGGCTTGTCTTTGCTTGTAATCATATATTTCATTTTCTTTTCCCTATATAACTTCCTCAACTGGCCAAATACAGGGATAGTGGCATAAGAGAAGTCAAGCTGCATGATTCCCTTAAGTTTTTCACCCCAAGACCTAGATAGAAGCATTCCAAACCTTGGTGGGACATCAGCAACAACTACATCCATCAAGACATTCTTTGCTAGAATTTGATCTAAAGACACTACCAAATATTTAATTAAACCGATACAGTGGACCCTACTTGAGTCGAAGGAATAGAATTCATGATATTTACGAGTGATGTCAAGGCCTAGCTTCTCCATGACAGCTTTGGGCATCAAATTATGTGAGGCTCCGGAGTCCAACATAGCATTATGCAGGATAAACTCATATACTCTAAGACTCAAGTAAAAAGGAGGGACTTCATTTTCTTCAGATTCTTCTGTGGCTGGACCAAAAATTAGTTCAGGGTAGTCGTCTTCTACATTGACCATATCAGAGATAGAATCTATTTGCAAGACTTTGGACACCTGAGTTTTATACACACTATTCTTCACCAACTCTGTGAGGGGCATAGACACTTTTAATTTAGAGATTTCATTTTCTAGATTAAAGGAGGGAGCTTTTTATACCTCTTTGATGGGCGGGTATTTCTTCTCTGTTGGCTCCTTTACTGTGTTCTGCTGGTTCTTCTCATTGTGTGTTAGAAACTGTAGGTGCTTTGCTAGAGGAAGGATCAGCCGGTTCCTTAGCTTTCTTCTGTGCATCGTTTTTCATTTGGAGTTCCTTTCTCTTTTGAATGGGGCTGACTGTAACCTCTCTGTTCCTTAAAGAGTATTTCCTTTGCTGAGCCGACAGAGCGTTCATATACCCTCTCTGATAGTCATCAGAATCCTCTTCCATTACTGTATCATTGGCCAAAATGAAATCTTAGTCTTTTTGAATGTCTGGAGTCGCCACTGTATATTCTTCATCTCCTGTAAGGAAAATAGGCACACCATCAGCCGTGAAAAAGTGATTAGCCTCAATCACAGGATCATTGTCATCTGAATCTGTCCCTTGCACGTAGGTTTGCTGCAAAGGATTTTTAATTTGCTGCTGTGGCGGTGCAATTTGGTCCTGCATTCTCTGCTCTCTCTGTTTAATTCTGAATTGCAGCTGCTGCCCTCTGAAATTCGGATTTCTTATTTGAGGCTCTGGTCTATCTGCGATGGTTAACATATCAACCATTTTTTCCACTGTTCTGATCAGAGTGTCCATTTTACTGTCTGAAGTAGAGGCCTCCTCTTTTATTGTGACTCTTTTCTCAGCTCTGGCTTGTGCTCTTTTAGCCAGCATATTAGCTTCAACGTTTACCGCTATCTTCTGCATGTCTTCAAGTGAAGACAGATCTCTTTCATGCAGCTGATATGCCATGTCGGCATCAAATCCATCAGGAAATTTTAACAATGCTAATCCCACAGGAGGCTTCAAATTATCCAGAATAGCATTATATACAACATTGAATCTCAAACAATAATAATGCACGGTTTCACCCACATTTCTTTTAATGTTATCATATTCAGACAGAATTTGAAGTGGGTTATTTTTTACCTCCCACTGGTCCAGGAACTAAGTGTGCAACTCTTGCAAAGTGTGAATTGTGCGGTAGGGCTCTAAACCACTTTTTGACTTCGCCTCCAAAACTTTGAACAAACAACCTCATCGTTACATTCTCTGCTTCTACCTCATGCAAATAAAAAAATTCATTCATTTTATCAACATGTTGCTGAGCTATGATGCTTTGAGTGACATCGAAGATTGTAATTTTACTCTGATAGTCAGCCGGCATATCATTGAGGACCTGGGGTAAGACTAGGGGTGCATACCTGGCAGCCATAACTCTGGGTGGATTTATGACAGGATTTTTAGGATTTGAGGGAGGTGTTAATGGAGGAGATGATAACTGGGAATTGACTGATGGGAATGCTGATGAATTGGGTGGGGGTAATGTTGTTCCTGATGATTCTGAAGGCTCAGGGATATTAGTTACAGTAATGGACTAACGAGAATTCAAAATGTAATCGTCAATGGAGGTATTTGCTCTTTGGAATTCAATATCTACAAGGAAATCAGGATCTAAAACTGTATCATCAATGCCATTTTCAAAATTATTCCTAAATAAAGAAAGCTCAAAATTCTCGTCAAAGGAAAGATCCTCTACAAAAAACCATTCACTGGGCCAAGTATAGGACTTGAAAACGGGTCTGGGGTTTAATGTTCCTTCTTGTCTTCTGACAATTCTTGGGATAAGATTTGGATTTTCAAACACAGGGGGAGGATTTGGATCTAGATTAGCCCTGGTGTATCTTCTTGAAGCCAGTGTGGTCAAATTTCTATTCTACAAAATCTTATTTTTGCAGCCTAGCAAAAATCTGAACATCATCTTTCAAAGTCTAGTATTATTTGATATACTGGGGCAAATCTTGCAAGTCAGATGTTATGTTTATAAAAATAGACTGGAGATTGACTGAAGCATCATTTATCTACTTATGCACTTGCAAAGCAATGTGCATTTCTAAGGCTACCTGTCATAACTTCAGGCTCCGTCTATAGTTTATAAAACAAATAACACTAAAAAACAAACAATCTTGAACTTATTCCCTAGTATGGTCGCCAGAGATGTTAGCACCTGAATTGGACCCCAGGCTGCAAAAGGAAAATCAGGGTAACAACTAAACCATGCTCAGCCTTGTAGCTAGCCCTACAAGGACAGAAGAGGGCTCTCTTCGTAAAAGAATATTCAATGGAACACAATAAATGGACTGATATTAGGCTAGATAAAATGATAGGGATAAAAGGTTTTAATAAAATGAATGAATGAAATGAATTTCAGGGATGTGTGGGATATAAAGGAACAGTTGAAACCGAGAATTAAATCAGGACACAGGGTATTTCATGGGGCAACATAGGCAGGAAAATTAGCAATAAAAATTTAATGAAGATGGGATGGAAAGACTGGTGCGGAGCTTGAAAAGGGCACAATAAATGGATCCTTTTCGAACAGAAGAAAAATACAGAGTATGAATGATTTCCCAAGGCAGAGCACATAAAATGGATTCTACCTTTCTATCTTGAAAGCATTCAAAAGGAAATGTTTATGGATGAATGGAACACATAACAATTCACATATGAAACAAAGGAGAAAAACAAATGCTAAATCTCATACCACATGGATCCCACAAATCAGAGTTGCATCTCTTATTAATTCCTGTCAAACTGTACAATGTAGCACAAAGATGTTCTTCCAAACTATTCCCCTACTTTCAGACTTAGACTCTTCAGACTTTCAGACTGCCTTACAAATGATTTGCAATTACAATAAATAGGCTGAAATGTGGGAACATAGATCCACAAGAGAAGGGAGATGTTCTAACAGCTGAAGAACTGAAATACAATCATAGTAAGAAACACAACAATCTGCCCCTAAAAATAAGGGACAACATTGCATTTGACTGCTTGGAGATTTTGCTGTTAGGCTATATGAAGGAAAATCGGTAATCCGATGAACATATTTCCCTATTTTTCTGCTTGCTGTAGATATCTTTATTTTATTTTAAGCTCTCGGCCAGCCAACTATTTCCTTTGCTTTCCATTATTTCTTTATTCTCTGACTTTTTAATAAAATACTGTTGCAATAACACAGAACGAAATAATGCTTTCATGAAGGGAAAAATGTATTTTGAATGGGAAAGGGGAAGGGAAGGAGGCGGGACCCACATTACAATCGCAATCAGAATTAGGTGGGAGAAGAGAGATATAATATAGCAAATAATGGTGAAATCGCAATCAGAATCAGGGAGGGGGAGCAGGCGGAGTGATATATATGAAATCGCCGATGCGATTGGGGGAGGTCCTTCAGATGAATGAAATGAGATAAATTTACTTTTAACAAAGGGAAAGGCCTTTATAATTCGCGGGCAGAAGTACTGTATGGTGGGCCCGGGGTATGTGAATCACAATCGAAATATCGGAGCGGAGGTGTATGAGACATATAATATATAACTTAATCGCAATCTGGGTCGGGGGTTGGATATATATGAATCAAACCAAAAAAAATTCCGATGCGATGAAAGGGAGGAGGGCATTTATATTTATGAACGGGCGGAAGATTTAAGTGGTGGGATCGACCAATCGCAATCGGAAATCAGAGGGGGCTGCGATCGGAGGATCAGAGGGAAGGGTGCAATCGGGAGATCGGAGGAGGGCTTGCGATTGGCGGATCGGAGTTTTGTGCGATTAATTGATCGGAGGATGGTGCGATTGATCGATCGGAAAAAGTTGCGATTGATCGATCGGGACATGCAAATAAAACATGCGATTGGAAAAGGTTTGCAATTTCGATGGGGGGTTTATAATACAAAACTTTAATATAAAGTTTTATTATAAAGTGTGGTGGGGAAGTTGTTGGGAATGGCGGAGTTTATATAATAAACTTTGATATTGTTTATTATAAATTTTTGGAACGGGGAATGGAGGGGAAGTGGTTTATACATAAATCACATATTTATTTAAGATCTTTATAATGCAATTTTATAATCAAAAAGGGGGAAAAGGAGTTTTTAAAGGGGAAATATAAAACTTTAAACATAAAGTTAAAGGGGAACATGGGAAATAGAGGAGGTTTAGGGAATTTTACTTCACTTAAGCATAAATTTCAATCCAGAAGTCAGTTTTGAGAGTGTAGTATACCGTTGGAAAGCTCGTTCCGGGCTCTTTCTGATGGATCTACTTTGGAGGATGATTTGGCACTGAACACGTTGTGAAAAAATCTCTGAAGGCAGGGATATCACTTTGTGGAGATAACATCTTCTGAATTATGACTTATTACACATGATGATATAGAATTACATAATGAATAATAATAAAGGTGAAATATCACGTTTTCACCTCAAAACATAGTTTTGAGGCGAAAGTTACATCAAACTGAATAAAATGTGTCTTTGATTCTTCCAAGTGCTGTGACTGTGAGCTTATTGGCTTCCTCATGACCTTGCTGATATTTATTGACATTTGACTCATTAATTTGACCATGGTGAGACCCTAGAAACTAATGAGACCCATCCTATGACCTAATGATATGATTTTAAGAATAAAAGTGACTAATGACTAAAGGCCATAGAAAGGAAAATCAGCAAGTACCTCATGAGGGAAAACTGATAAAACATTACTACCATCAATGAATCCATGACCTAGCAGAATGGTGAAATTTATTCGGTATGAGACACCTAATATGCAAATGCAAAAGAGTAGTTTTGATCACTGATGGTAGTATGAATAGACTAACACTAACAGGTTCCTCCTTTTAGGGTTTCTGAAATGACGGTTCCCATGTATCACACGCCTCTCAGCATAACCGCGTCAGATGTCTGCTCATCCGAGTAGGTCTTCCATTCGAGTGATCTTTCCCTGAGCACAGATCTCTATTACTTAACGACTGGTATGAAATACCATAATTTATTCACTAGAAGGGAAACATCGGCCATTGTCTCTAATCTTTACAGTTGTTACCCAGCCAGTACTAGCTGCACTCAGGCGCAAGCGTGTGATGTTTGGGAAACCTCTCTACTGCTTGAAAATCTTCTGGTCAATTCACCCCATCCTGGAAAATCTAAAGAATCTGATACATTGAATTGTCCATCTGTTAGTGCACAAACATTTTTCCGAACTGATATAAAGCCCAATAACAGTTTTCCGATCACTACAATTGATGTTCACATCCATTCGCCAGTTAATCTCATGAAACCATCAAATTTTGGAAGCCCCCCGCTCGAAGGTCTAGAGTTGGTCCAGGACGGTGAGGCATTTTAGCCTTCGCTGATAGTTACTCCAGATTCTCACATCCTCAGCGAAACCCGTGAAAAAATTCAAACTAGGGTTTTCAAAATTAGGGTTTATACAAGTGGATTCGCAAGCATCTCAAATTCGCCTGGCGAATGCCTATTTTTTCGGTTCTATCAAAGTGATCATCCTCAAAATCGTATTGAGATTCCTAGCTGGTTTGACGAATCCTATCCAATGAATATACCTGAAAATAGGAAATGTCTTTCCCCACTTCCGTTGGACCTAGGGTTGTGCATCGAAGGATGTATGTCATTTATAAATCATTTTAGATTTCAATTACCTATTTCTATGTATCAGGATGGAAGTGAAATTCAGCTAGAAAAATCTATTCTGGCACATTCTCTGGTAGGTAGACATGACCTTATTGCTATTGCACATGCTCTTCATGTAAGTCTTGTTGTTAGTGCACGATTTTGTATGCTGGCACTGATTGCGAACATTGTTTTTCTTGCAGGGCGGGAAATAATGCAGTGGCTGCACTGGAAAGCCGATTTCACATAACCCAAATGCCTCTTTGGTTAAACTAGGGTTTTAGGTTTAGGATATCTAGGATCCGTTAATAAAATTTGTTAAGTAGGTTTACATGTGTTTAAAACTATGCTTGCTGTCTTTTCTTGCAGTCAATAGTTTATGCATTATAATGTTCCATTTATTTTTTTTCACTCTTGCTTTTTCAATATGCTTGTTGCTGCATAATATTCAGATAATCACTGCATGTGCTTTCCCTTTTTTTCCACCAGTAAATAGTTGATCCTTCACACACATGGAATTGCATGGTGTTAGAAGCCTTGTATGTTACATTGCGTTGTGGGCTTTATTCCTCGCATTATTCGCATTGGTTATTAACGTGGCTTGGAAAATTCCCGTACATTGCATGATGCCACATGAGCCCTCATTAAAGCTCTAGGCCTTGAATCCCTCAGCGCCCAGCTTGGCCTTCTCACTCCCTTTGCATGGTTTTGAAGTTGATTGGTTGCCTTCAGCCCACTACACGAATCAAAACCCTAACCCTATTGTTGTGTGGGGTTGTGGTGGTTGCCCCAAGAGACAACCTCTTTTAGAACAAATCATCAAGGTCACATTCTGAGCTTTATTCCTGTGAGTTAAATCCATTAGCTAGGGAGATATGAGCTGGTTGATTTTGGGGAAATTTAACGTGTTTGAATTACCTATACCGTAACCTAAGCCTTGTGCCCAACATAGCCTCAAACATCGTAATGATCTGTTTTGCACGTTTCACTTGGGGTGGTAGGTAAGATGTGAAGACTTGGCATGAGGGAAAACCTAAATCAGGATATCCTTCAGTTTCTGTTAAACAAGAAACAACCTGTCTTGCCCATAAAATAAGTCAAGATCCCTCATCCGCCCATACAAAATAAGTGCCACGAGCACATGAAGATAAGTGCTACAAGCACATGAAACAAATAAGGGTAAAGGATTGAGAAAGGCTTCCTACACAGAGAGGTAATGCAATGACTCTGCCAGGGTATTGACCAGGCTCGCTGGCAGTAGAGCAACGTTTGTGATTTCTTGAAGTGACTCTGCCAGGGTACTGTCCAGGCCTGCTGGCAGCGGAGCAACATCAGAAGCGCATTTTAAAATTCTGAATATAATAAGCCCATTGCCTTGCTCTCTAGATCATCAACCAACCTTTGGCATCCGTGAACTTCCCCTTTGACGCATTTTGATTCGCGAGAACTAGCTGGGGCACAAGGATTGGGCATATCTGAAAAGGTCAAAATAATACAAAGGTACCCTCATAACTTGTTCAATATTCCCTTGCATCACTACTAGGACTCAGAATATTGTTGGGGTGTTGATAGAGATGCTGGATTCTACTAGTGGTTCGCCAATTGTTGTAGCAGCTACAACACCACCCAAAATTTTGGGTATATCTAAAATTTCGGGTCCCCCTGCTCGCTTAGCCATTAGGGTTTTGACCTAACCTGTAGTCATTGAATCTTCTCACCATCATGACGAGATTCTTTCACCGTAGCTGTGATATGTGTGAGGGGATCATCATGCATACACTTGAATGGAAACTTCTTTGTGCATTGAGCATATTCGTTAGAAGCCCTTTCATCATGGATCATTTAGGTATTCTGTTTGGATACTTCACAAATATTAGGTAAATTATTTAAAGGCGCCATTATCTACAGGGTAACTATGAACTAATTAATGTTATAATGTTCCATACAGGTCAATCCCACGGATGATATACTCATTAATGTCATCACCACACCGAGGGAAATAAACTGAAGCTAAACAACAAGGCCACAGCTGCGAAACAGGACACTTTCATCCACATGCCCCCTGCCCACGTGGGGATGGGAATTAAGGCTACCGTTGAAGACCTCGTTAAGGTAGATGACAAGGATGCACCAACAAGTGAGGGGGAGGAGCAAGTGAGCAGTATTGTTACAAAGGGGATGGTGTGATGCATGTTTGTCCAAAGAAATAATCAAGGAAATAACTTTTCATGTTGCTGATGCAACAACATTCTTCACTAATGAACAATAGATACTTAGAATCACTCCAGTGGGAAATGTTCATACCTTTTTGCCACCATGCATGAACCTAAAGCATTTGCTGTGTTTTATCAAATCTAAGCTGAAGTAGGAACCAGACGAGGTAGTTATATTCTGGGATGGAAAATACCTCACCTTAAAGGAAGTTTTTAAAAGTCCTACAAGATACCAGCTTAATGTTGATCTCCTGGATGTACATGCAGAAAAGAATACATTTCACCAATTTGATAAGTCTAGTCTAAAGTATGACCCATATGGACAAAGTAGACTCAAAAGATTTCCCTAAAGAAAGACAATACCATTCAAGGTTGTTTTCTTACTAAGTTGTCAAAACAAGTATGATCTGATCCGGAAACAAGTGAATGTCAAATGGAAAAATATGGGATATCTGTTTATGAAAGGAAACAAAGCTAATGGAACTGATCGGCAAGTGGTTTTGTTAATAGTGAGATACACAGTGAAAGTGCCAGTCTCCTCGACTGTACAATGTGTACAAAGGGATAGGAGTTGCTCCATATTTTCAAAATATTTTTCATAACATATTCATTCCTCTCTTTGAGGTTGCAGTTGATTCAAGTTCTCATCCTCAACTATGCATCTTCTTGAAACAAATTTTCGGCTTTGATATGGTATTTGATGAAAGTAAACCTGAAAGGCGTCTCACAAAGCATATGCCAACCCCAACTCAGTGGAAAAATGATTTCAATCTTTCTTGTTCATATTATCCTTACTATTGCGATGCAAATTGGTACACACGAAAGGAATGACAATAATTAAATTTCGTCCTCATTATGGCAAGGATAGTGATACTGATCACTTGGCAGCTACATTCCTATTTCACTCACAATATTGTGCACGAAAATAATCTCAGGAAGCCTCATGCTTTGCAATATTTATTTTAGCTTTCCCAGATTGGCGTGGCCCCATGTTTCCCTTTCAACAGGAGATCCATTGCAAATCCATTTGGAAAAATATCCTCTTGTGGTGAAATACAGTGTTGTTGTTCAGATTTGGAAAGCCCAGTGTTCGTGACCTTAGTGAAAATGTGCACCGGCATGGATTCCCTCATCCGTGAGAGTCTCATTGGGACGGAAGGAAATGCTACATCAAAGGCCCATCCCACATACATACCAAAGCCATAGTAGAGGAAAAATGGAGGGATCTAATGACTACGCATTACAAAAGTCTGTGAAAGGTCGTAGGCTAATAAGGGGATGTGTAAGTAAGTGAATAACGTAGGATTTTGGCATTAAAAGCCCGCGTTCTATGGAATGTTAAAGACAGAACAGAGCATTAAAAAACCCCCCATAGAAATAACATTGGCCCACTGATCCATATTGTTCAGAACAAAGAAATCTTTTGTTTTGTTGTAAGGCCACATCCTCCGCAATGCGTTGTCTCAAGTGAAATCTCTACACCTCATAAGTCCAAGGCATTTCAATTTATGACTTCACTGTATCGGTGCACTTACATTTCAAACCCATAGACCATCACCTACTAGAGGCCAAAATTTGTTTTATATTAATGTGCAAGGAAAATCCCAGCAGTCGACCGTTGTGGAATATAAGAGGAGTCATGGTGCGACATGGGTATACATCTGTCTCCATGAACTGCACACCTTAATGGTTGCCCAAGGAGGCACATTTCGTAAAGTTTTGAGATGTGACCCATATGCGCGTAGGGTATTATTAACCAGATAATAGTGTGTCCAACAATATTTTCACATGTAACGTATGCTTGGAGACTCTTACACAAGACATCCGTGGAATCCAGATTTGTCATATCTCTGAGCTTCACAAAAGGAAAAAGTGCAGTTGGCGGCGGAGGAAGAGTTACGAATGGATCAAGACGACTAGAGAAAATGGTTGCAAGGTCGCACTTTTCAAAATATTTACTGGAGCTGCAACTTATGGGTGTTGCGACTCAACAATCCCAATGAGTCACATTGCCGAGATCTCCATTTGCGCAACGAATAGTTGGATAAGGCAGCTAAAGCACAAAACTTGTTTTTGTTCCACCGTCATAAAGAAGACAACATGCCATTCTTATTTCTCGGAAGATAGCAACACGTTTTTCCCCGACTCCACGACGGTGTGACCACCGCCCAAGTCGCAAAGTTGCAAATGAATACATCCAAGAGAGATCGTGCCTGGTGCGACTCGCTGACTGTGTGACCACAACCCCAGTCGCAAAGTTGCAATAGTTGCTACCAGCCAAGAGGTGCGAACTTACTCAAATGCGACTGTGCGACCTCTCTGAAGTCTCAAGGTCGCAAAAGGTGTGTCCACTAGAGGCCGCGACCGATGAAAGTCTCTGACTATGCGACCTCGCTTCGGAATTGTGACCTCTCTCAAAGGCATCTCTCATGCTCATTAAGACTCAAAGTCGCACTCTTAAATCGGGTGGTCACGTTCTTATATTACAAAGAGTGGTAGATGTTTTAAATAAAAGAGTGAAGAGCCTTGTGTGCTATGCATGGAAAACCTGTGAATCTTGGTAGTCAGAAGAAAGCTCTTTTGTATCAAAATATTCTGCATCATAAATTAAAATACATGCTGTTCTACAGGCCTGCCGATAGAGACTCCTCAGCCTTTTATGCCTTAACAACTGCTGGTACCCTTTGCCTTCTGCATTTTGGTATTGCAATTACAAGATGAATTGATTTGAAGGTAAAAAGGCTATGGGCACGCTGTTTCAAAATAAATTATGGCTTGCACATATGGAAATGGTGTTGTTCACCTTTTTCACACAAGAAACTTTTCTACGCCAGAACAGTGCCCAAGCTAGCACCACATGGGTACCATGGGCTAAATATCAAGAAATTTTGTTCAAGTTTCCATATGACGTAGAACTCAGCAGGCCTTAACTTTCTAGGGTCTGTGCGTACTTGCTGCACAATGTCGGAATATGTGATAAATCTAATCCTCTACCAAATCAAAGGCTGGAAACTAGAAACTCATTACGTTCTATGGGGAATGGCACCAACAGAGGGTCTCCTTGTGATAGGTTCTGCAGATGGTACAATTAGGCTATGGAATCTTTCTTTAGGGTTGGGCACAAAAGAAATTCATCAAAGAGCCCCTGCATTAGATTCAAATTTGACTAATATTTATTGTAAGGACACACTTGGTGTCATATATTCTGAGATAAATGAGGATCCTATCAAGAAACGGTTAGAGGCAGAGAAATCTGTTGATCTAGCTCGAGGTTTTCATTCATTATGCTGAGCCTCCATAGGAGCAGATAAGGATTGCCTAGCAGTTGGTGATTGCAGTGGGAATCTACATGTCTAAAATCTGAGAACACTTGACTACCCAGGGGTCTGAATTTATTATTTGCTAAATCATTCCTTCAGCTAACTAAATGTGCTTTAGCATCAATATTTTGAAGACATGCGACCCACGTTACGTTGTTTTCAAGTAGAGTTGGTCGGTGCACAGAGCCGAAGCTAGGGTCTTCTCTGGAAGGCAAGGTGGATCCTTTCAAAGCTCAAAAGAACTGCAAAGGTACTTAGTCACTTCCATGAGACAGAGATGAAGAAAAATAAATCTTGCTGCGAAACCCAGAGAAGGTCTCAAATTTTCTCAAGGTCGCAGGTCGCGACTTGCTCCAGGTCGCGACTTGCTCCAGGTCGCCAGGTCGCCGATTGCCCAAGGTCGTAGGTCGCGACTTGCTCAAGGTCACCAGGTCACAAATTTATCAAGGTCGCCAGGTCGTGGATTGACCGAGGTCACAGGTCGCGGATTTCCTAGGGTCGCGGGTTGCAAATGGCCCAAGTCGCAAACTAGCCCAACACTCGAGAAGACCAAGAGTCAAGGGAGAAACTCAAGGGTCATATCAACCTATATGTACAACTTCGAGAAAGGATTCAAATAATTTTAGCTCGACAATGAAAGCTAGTATGAGAGAGGAATTGTTGCTAGAGAGCTAAAGGCACTCCGTTCTTGGTATCAAGTAGAAAAAAGGGTAGCAAGGGTAGGGTTTTGTATCATGCTTTGAGATGAAGAGCCCATGTTCCACTATTGGGTTTTAACGAGTTGTAAACATGTATTTGACATTGCAGTAGCATTAATAATATATTCTCCTTCCCGACACTAATTCACGTGCTTGTTTGTGGTGATAGTACTAGCTGTTTAGTACTTCATTATGTTGTACATTTTCTTTCATGCATGTCATTGGTTATGAACTATTTCTCAACATTTGTATGTATGTCTGATTTTGGATTAGTGTTTATTTGTCCTTGCCACGGCGGTAGTCTATTGTGAACTACTTTACAGTTAACTTCTGGCGTGTTTTCTTTCATATGTGTTTGACTAGTTTTCAGCTAACTGATCCCAATTACGACATATCTGCCTTTTATTTTTCTTCTTAGACTTGTTGGTATATTTGTTTATGGTTCGTTAATCTTGGGCTGATTTTTCTTCGCTAATTGGTCATTTCATCCTCACCTCTGCTCCATCATCTTTTCATCTGACAACCAAGAGTGAAAAAAATAATGGTGGAAGCCAGGCCCACATACCAGATGGGCTCCTATCCCAAATGGAGTGAGGTCTAATTGGGACCTTTCACCGGGGAGACCCCCTTATTGTCGGCAGTACAATTTTTCCCATCAACACAACCCTTACAGGTTAAGGTCTAACACGTAGCACAGATGGTTATGGCAGGTGGCTTCTCCATGGGAGGTTGCGGGGTCGAACCCAACGACCTCCATAGAATTTTAACACACTGTGCAAGGGACACGTGGTTGCCTCAGGGCTGGCCATGTGTCACCCTCCAATTGGCCACAAAAAAACAACTCATACAATTTTAACCCAATCATGTAATGCCACTTGTCAGCCTCTGACTGGGTTTGAGAAAAGGAATATTATTAGGAATATTCCTTTTTTGCTAATTGTGCACCTGCATGCTAACTGGGCATCCCAGTCAAACCTGTCAGAAAATTTAGCTGTTTGGGAAATCGATCAGAACACGATATCTCCCTCATACGACATCGGTTTTTTGAACCGTTTGCGGTGCCAGAATCAGGAAGACAATATCTACACAAAAATCCTAGTTTCAAGACAATCCTATAACTTTCAATTTTGAGCAAAATTTATGAACAACTGATCACACCTCCCCATTGGGAAACTTTTAGACCCCAAAATACTTTGATTACCTGTTCAGTAGATGAGGGTACAACTCCCTCACCTTTCCAACTTCCATCCAATTTGCCTTGCTTAGCTTATTTCCTTTGAGCCCAACTCGAAGGTAGTCAACACTTCCCCTCTTGGATGCTCTTGTCCTCCTATCAAGAATTGTATCTTCCTTGAGCTCATCCAGAAATTCTAGTGAGAAATATTCAATAGAAGGAAACTAAACATCACTTCCTTGATCATAAATTAAAGGTGGCTCATACAAACGTAAGTTTTCAACATTAACAATTGAATACATTTTCATATATGAAGGAAAATCAAGTTGAAATGCATTGTTACCAACTGGCTTTATGATCTTGAATGGACCATAGCGAATGGGTTTGATCTTTTTACCTTCTCCTTGCATCCTTTTTTTACTTATGTGCAACCATACATCATCTCCTTCTTGAAATTTGTGATCAAATCTATGTTTTTCATGCCTCTCCTTGTATTTACTTTGACTTTTCTCAAGCTATTCTTGAACTTGTTGATGTAAAATCTAAATTTGCTCAATGAAATTTTGAGCCTTGTCAATATCACTATGCCAATTAATTGCAACATCCTTCTCAAAGATGAAGTCTAATGGCGATTTTGGCAAATACTCAAAGCATACTTCAAAAGGTGATGTATTTATAGAAGAGTGCTTTTCCTAGTTGTAAGCGTGCTAAATGTAATGCATTTTCTCATCCCACAACTTAGGATGTTTGTTGCAATATACTCTCAATAGATGCACAACGGTTCTGTTCACCACCTTGGTCTAGCCACGAGTTTGCGGATGAAAAGTAGTACTCTTTTTCAACTTTGTGTCCATCATACTCCAAATATTGGACCAAAATTTCCCAATGAACCTGGAATCCCTGTCACTAACAATAGAAGTAGGCAATCCATAATGAAGCCATACATGTTAAAATAAATTTCAGTAGTTTGTTAAGCAATAATGGTTTTATTACGGTGGTTGATATAGGAAGGAGAAAGGCTCGATGGCTCGCTGCTCGCTCTGCCAGGGTTCCTGCTCGCCCCTGCAACAGTGCAGTTTGACTAAGTCCATCTTCCTCTTTACTCTGGATATCTTCTCCTAGATTAACGCGGACTGGCATAGGCCACCCTGCAATGGCAGGCCCTTCAGGGGGGGGGGGGGGGGCGCTTCTCAGCCTTCCCCCTCAAAAGACGACAAACAAGACGCTATGGAAATTTCAAAGGAATTTGTCTCAGAACAAATGAATCCAGAGGCTAAGGACACCTTGATGCAAGATTCGCAAAAAGCTTCAACCAAAAAGCGCAGTGACGCACAAGAAGAGGAACATGGGCAAAAAGAAACGTCCACAGTGACGTCAACCACCTGCAAACCCATCGCTGCTGAAAGGCCTAAAATAGAACTTCCAAGCCACAGAATAAATGGTCAAATCTAGTACATGAGGGACCACGCCCTCATTGGTAAATTCATCGGATTCTGGCCTATTGAAAAATCTATGCAAGGATGGATATCTGCCAAATGGAAGCCCAAGGGGCATGTCACCCTACAGCTTGGACCTAAAGGCCTTTTCACTGCAATCTTCATTTGCATTGAGGATCGTAACAGGGTTCTGGATGAAGGCCCTTACTTCTTTAACTCAGCTGGCTTATGCTTAAAGGATTGGGTGGAAAGGTTCAACCCTGACAAGGAAGATTTCAGTTGGGCACCGGTATGGATCAGGATGTACTCGCTCCCTTTGGAATACTGGGATGAAGAATCTTTGAGAGACATTGGTAGGGGGCTGGGGGAGTTCATAAAAATTGTGGAGGAAATGAAGCTGCGCAGATATACCTCTTATGCACGCATCTGTGTCTATATGCACCTGGATAAAGCCCTCCCAGACTCAGTAAGCCTCTATCATGATGATTTTGAATGGATCCAGCCCTTATATTTTGAACATGTACCCTTCCGATGTCGTAAATGTCACATTCATGGGCATCTCTTTCGGGATTGCCCGCTTAATGCCAAGCCACAATCCTCTGATCTCCCGGATAAATCTGTACATGAAGGGTTTACCAAGGTCACCAGTAGAAAGAGGTCACACAAAAAACCTGCTAATGGGAAAAAAACCAACCTAGCTACCTCGTCCATTCCATCCACTAGTAATAGCTTTGAAGTTCTAGCCACAGCTGCCGAAGACTCCCCTTAAGCAAACCAGCAAGCCTCCCAAGCGGTCAAATCGTCCTCGCCTCCCCCACCACCGGATTCATCCCCCATTCCTCTGTCCATGGGGGATCAAATTGGAATTCCTGAAGCTCAAATGAAAGACCCTGACTGGAAAACAAATGGGATGGATGTAGACTGTATCCCTTGCCAATCCTTAGCAGAAAGTAGTCAAGCAAAAAATATGGATGAAGAACCAGAAAGCATTGACCTGAGCGGGCTCGACATCTTTGAGCTCGAACAAGCCTGCCGGAGGAAAGAGTTTGACAGAATTCAAGAGCATCAGATCAATACTCTGGAATTCATCATATCCAGAGCCTTTCAACAGAAAGAAATGGGAATACAACCTGGTAGTCAGTGGGATGGCAACCAAGTTCTTAAAGACTCCAAGAAGCGAGGAAGAAAAACAGATCTATAAAGAACCATCATAGTGGGCAAAATCCTGGTTGACCCAGGCAGATATGCTAAGTTGACGAAGTACTACAAGCCTCTCCCAAATAGTGAATCATGAAGCTCACTTCATGGAATCTAAGAGGGCTCAACAGCCCCATGAAACTCAGAATGATAAAAAACATGATAAAGCAGGAGCAACCCCAAATCTTCTTCATGAAGGAAACAAAATGTAACAGCAACACTCTTGGAAACATTCTCTCAAGAGCCTGGCCTGGTTTTCATTTGGTAGCGGTGGACGCTTCGGGAGCATCTGGAGGATTGGCCATTGCCTGGAACACACAGGTCATATCTCTCTCAGATTTCCATGCTTCCCACCATATCATTCAAGCTACTTTTCACATCATAGGAACCAACATTCATGGACATCTTACTAATGTCTATTTCCCTCAGGTAGCGGGCAGTAAGATTTCAATTCTGCACACTATAGGAGCACTCAACTTCAACAGACTCCATCCCCTCTTAATCATAGGAGGTGACTTTAATATGATCACCAAGCTGGAGGAAAAGCAGGGAGACAGAGCCAAACTGGAGCAAGAGAGTTGCCACTTTAAAGATTTCATACAAAACAACATGCTAATAGATCTGCAATACTGTAATGGAATTCACACTTGGAGAAATCGCAGGGCAGGGCGGCAACATATAGCCTCCAAGCTAGACAGATTTCTCATCTCAGATAATGCAGTTCATCTGGGCAGAGAAATATCGACCTCTATTCTCCCTCTCACCGGCTCAGACCACTGGCGTATTTCCCTTCAATGGCAAAGACTAGGTAACTCAACTCATCGTCCTTTTCGCTTTGAAGCATTCTAGCTCAATCACCCCACTTTCAACGACCTCATTAGCTCCATCTGAAAGAACTTCTCACCGCCAGAAGGGTCTAAAATGTACCAGTTTCAACAAAAACTCAAATTCCTTAAAACCCACATCAAGCACTGGAATCACTCCACCTTTGGTAATATCTTTCAGGCACAACAAGATCTAAACAAAGAAATGAGGGCTCTCCAGAAGCAAATCATCACAGAAGGTCACACAGAAAGGAAAATGGAACAAGAAAAGCAGTTACAAAATCAACTGGAGGAAAGATCAAAGTAGGAAGAAATCCTATGGAAACAGAAATATAGAATCAGATGGTTGAAAGAGGGAGAAAGAAACACCAAATTATTTCACAGAAATACTATTCAAAGATGGATGCACAACACAATCACCTTCATTCATAATCAAGAGGGGGAAAGAATTGAAAACCATGCAGAGATCGGGGAGGAGTTCATTAATCACTTTCAGGCGGTGCACCAAGAGCCTCTAATTGACAGACAGCCGGCCATAGAAAAAATCACACAAAACATTCCAAAAATAATCACAAAAGAACACAACCAACTTCTTCTGCGACCTATCGCAACTCAGGAGGTGAATTTGGCCATGAAGCAGCTCAAGGAGGGTAAAGCTCCAGGTCCGGATGGCTTTACCACTACCTTCTTCCACAAATTCTGGGATCTTATCAAAGAGGAGGTTTGGTTGGTGGTCGAGGAATCTCACTCTATGCACTGGCTTCTCCCCTCTTTGAATTCAAACTTCATTTCCCTAATTCCAAAAGAAGAAAATACCAGCACGCTGGACAAATTCCGCCCAATCACCTTATGAAATGTCATTTACAAAGTCATTTCTAAAGTCATTGCCAACAGACTGAAACTGCTTCTACCCTTGCTCATCTTGCCAGAACAATCAGGATACATGGAAGGAAGGCAAATACTGGATGGCATTATCCTCACTCATGAGATCATACACTCCCTCTGGCACACCAAACAGGTAGGTATGATTCTCAAGATTTATCTTTCTAAAGCTTTTGATAAGTTAAGCTGGACTTACATTCAAAAAATGTTATCTGATTTCGGTTTCTCCCCAACTTGGGTTCGCTGGGTCTCGAGTCTGATCTCCTCCACTTTCTTCTCTATCCTTATTAATGGAATTCCCTCTCGAACTTTCAGCCCCTCACGCGGTATTAGACAAGGGGACCCCATGTCCCCCTTCCTCTTTGTTTTAATGGCGGAAGGCCTTGGTCGACATCTTAAACATGCCCTTCGTTCTTAGCAGCTCCGAGGCCTCTCTATCCTCAACTCCCCAGTCCTAACCCACCAACAGTTTGTGGATGACAACATGCTGTTTGGTTACCCTTCAGTTCATGAAGCCTCCCATTTTAAATCCCTTTTGGATTACTTCTCGGCTGCCTCTGGGGTGAGCATTAACAATGTTAAGTCCCATATTTTCTTCTTTCATACCCCTCTAATAACTCAATTTGCTATTTCCCACATTCTTGGTTTCTCCATTGCCACTCTACCTTCCAACTACCTGGGCACTCCCTTAATCGACTCTGCTATAAAGCATGCTTCTTGGCAAGGGCTCCTTGAAAAACTTGAAGCACGTCTTTCTTCATGGACTCATAGAACTCTGAACATAGCAAGAAGATTGGTCCTAATCAAAGCGGTGCTACAGGCTATGCCTCTTTATCTTTTTTCAATTCTGGCAACACCAAAATGGGTCCTCAAAAAATTTAAATCCCTACAGTACAATTTTCTATGGGGATCCACTGGTTCTAATCGTAAATGGGGTCTGGTTAAATGGTCGACAGTTTGCAAGCCAAAGGAACAAGGAGGAATAGGGCTACATGATCCTATTCATAGCAATGCCATTATGAGTGCCAAAATTTGGTGGCATTGGCTCACTGCTCCCAACAAGCCATGGGCCATTATCTGGACTGAAAATTATGCCAACCAAAGACCACAAGAAGAACTCATAAGATTCACACCAATGGAGAAGGGCTCTCTCATATGGAACGCTGCTAAACAACACTATCTGCTAATCCAAAAACATAGCTTCTGGGAAATAAGGGATGGAAGCACCGCTAGATTCTGGACTGATTCCTAGGATCAATTCCCGAAACTCACCAGGATCTACAGGCCGCCTCCTAGTACGAATTGGGATATGCAACAATTGGAAACAATTTAGCAACAATGGATAGTCAGTACAGCACAGGGATACAAATAGTGGAAACTGGATGAAAGGATGATAAGGAATACTGATGAGCAGACATTGGAAGTCTTAAACTCAGAACTTAAAATTCGTTGAATCAGAACATCAGACAGCAGGGACATTCTAAGATGGGGATACTCCCCAAAGGGCTCCTTCTCCACCAAAGAGGCATACAAAATAATGTGCAATGATCCAATGCCCATAGATCCTTTATGGAGCAGAATTTGGACATCTAGGGTTTGGCCTAAAGTTTCCTTATTTCTATGGCTCTTTGGTCATCAAAGAATCCTCACTTGGGACAACTTAAGGAAAAGAAGCTTTCACGGCCCCTCAAAATTTCCCAATTGAAATTCTCATGAGGAAACTCTGCAGCATCTCCTCAATTCTTGCTCTTAGGATAATAAATTATGGGAGAAAGCTAGTTTTCGATGCCAAAAAAATTGTAGAATCTCTGAAGACATAATCAGTTCCATATACAACTGGTATCAGACTCCATACAAATGAAAATTACTAAACCAACTTTGGAGAATAATCCCAGGCCTTCTCCTATGGACAATATGGAAAGAACGAAACAAGCGCATTTTCAAAGATCAAAACACTCCTCTAGACATTATCTGGAGAAAATTCTGTCTCAATCTCACAGAAACCTTGGCTCTGCAATCTTGGCACACATAAGACTACCCAACTCTTGCAAATGAAAAGGCCATTTGGGAAAATTGGGGTATCCATCTCCCCCAAGGAAAGAAAGTTCATAGAGCTCCTAGAACCTCCGACACCGACATGAACTCGTGGATCCCTCCTCCACAGAACACCTTAAAAATCAACTTCGATGGGGCGTCAAAAGGTAATCCAGGCAAAGCGGGATTTGGAGGCATCTTCAGAGACCATAAAGGCAATCCTATCCTAATCTACTTATGAAGCCTTGGATGGGACACGAACAATTCAGCTGAGCTGGAAGATCTTTGGCATGGTCTTCTCCTTTCCCAACTTCATGGGCTTCACCCACTGGTGATTGAAGGGGACTCCCAAATTCTTATCAACAAGGCCACTCAGCTCCTAAATGGGGCTCATGCACACAAAATCGCCAATAGTTGGAGACTTGAGGCACGTTTGGAGGATATAGAAAGGTGGCTCCACAACAGCCGAGCACTCCTATTCAGGCATATCAGACGGGAAGGTAAAAAAGTCGCTAATATACTTGCCAAATTGTGAGTGGATAGTATGCACAATATTCTTACAGGTACTCTTGACATAATTCGGAATCATGATAAAAAACAGGAATGAAAAAAATTGGTCTAGAGTGAAGCAGAGTTCCCGGATGCGGGTGAGGAGGACAGAGCATAAGTTGATGGGACTGGGGTGCAGCATGGCGGGGAGACACCTGCCCACGCATAAGGAAATTGGCGTTCGACATTTAACGTTGGCTGCAAATTGCTTAATTGCATTTACTCCCAGCGCTGGTTTCAATCCCGACTCCGCTCCTCGGTGCGATCTCGCATGTGATGAAATGAATCGGCCTTCAACTCTTATTAATGGAGGTTTATTATAGGGTGTTTCTTGATGAAAGGTCGTCTGGATTGAAATAATGGTGAGCTGCTCTGGTTCGGTTAGCGCTCCCCTGCTGATAAATCAATGGTGCACCCCGGATGCAGGGCTCCCAAATGTGCGCACAGCTACTGGCAAGCGGAGCAGGCTAAATTTCTGTCTGGACTTTGGAGATAATCTCCACTTCTCTCATTCTAGATTCTATACGCTAGCTTTGGTATCTCTTAAGTTTCATTCGCCTCAGTCCTCTGTCAGTCCTGCTCTTCCTTTGCTTCTTGGGCCCTCTGTCATGACTGAGAATATGCCTTACCTTCGGCAAAGGATGAGGTGCCGGAGAGGCAGCACCAAATGCCAGACTCGGCGCTCTCCCTCCACCTCCAGCACCTCCTCAGATTCATCTTCTCATTCGGATAGCCACACCAGGATTCTGAGAGGTCGCATGCTTCGCTCTAGCCGTCGCCTGGACTCCTCGAAGCCTCCAAATCTCTTTGTTCAGCCTCACACTGCACACTTCTCTTTCAAATGCTCACTCAATAGCCCTCGGGTCACTGCCTCAATTACTGTTGTCTTTCGCGAAGATCCTCAGGAGAACGCTCCTAGTTTGAGCCCGACAGGTTTGTGCAACACTGATGTATAGACCTCGGGACCACATGCAAGGTTGGTGCACTCGTCGAGCAAGGATTTGTAGGGTCAGGAAAGCGGGCATCAGGATGTGGAAATGGCACAAGGCGATACTGGGAAAGCGAGCGAGACACAAGTGGTTCCACCACCCTCCAGGCGGGTGATCACTTCCATTGCGGACCTGTACAAGAATGACGGGGAACCAGATGAGCTCTGGTGTAGAGTTGTGGAAGAGCCACCTAATGAGTAGTCGCTCCTTCTTAGTTTGGTTTCCCTGTTTAGTTTCGGCCCTCACTCTCGGGCTTGTTTTAGATTTTTTTGTAGTATCAATTCATATCTCAGTTTTTGATAGCTGTAAGTTCTAGGAACATCACTCTATGGCACCCCTGCGTGGGAAACAACTAGAAAACTGCTCAAGGCTGGTTTCCCTCCATATGGGCAGTCTTTATAACTGGTTTTTTGTCAAGATTGCCACAATACTGGGCAATGATTAGGCTTCGGCCCGCTGTACATTATTTCCTTTGTTAATAGAATACCTTAACTTAGAAAAAAAAATAATGGTTTTATTACATGGCATAATTATACACATTTTACTGAATCTATCCACAATTACATAAAGATAATCATGTTGTTTTATTGACATAGGTAGACCTCCAACAAATTCTATGGAGACACTCTCCCATGACCTTTATGTTATCGGTAGTGGTGTGTACAACGCAAGCTTCCTATTTCTAGGCTTGCTTGTTGCACACATAGAACAACCTCTTATAAAACACGACACACTATCTATCATGCGAGGCCAATAACAATACCTCTGTAGATGCGCCACTGTTTTTCTTACCCCAAAGTGTCTAGCAATAAGAGATGAATGAGATTATCTCATGAAACTTAGCCTTTCTCCTTGTGGTATACACAACTTGCCCAAATGAATCAACAAAGTTTTATGCATGTGATAATAATTTTCTTCAACTTGATTCCCTTCACTCAAAATAGCATACACATCTTGAAAATCAACATCATGTGAATATTGTTTTATGTAACTCTCATGTACAATAGGATCATTTTTGAGTAAAGTAGAAGCACTTATATTTGGTCTCGAAAGAATATCAGCAACTTTATTGAAAATACCTTTCTTGTACCTTATAACCAAGTGAAACTATTGAAGAAATCGCATCCACCAGAAATGTGACTCGTGATTGCTGCAATTTTGTTTGTGACTGCAAGTACTATAATGGTTGGTGATTGGTATGTATAATCATCTCTTTACCCATCAAGTAGTGTTTCCACTTATTGAGGCTTTGTACCATCGCATATAGTTCTTTATCATATGTAGGATAATTAGTTACAACAACATTGAATATTTCAGAATGAAAAGCGATAGGCTTACCATGTTGCAAAAGAACTGCACCCATGGCATAATCACTAGCATCAGTTTGTATCTCGAATGGCTATCTAAAATTTGGTAATACAAGGACCAGAGCTGAAATGATCTTGTATTTTAAAGCTTCAAAAAATTTATGTTGTTTGCCTCCCCATTGGAAGCCTTTCTTCACACCTGTCCTTGCATGCATAGGAGCTGCGATGGTAGAAAAGTTAGAAATAAACTTTCTCCAATACTGAGCTGCACCTAAGAAACTTCTTACCTCGATTACACTTTTGGGAGTGGGCCAATTCACAATGGTTTCCAATTTAGAAGGATCAATTCTCAACTCACCTCCTCCTACAATGTGTCCCAAATAAACCAAATGAGTCTTTCCAAACTCACACTTTGACATCTTAAGAAATAATTTCTCTTTTCTCAAAACATCAAGCACTCTATTTCACATGCAAGAAATGTTCTTCTCTTGTTTTGCTGAAAATAAATATGTCATCTAAATACACGATCACAAATTCATCAAGAAATCGACGTAAAAAACTATCCTTAACATGCATGAAAGTCGTCAGTGCATTACACAAACCAAATGGAATAACCAACCACTCAAAGGGTCCTTGTTTGGTTTTGAATGCAGTTTTCCATACATCACTTTCTACAATTATTACTTGATGATATCCACTTTGTAAATCTAACTTAGTGAAAAAAATTTCTTCTTTCAGCTGGTCAAGAAAATCATCTATCTTTGGGAGTGGGTATCGATTCTTTACCGTTATCTTTTTCAAAGCTCTGAAGTCTACACACATGCGCCAAGTCCCATATTTCTTTGGAATCAAGACTATGGGTGAACCGCATGGCGAAGTGCTTGGAATTATGAGTCCTTTGTCTAGAATCTCCTTGATTTTCCTTTTTATTTCAACATTCTCCATTATCGACATGTGATACATGCCGATGTTTGGAAGAGGAAAATCTTGTTGCAACTGAATCTCATGTTGAATCTCCCTTTTTGGAGGCAATCCTGTTGGCTCCTTAAACATCTCATAATGTGCATCAACTACATCATATAAATATGATTTAAACTTAGGATCACAATCCCCAAATTATTCATGAGTATCATCAGCTTTAGGCTTAATCATTATAAGAACAAAATTATTACTAGAATTTACCAGCCTCTTTACCTGTCCAACATTTACCATAGAAATATTTGTCTTCTTGCGATGTGCTCTAACAATGTACTCATTGCCATCTTTGAATAAATGGTATTTTTTCTCATGGTGATGGAAGATCAATTTCTTGTCATACAAGTAAGGACTCCCCAACACAATACTTGTAATGTCAAGTGGAACCACATCTAATTCAACTATGTCAACAAAATGTGCAGTTATTGCAAACCGCAATATACACTTCTTTGAAACCTGTAAATTTGCATCCTTACAAATCCAACCAAGTGGATATTTTTTGGATGTGGTATAGTCTCAAGATTAATTTTCTTGACCAAGTCTACAAAGATTAAGTTTTCTTGTGACCCACTGTCAAGAAATGTGTCAATATTAGTATGTTTGGATATGACCCTCACATGAAATAGTTCAATTCTCTCTTCTTCATTTGGAGCATGTATGTGACAGTTTTATGTACTACTACTGGGTTTAGTTTTAATTTATTTCCCCTTCATGTTCTTTAATCCCATGGCCATAATTTTAGATTCACCACCTGAATCCTCTCCTAAATCATGTTGAGTTGTAGCTGCAGTTTTCTGTTTCCCTTTATTGTTCAAATATTTGGGTCTCTTTTCAAGATGTAATTTCCAACATTGATTTTCATTATGGAATTCTTTTGAACAATGTTTAAAAACCACTTTTTCTCCCTCTTTCTTAACAGATGCTTTCTTTTCGCTTTTACCTTTTGAGGTATTCTCTTTGTGTTTCCCCTTAAAAGGTTTGTTCCTACCCTCATCAGAAATGTTTTTCCCTCTAGCTTCTATATGTGTGGCCTGAACAAATACCTCATCTAGAGTTGTTGGGTTAAACATGAGAATAGTATGTCTTAGGTAGCTATGTAAGCCTCCTATGTACTTGAGCAAAGCATCTTGGATTTGCAAATCTAACCCTAATAAGAGATATCTTCTCCTAAATTCTTGGGTGTAAACTTGCACATCCTGTCCTTTCAATTGTCTAAAATTTTGCAAGTTCATTATGGCTTTCTGCATATGAGCTAATGGATAAAACTTTCATTTTATTACAGAAATGAAATTAGTCCATGATAGAATAATCTTACCATGCTTCTTGATCTCATCCTTTGTCTTGGCTTCCCACCAAACAAGTGCTGTACCTTCCATTCTCATGAAGCTAATTGGATTTTGGTATCATCATATTGAAGGTTCTGGATTCTCAAATAGACCTCCAATTGCCTAATCCAATTATCAATATTTTCTGCATTGACTTCACCATTTAACATTGGCAGTTAAAACTTAACATCAAGTTTTATAAAATTACTTTTACCAATGTTCTTTGACTTATGTGTCTGATGTACTGAAAATGAAGTAGAGGATGATGATAATGAGGGTGAGGATGGTGATTTTCCACTGCATCCATTTCCTCCATTGCCCTTATTTGACTTATCTTCATCATTGTGACCTCCTGATGATCCCTGTCCTTCCTTGTGAAGTTTGGATCCTTCTCCTATTAGTTTCTCATTCCTTTCTTGATAAAGGATTCTCACCATCCTAGTCATGTCAAGGAATGCTTTCCTGAACACTCTTTGTTCCTCTTTTGGATCCACTTCTTCATGTATTTCTTCTTTCTCTGAAGTCATGCTTAATACTGCTTCTTCTTCCTTATGAGGTGAACTAGGTGGTGGATATTGTGGAAATATTTCTCTCCTTTGTTGTGGCTCACTTTGAGACCCTCTTTCTTCCACCAATGTGCCTACTCCTCTCTTGATCTTAAGCCTAGTAAGTATGTGAAAATTGCAAACAGTTAAAAAATAATTTTCACAAAAAAACACTAGAGAATAAACTCTAGCTTTGATACCATCATGATCTCAAAGGACTATATTATTTTTCTATGCTAAGTGTCGTTTCAGTGATAAATCATGTGCATGTTTATCTCCATAGTTTTCTTAAGTATTGAGGATTTTAACCATGAAATTTAAGTGATTTTAGTGAATTAGAAGCATGAAATAAGAGAAAATAACACTGAACAATAGTGTATAACAGAGAAATAAAACCACACATAAAATTTACACAGTAGGAATGATGAAGCAGTTCAACCCTCCTATGCTACATCTGCTGGTCCAGCTCCCAATGGCATGTCCATATTTCATTATGCTCAAAATTTTCCAAATACATGTCTTTATAGGCCTCTAATGGCTGTTTTCTCTGCTCCAATGGATCCAAAATGCTCCAATTAGTCTAGAATGACTTTCCATTCACTCCATTTGGGCGAAAATTGACCCTCCAAGTCATTTTCCCAATAACTCCTAGAAAAAATCCACTAACTGTGGAGAACTGCACCTAACTGTAGTTCCATTTGGAAATTTTCCGAAATTTTTGGGGGCGAACTAAGTCTCCATCAGTTCCAAACCATAACATTAAAGTTTAATGGTTAAGGGGAGGGGGTGGCCACATGCCAACCCATGAAACCCTAGTTGCATTTAAGTTTTGGAGCGGAACTCTTGCTGAAAATTGTGGTTAATAACCTTGCAACTGGAGTTGAGAGCGAAGTTTTGTAACAACGTTACGTAACTGTCAGAACAACTATCACATGTGATAAGGGTTGTGGTTAGAGTTTAATTCCGTGAGTTTCAAACATCGGCATATCATTTGTTGCTGTAGTTTGTGGCTTATACCATGTGATCACAACACTTGGACTGCCGGCAGTCCCCACCTCCATGTGCAAAGCTAATAAAATTTATATATTACTTTCGACCCTTACAGGTTAAGATCTAACACGTAGCACAGAAGATTGTGTGGGTGGCTACTCCATAGGAGGTTGCGGGGTCGAACCCGACGACCTCCATAAAATTTTAGCACACTGTCCAGGGGACACATGGCGGCCTCAAGAATGGCCACGTGTCACCCTCCAATTGGCCACAAAAACATAACTCGTACAACCTTAACCGAATCACGTAATGCCACTTGTAAGACTATGAATGAATCGTAGAAAAGGAATATTCTTAGGAATATTCCTATTTTGCTGACTGTGCACCTGCATGCTGACTAGGCATCCGAGTCAAACCTGTCGCAAAATTTAGTTGTTTATGAATTTGACCAAAACACGATATCTCCCTCATACGATATCAGTTTTTCGAACTGTTTGTAGCTCCAGAATCAGGAAGACGAGATATACACAACCATCCTAGTTTCAACCCAATCCTATAACTTTCAATTTTGAGAAAAAATTATGAACACCTGATCATTACATCATATTATATCTTCCATCATTTTCTATATATTTAAGTAAAAAATATTTTATAAAATAATCGAATAATTATTCTATAGTTTTCTACATAAAAATTACTTCATAAAATAATATTATATTTAATCCAACATGTTTCATATTTAATACTCTTCCATATTAGATGTGCTTTAATTTATTTACTTTGAATGCTTTTAAGGTCACAGCTAAGCCAAATAACAAATTAGTGTATGAGAACCCCTTGTTTGTAGGACAAGGGTGTGTGAGACCCACTTGTTTGTGGGACAAGGGATCCACCTCCACGCAACGATTTGACTGATAAGAATATGAATGCATACATACACTATCCCCATATGATTTTGAACCTACGACCTCTTAAGAGGAAACACATGCTCTTAACCATTAGGTCAACCTCTTAAAAGGAAACACATGCTCTTAACTATTAGGCCCACTAAAGTTGTATATATATATATATTTTTGATTAATAGAAAAATATTTATAAAATAAAAGTTTAGATTAAACTAGACCTCAATCATCCAAAACACTTAACATTTGAGGAAATTTTTTTTTTTTTTTTCTTTAACCTTGAATGGCATACAAAATCCATGTCCAATTTAATTTCTATACAAATTTGCATAGTACAACTAAAAAATCATCATTAGGAGATCAATTCTTTTTATATATAAATCTTTATTTTTCTTCTTCAAAGAGCTATCCAAGCACCCAACATAGTTATTACACTACTGAATGGATTTCCTTGCATGATTGTCATTCTCATAGTATAATTTTCCTCATATGGTCTTGGATAGCATCTTTGAGGTTATCTTCCCTCCCATTAGTTCAGGCGCAACTTGTATGCCACTTTTTTTACTGTGGGGAGGGGCGCAACTTGTATGCCATTTTTTTTACGGCGGGGAGGGTTCTCAAACAGAGAATGTGATAACTTTCCAACATAAAAATAGATGAATATACTATTGAGAATGCCCACATGGATACCCTTAATTGGAAACCATAGAAAAATGTCCTATGCAACAATGCTTGAAAGCCCACCAATATGACTAGACTTTCTAGCAATGAGATGACACAATGTTTTTTAAATATGGACATAATTGTTGCAAATTGGGCACTTTTTTTTAAAGTAGTTACTACTAATGTACGCCTCATGGAACTTGTAACTCCACTTCAAGCTACCTAACCTAACTCTTTCTTCATACTCTTCCTGTCAAATTTTGTACTTGACTTCAACACATGGAACCTGAAATGAATACTTTATACTTGAGTAGAAGCTCTGTTTATTTTTAAGCACCTGGAAGTCATGTACTCACTAAATATTTTCCTTAACATAATGAGCCTATTATTCTAGATTCAATGATTCCTCACAAGAAATGTTACCAATATTTATTCAGGTAATGTTGTATTGATCATGTAGGTTCACTCTGTTTGAGAGCATATTTTCTTTTGGTGTCAGCATTTGCTCAAATTTCATTATTTTCAATGGCTTTCAATGCTAATAAAATGTATATTCCTTTGAATTATGAATGTGTAAGAAGTAGCCAACCATAAATATGGTTGGATACTCACTCTAAGGACTATTGGATTTGAGCACATTGAGGTTGTAGAGATTAAGCTCGAACTATGAAAAGGAAAAAAATATTTAGAACCACTTCCACAATGGAATAAGAATAGGTTGAAATAATTGAATTTTGATGTTGATAAAAATATATATTTTTTGTCCTAAACTAAAATCTGACCTAGATATATTGTAATAAATCTTGAATCCCGAATCAGGTTGGCATATACAAATAGGGAATGGAATTGTGGATAAATTCCAACCATTCAAGTAGAAAATACTTCAAACACAAGTGTTTCTAGTGAAAATACATATTTATGTTTAACTAAAATACCAAATCAAGGTCTTCTAGTCAATAATTTCTAAGGATAGAGATCTTTTCTATCTATATAGTGCATTCTTTGGAAACTACACTAATTAACCAAAAAGATATAACTTGATACCATGGATACTCCTATCATGTTAATGATACTGTTATCACCAAAATTATATTTTATTGGCTGATGATCAGACAAATTCAGTGTAACTATTTCAAACCACTTCTAACTGAATCTTAGCCTCTTCAGTCTAAGAGGGCTCTCTCAAGGGGGTTTATGATATTGGTTAATGATAAAAAAATAGATGGCTAACTCTATGATTTATGTATTGTTTTTATATGTTTGTAGGTTGAAAAGATCAGAGCTTACTACCATTGGGCTATGGAGTCAGTGACATGAATCTCAATAACAAGGCTTTCCTTGTGGAAGCTGAGGCTTGTAAATATTTCAATGAAAGAGCAAGACATACAGGAGGTTTTCAATAGCCTGAGGTTCAAAGGAAGTCAGAGCATGTAATACATGAATTCTAAGTGATGAGACATCAAAACATTGAAGGTAAACTGTTAAGAGAGATATACCATAGCTTAATACTTAAAGGAAGTCAGGGCATGAAAAATCATGAGTTTTGAGTAATAAGAATTAAGAAATTGAATAAAACCTTTCAAAATATAGGACAAAAACTCATTGAAATATAATAAGAATCTCAAGTGAAGAAAAGTTGTGTTGTTACTGTATATAGTAGCAAACTCCAATAGCTTTACAATCAAATAGTCTTATGAGATAACATCTCCAATATGTAGGTTGAAAATAATATCAATATGTATCCATTGGGCTTATGGAGTCAAAATTTCAGTGATTAGTGAGTTTACTTGACATGGAAGTTGAGGCAGGCCAGAGTTTTTAGTAGTAGGACACACACACATGAGATAAGGAAATACATAGTCAATTCACTTATAAAGGAAGTCAGAGCATCAAAAGGATGAATTCTGAGTAATATAAATGAAAAAAAATACAAGAGAGATACATAAAAGGTAAATATAGAACAAGTAAGCACTAAAACTCCTTCAAAATCTCAAGTTGGCGAAGTAACCCTATCTCTGTATTGCTGAAACAATGAATTTACAATAAGCTGAAATTTTCAAAAAATCTCCAAACCCTTGATAATTCGACCCAATGGCCTTTAATAGACATGTTACATCATCATAAGATCTACCTCTAGGCTAGATACATCGAATTTTTTCCTACTGACACCTTGCATAACCATAAAACATCAAATTTATGACAAACAGACACCTATCCTACTTGACAATCCTATTTCAACTAGGACTCAAACTCTTCATTATTATCTTTAACAACCTTATATTATTAAATAAATTACATCTTTGACTAGTATGCTATCACATGGTCGAATTTAGATGATGAGATTCACTAGTTTGTGACCACTTAACTGACCTCCTCAAAACTAGGAAACAAAACCCTGTTTTTTAGGTAAATGATCTTCTTCTTCTTTGAATATTTTGGCTGTCATCTGGTCTTGAATTCGTGGTCCTTGAGTGTTTAATAATTTATTGACATGGTATTTAACTTTTTCATAGCCTCCAGCTATCAAAAACCTGCTCCAAAACCTGCTAAAAATACTGAAACACAGTGCGCTACGAAAGTAAGGTAGTTTCGTAGCGCACTTTCGTAGCGCCTTAAAACAAGCATTTATCCTCAAAATTTCTAACTCTTTCCTCTTGAATAAGCTTTATCATCCTTCAACACATGTCTCATATCATTTTCAGCCCTTAAAACCCTTTACAACTAATCAATAAGACAAAAACACAGCGACAACAGTTTCATAGCGCTTTTCTGCTTTTTAAGCCTGGAGGCGCTACGAAACTGCTGTAGATGATTTTTTTTTTCATAAATTTGAAAATTGAAACCTGAAAGTGGAAAAAAATTGTATCTAACATATCATTAGCCTCAATAAACCATAAAAAAACTCAAACCAAGAGTTTTGAAGTGTCAATCTCACCTTTCATATTTAAGACATCCTTGCAAATTTTTCCTGTTTTTCTATGAAAAATAGGCCTTGGAACAGAGCCTATATATTATAATCTGTTATATATTTTGAAAAAATGAAGGAATTTTGCGTAGATAAATATGTCTTGAAGACAAAACTCTGTTGGTTTTTTTAAACACATCTCCTGCTATCCAAAAAATTCATTTGAAAAACATGTGTAAAACAGGAAAAATCTGTTTCTGAAAATAGGGCTTCAATGAAATCCTTGTATCTCCCAATTGATAACACCTGTGAGAAAATTGAGAGGGGTTTTTGTATATGGGGTTGTGATGAAGACAAACCTCTTTCATAATTCCATTTTTTTATTATAATTTGGCCAGAAACTGTACTTGAAGTTTACTGCTAAACAGTCATGTACATGACAGTTTTGTAACAACAGTTTCGTAGTGCATTTTAATTTATCAATTTGTGACACCTCCTAATGAATTTGAAGAAACTGAGAAAGGTTTTTTTAGTTAGGTATGTTATGAAGAAAAAACCCTTTCATATTTCCAAAATTCATTTTCAGTTTCTCACACATCGTCTTTGAAGTTGACTTCTCAAAGTCGGAAAACATAGTTTTGCTTCATATTCACTATGAAACTATTAACCAGTTTCGTAGCAAAAAGTGACTTTTTACAGTGTAATGCACTACGAAACTGTGGTTTCTTGGCTAATTTGGCACTTTCGGTACAAAAAAATTTGGAAAATGAAATGAATCGAAGAATTATGAATGATGTAACATGAAGGAGTTTGAATATGGGTGGGTTTAGACCTTAGGGTAAGCTTAAACAAGAAAAATTTGAAATTTCCCTGGACCAAGTAATGAAAAATGAATTCTATGTGTTAGTAATCTGTAATCAGCAAGATTGAAAAAGTACAATCACAGAAACAACATCGTTTCAACCACTTTGGGATTCTAGTATCTAGCCCTCCTGAATTCGGAGAGGGATCTCTCCAATAAGTGCAAAGATGGATTTGTCTTTGAAGTTTTGGGTAATGATATTAGGCTAGCTATGAAGGTCGAGGGTTTGTTTTTGTTTTTGGATGGTTGAGCATGATTAATATTTGAGGTGGAAATTTCTAAGTGTAAAGAGTTTCAAAGGTGAGAAGTTGCAAGTGAATAGAACAAGCTGTGGCCAGGAAGATAGATAATTGCAGGTTTTAGTCCATTGGGCTATGGAGTCATAATAGGGTTTAATTGAAATAGCAAGAGGCAAGAGTGGTCCATGGGGCAAGTCATCTATGTCTAAGGATCTCTTGAAAGTTTGATTTATGGAATGAAATGATACAATAAAAAGGGGAATTTAAACAGATGAAGAACAAAGAGCATCCTAAGATCTGGTAAGTACTTTTAAAATAGCCAGCTTTTGACATACACTTAAAGAAAGACATGAAAGTAAATTAGGATATGTTAAGTACTTTTAAACTAGCCAGCCTTTGATACACTTTCAATAGAAAACATATAAAAAAAATGGAAACACAAATGATAACAAAGGATGGTCTAAGATTTGGTAAGTACTTCTAAACTAGCTAGCTTTTAACACATTCCAAGGGAAAAATTTAGACAGTATTTGGGGATAAAACTAGGACCAGGGCACACCATATCTTCCTTATTTCACCTCTACTTAACATGAAATGAAAGTAACATCCAAGAACAATATTCATCCAAAACAATCAGACGAGGGAATGCCAGCATTCCTATGCTTAAACTGAATTAAATCATTCCTAAATAACACAGATTGGAAGAAAACATTCAGATAAATATTTTCAGTCAAAGAAGGGTACAGATAAACAGTAGGTCCTAACTCTATGCATGATGTTCTTTATAAGAGAAGACAAACATAGTGAAAACATAAATGAAACAACAGTTCACAATAAGAAATAACATCACCGTCGACATAGACCAGGATCCCATAAATCAGCTTGTATTGATGCTCCAAACCAGTTACAGCTTTAAGTCCAATGCTTTAGTTTAGCAATATTCTACACCCCTCAGCCGGCCCCCCCCCCCCCCCCGCATTAACTCAACCAACCCCTCTCTCATCTTCTACAATAGTATTTATATAAGAATGAGGAGGTGAGATCTGATAAAAAGATCTCTAAAGATAATTAATACAGACTTAATGGCTTCTCGGCCTTTGGGGGGCTCAATGAAGAATATTACATAGGTTTCCTCTGTATTAAATGATTTTCATTAATATTTAAGCTCAGTGGGAGCTCTTTTTGACTTTTGAGGATCTGTGTTGTGAAATAGTAACTCTGCTGACATTTTGTCATTAAGTGTGTTTCCAGAATTTATTCTCTGGCTGCGCTTGAGACAAATATCTAATCCTGATCAATAACTTCAACCTTTGATATGAATGCTTTGAGGCACAGGTGGCACTGTGGTAGCTGGGAGGAATCGATTTGCCTCAGCTGTGGCAGTGGAAGCTTTATTCTTGATGAAACTTTATGATTTTTCTTTTAACTGTGTCTTAATTGGGGATTAGGCTTTTGATAAACCACCTTAGATGTAATCCCCATAGATCTGTCTTCAATCTTCTATTCTGATATATTTTTGTCTTCGACACTGATACTCTTTGATTTGTGCCTGATTCACTGGTTTGTTTGTGTGCAGGGCTATGCAGGGGTCGTGTGGCATCAATGCTTCATGAATCATTGACGAAACGTGGAGTTGAAACCTGCAAATGATTCCTTTCGATAAATCGAAGGAGGGAGGATCGTCACCCTCAGCCTTTGAAATTTTCTTCAGTATAGCGGAAAAACCATTTAAACCGTGAAAAATACGAACAACATTATAAAATCCTGTATATATAGGTTTACTGCTTCAGAAGGTGCGTGGAGAGAGCATGGCCGTTAGATGGCATCATCCAACGATCGAGATTGATTAGAGGAGGTCAAAGGAGAGGCGGAAGAAGAATTTAAATCGGAGCCGTTGATTGCGCAGAGATCGACGGTCGGGAGTGGAGGTGAATAAATAATGTGAAGGGGTCACATTATTCGGAAAAATAAAATAAAAAGCAGAGAAAAAGGTTTAAAATCTTTGTTTCAGCGAAAAATGGTTAAAAAATGAGTGGGGAGCTCGGGACGAACGTGGGTCGTCGGATGAGATCGGCCCACGTGATCAACGGTGGAGATCGGGGGTGACTGTGCGAGGAACCCATGGAGATCCGCTCCAATTAGAATCTGCTGCGTGGATGCTGATGTGGTGTTGGGGACCACCGGCACTTGCGGGCCCGTTGACTGTCGCTGTGGAAGAGGGGACCGGGGCGATGGAGTGTGGGCCATCGATCTGCAGATCAGATCGATGGCGGAGATGTTTTAAATAACCACGCCATACCACGTTCATCTTACGGGTTTCTTCAGAGCGAGATCACTGTCCGATGAGCTAGCCTCAGATCGGATGGCGCACACCAATATCGCGCCGAGCTGATATCCAATCTTTATTGCGTGATGAGGGCAGTATTTCAAAAGGGCTTGAGGCCACGTGTCGAGCGGTGGCGCTGATCGCTGCCAAACGGAAAAGCTTCCTCGCTCTCAAAAGAGATGCGATGAATCCCGCCTGGTTTTGAATAGTTAATGATCGAAAACATTTAAAACCCAAAAAATTAATATAACAAAGGTTTAAGCTTTGGGGGTGGAAAATATATTTGCAATACAGCTCAGTGCCCATCTGCGGGGCCATGGGTTATATGGAAAGTAATATGACTAGGGGTTATAACGCGTGGGGCTAATCGGCATCGGAGCTTTTAACAAGGGGGAAGAGTTGCGCGCTGTGTTTCCTCCGATGTGATAAGCGCCCAAATGGTTTAGCGCCTAGATCCAGCACCAGGGCATGTGTAGTGGAAATGGTTAAGGACTTAACCCAAGGGGGCTTAAACCTTTACACGGAAATATGTATTTTTATGAAGTTTTTGATGTTTTTCAAGGGTTGTGAGAGTTTTGATAAGGCACAGAAAGGGTCTTGAACCTTATCAAAGGGGTTTTGATGGAGGGGAAGGAGAAAACTATGAAAATGAAGGATTTTGCGGGAAATAAAGGGATAAGAAATGAGGTTAGTGTTGGAATAGGGGGGATGGGGAAAATGGTGTTTGCAGCAGTATTCTGTCTTTGAAATCAACAGAATTTTTGAGTGTAAAATGAGCACAACAGTGAAGATTTTGGACAGAGGCATGAGGCCTTCAAGAGTTTTCGAGAGCCAACACTTTTTTGCAATAAAATTTGTTCCTTGAAGACTCAAAAAATGATTTAGCCACCTTTTGGTATAACAAATTTCATAGGTGGCTAACAGTGGCTCCACTTGGGGATGGTGCCTTCTTGAAGGCATCAAGAAATTCAGACTTGCATTGTCTGGGAGGCTGATTAGTGCCTTATCCATTGGGTTGCCCTTCCTTTGCTGGGATGATTTTCTTTTGCTCTGAAAACATATTAGCAGCCCTAAAAACAATGGACCTTTCAAAAACAAACTTTCTACCTACCCAATCCTACAGATCTAACATTTTTTCTTCTTTAGGGTGCACTTGGATTGGCAACCTCTTTTACAACATTTTATTCTTTTGAAAGAAGGAAATCTAATCTATTTATACTCCTTATTTCTCCATGGAATCAGATTAAACAGTCAAGACCATATGATTCTCTACCTAATCTACTGTCTATTGGGATTGAACTGTCCAACATATTTTATTCACTAAATTCTACAAAAAAAATTTAAAAACAGCCAAGTCAAGATTAAGATGTTTGACTTACTGTGATCTATGGCATAGAAACAAGCTGCACATAGACATTTATTCTGCAGAAGATTAAAATAAAATGGAAGGCTTAGGATCTGAAATTTCAAAGCATTTCCTTCATCTTTCATTCAGCTCTGTTTTGACTCTTATTTGAGCTGTTCTTCTTTTATCAACTGGTTCAGATTTTAAGATGATTAGAACCAGATTTACCTTTGTTTCGACTAAAAAATAAAACAAATTTGAGTCACCACTCTTTGGAATCTCAGGTTCAGATTTTGAGCATGTTTGAAACTTTAATTTCTAGCCTAATCTACCTACTGATAAACCAAGATTAAACAGTTTGGCAAATCGAATTCACTATCATATCAGTAGAAAATTTAAAGCTAATTAGTCAAGATTAGGCTGTTTGACTAACTATAAGTGTGTTTTTTGGGAGTGGCATTTAAGCTTGCACACTTTCAGATTTGTTTCTCTTTTTTGGTATGGGGCTATACCTTTCTTGTTTTCACAATCTGCCCTCTTTTCTTTCTTTCTTTGTTTTTGCATTTTGATTTTTTCTAACTTTGAATGCAATGATGGGTGGAGTATTTATAATGAGAAAAAGATAAAAAGGCTTTCGGAACATAACAATGTATCAAGAGAAGTAATGCTTGAGCATCCTGCCATTGACAGGACCCCCAAACAATTCTGCTCCATGCAACTCTTGCAAGAAATATGCATTGTTACCAGAGGCTGAATGAATAGAGTAAGGGCCAATCCATAAGTTGTCAATTTTTCCATGCTTTCCCTTGTCTTCCCTCCTTGAGTCCCACTTCAAAACTTTGTCCCCAATATTGAAATTTCTGGCCTTTGTTCTTCTGTCAAAAAGCTTTTTAATGCCGTCCTGCTTCTGCAATGCTTTGTTATAAACCTCCTCTTTGGTTTGCTGAAGATGAATGGTCTGATTTATTCTTCTGATCATGTCATTATCTTCAGTTTGAAACTCTTGAATCAACTTCATCACTGGTACACCAAGGTTGGTTGGAAAAATTGCATCAGTACCATACACAAGCTGGAAAGGTGGCATGCCAATAGATTTCTTCAAAGTCAATCTGTCAACCCAAAGTGCATGAACTAGCTTTGTGTTCCAAGAATTTTTGTTGTCCTCCAAAATTTTCTTGATTATGTTCACTAAACTCTTGTTTGAGGATTCCGCAAGTCCATTACCTTGAGGGTAATAGGCTGTAGAATGCCCCAATGTTATCCGATATCTGTGACATAATTCAACCATCCTCTTTGATCCAAATGCCGTTGCATTATCAGTGATGATCTTGGTAGGACAGCCAAAGCTGGAGAGAATGTTAGTCTCCATGAATTTTATAATAACAGAATCATTGGCCTGCCTACAATGAATGGCTTCTATCCACTTAGTGAAATAGTCTGTGGTAGTGAGAATCCATCAATGCTGGGTAGAAGATGGTGGATGGATTTCTCCTATGAATTCAAGTCCCCACTGTTGAAAAGGAGCTTCAACAGTGATTGGATGCAGAGGTAGGGGTAGAAGTTTTCGTTTGCCTTCAAAAAGTTGACATTTATGACAGGCAATGATCATCTTGTGTATATCAAGAAAAAGAGTAGGCCAATAGAAACCAACCCTCAAAATTTTGTTGGTTGTTGTCTTCCAGTACAAATGACCTCCACACTCTCCTTCATGGAACTCATGCTTAACCTTCTCTGCATCAAACTTAGGAAAACATTTAAGCAATACACCACTTGCATTTTTCCAATAAAGACATCTATCTATAATGCAATAGTTTACAGCTTTTAACTTTAGGAACCTTGCCTTTGTTTTTGTCAAACCAGGAGGTGTATTTAAATTAAGCAAAATATAAATAATATTAGCATACCAAGAGGAATTCATAAAATGGTCTTCAACAATGGGAGTTAATATTTCCTCTTGATCATCCAAAGCATCAATCATATTAATATCAAGAACTTCAAAATTGGATTCAACCATTAATCTAGCTAGACCTTGGCCTTTGATCAGCTTAGTGGGTTTTATCTCTAAATCATATTCAAGGATAACAACAATCCACTTACCTCTCTTACCATCTGGGTCCTGTGTTAGAATGTATTTAACAACTAAGTTTGGGACAAAGGAAATGATGTGTGAGTGCAAGATGTATACTCTGAAGTCTTTCAAAGCTTTAACCAAAGAAAAAACTTGCCTCTCCATAATGTTATACTTCAGAGGGGCATCCCTCATTGCCTTGCTAAAGAATGCAATGGGCTGCTCTTGTCCTTGTGGGTTTTTCTATAAAAGGATAGCAGCTATGGAATGTTATAATGCAAACGAAAAAATATAAAAATATTTTGAAAAATCGGGACTTATTAGAACCGGTGTTTTGGTTAACGCTTGTTTCACCAACTCAAAGGACTTCTTTGCTTGCAAGGTCCACTTTACCCCTTGCTCCTTCTTCAACATGTTTGTAATATTTCTAAGAAGCTCAGCCAAGTTGGGGATGAACCTTCTCAAAAAGTTAATCTTTCCAATGAAATATTGCAACTCCTTGATGTTCCGAGGATGAGAGATTTGCAATATGGCCTCAATCCTTTTGGGATCTAAATTAATACCCTCTTCTGAAATGATGTGCCCAAGAAGTTTACCTTCTTGGAGCCCAAATAGTGTTTTCTTAGGGTTTAAACATATCCCAAACTTTCTGCATTTCTCGAAAACTTTTCTTAAGTGTTCTAAGTGCTCTTCATCTGTTTTTGAAAACACAGTAACATCATCGAGGTATATAATGATGAGGTAGCCCAGTTCTTCCAAGAATGCTATGTCTATGGCTCTTTGAAAATTTGCTCCAGCATTCATTAGACCAAAGGGAATTTTCACATACATGAAAGAACCCCATGGTGTAGTAAAGGCTATCTTTAATTGATCAGCAGGGTGAACTAAGATCTGATTGTACCCTGAGTAGCCATCAAGCAAAGAAATTCTTCTAGACCCTACCACCCTTTGTAAAATATGATCCATCTTAGGTAAAGGGTAGGTTCCTTTTAATGAAGCTTTGTTTAAGTCTCTAAAGTCTATACAAAGCCTAATTTCTCCAGTTTTCTTCCTAACTGACACCATATTAGACACCCACTTAGAATATCTAATAGGGACAATAATACCAGCATCGTACATTTTCATGATCTCCTTCTGAACCAAGGGCAACTGGACAGGGTTTATTCTACGCATTTTCTGTTTGAATGATTTTTGGTTTTCTTTAAGGGGAATTTTGTGCTGTATTATTTCAGTGTCATAGGATTTAAGATCTTCGTAACTCCACACAAAAACATTAGAAAATTGTTTAAACAGCTCTATGTATTTGAGTTTAATGTGAGCTGGTAAAGTTTTAGACAGTTTGATCATTTTCAGTTTAAACTCACTGCCTATATTGCACTCTTCCACTTCAGTCTCTACAGGTTCCAGTTTTGGCTTCTTGGCCACATCATTAAAATCGAACAACTCTTCTAAAGGTGCCAGACCACTTGGAAAAATATGATCTTTAGAGTACAGAGTTTCTAACTCCTCTGTTTCTAACTCTGTATTCAATTTTGTTTCATTTTTAAGTTTGCTAGTCAGAATATTAATATTGACAAGCTCAGGAGATAGCTCTTCTTCACAAAGAAAATTTTCTTCACTGCAGTCTATTTCATAATCTGAGTCCGAACTGTGTAGTTCGAATTCATTTTTGAATTGCATGAAGTATTCTATTTGTTTGTCTCTGTCAAACACCTGCAAATACTTTTCATTATCAGGCATGGCTGGTCTAAATTTTATCCGAGTTTTGCAGTCTTTGGTTTCATATGGCGTTAAGCATGTTCTAGCTGCAAAGGCTAAATTGTGGGCCGTAGTATTTCTTTTCCTTGGGACAAAAATTATCTGGTATTCTTCAAAAGTTTTTAAAAGGTCCATCACATCGTTTCGGTAAGCCCTAATTCTGGGATGATTTGCGTTATACTCCCCACTGACTTGCCTAATGACTAACTCTAAATCCCCATATACATTGATTCTTTTGGCTCCTAACTTTTTCAACAAACGTAAGCCTAAGAGAAGGGATTCATATTCCTCTATGTTGTTAGAACAATGAAAATTCAATTTGCAGGAAATGATTTCTGTGTGGTTGCTTTCAGTGTTGTAGATCTAGACACCTGCACTAGCGTTGTTCTTAGTGTAGGATCCATCAAAATACATACTCCACAGAGGACTATTTTTGGTTTCTGTTTGGTGATCGTCCTCTTCAACTAAAATTCTTTCTGATTGTTGTTGAATATCAACACTTAGTTGGATTTGTTTCAACTCCTCAAGTTTTTCGTTGTGTTTAGGGTTACTTTCTTGACTGTCAAGGTTTAAGAGCAATGGATGAATGAGTTGTAGCTCAAGACATGTGTTTTTTTTGCTAGAGTCTACAGGTTCAGCAAACTATTTAGACACTCCTACATTATCTTCTTCCTCCTCTCTATCTGTCATTAAATAAAACAAGGTCACTTGTTCACTGAAAGTTTCATTATTGAAAAGGATATATGAATCGAGGCCTGTGTTTACAGAATACAGAGGAGAATTTAGTGGTCTTTCTTGACTTGTAACTGTGTATTGCATATGAGACTCCATGTAAAGTCTTCTATTCTGATTGAAAACAGGGATAGTCGCATAGGTCATGTCCATTTGCATAGTCCCTTGTAACTTGGCCCCCCAAGATCTTGATAATAACATTCCATACTTTGGGGGCACATCAACCACAACAATATCCATTACTAAGCATTTGGCTGGAATCTGGGCTAAGTTAACACAAAGGTCTTTGATTAATCCTAAACATTTTACTCTGCTTGAGTCAAAGGAGTAAAGGTCTTTGTAAGGTCTGGTGATTTCAAGGCCTAGGCTCTCCATGACAGATTTGGGAATTAAATTATGAGAAGCCCTGGAATCATGCATAGCGTTGTGCAGAATTTTGTCATGAACGTTTAAACTTACATAAAAGGGAGGCACAGGTCCCTCTTGATACTTGCCTTCAATCTTAGGACCAAAAATGAGCTCTGGTTGGTCATCATTAAGATTGACTGTGTCATTATTAACCTCAATATTTAAAGCCTTCAAAATTTGGGTTCTATATACATTTTGGGCAGCTAACTCAGTCAGGGGAACAAAGATTTTGATCTTTGAAATTTCCTGCTCTAGGCTAAAAGGAATTTGGTTCTTTGAAGAACTTGTCTCAGCCTTACTAGCTGCCAGTCTATCGGCAACATCAGCTCACTTATTTTTCCTATTTACATTTGATAAAATGGTTTTAACAGGAGTACTAGTTGAAGTGTTAGTACTACTAATATCCGCACTCTGTTTTTCATTGTTTTAAGTGCCTTTGTCTTTACCTTTATCAGAATTCATAGCTACTGTTTTGTCCTTTTTCTTGACAACTTTAGGCTTGGTTGCAGTGATTTTTTGTGAAGATTTTTCAGAGGTTTTGGTGTTGGGAGTTTGTTGACTAGTTTTGCTTCTAAGGTCGTATTCCCTTTGAGATTCTATGATGAAATTTTCCATGTCTTGATAATAATTTTCATCATCATCTCTTTTTTCATCATAAGGTGTGTATAGATCTTGCTTTCTATCATAATGAATCTCAAATTCATCATTATCTACCCCTAGCATGTTAATATCATCTTCCTCTATTATCTCATCTGTTTCCTCAACCTCACTTACATAGTTTTGATGAAAGGGAGGAGTGATCTGTTGATCATCTTCCCTGGGTCTGTTTGGAGGTTGGTTCCTTCTAAAATTCTGATTTTGGTTCTGGTTTCTGTTTTGAGGAGCAGTTTGGTTTTGGCTGGCTTGTGCTCTTTTAATTATGCTCATCTCTTTCATCATCTCCTCGATCATTCTCTCCATATTTGAGTTGGAAGTAGAGGGTGTAGACTCCTCTCTAAATGACACCCTCTTTTCATTTTTGATTCTTTCTCTCTTCTCCATCAAGTTGACTTCCACAGAAAGAGCACCTTTTTGCATATCTTCAAGAGTTGCAGGATCCCTCTCTCTCAGCTGATAGGCCATCTCAGGGTCAAACCCTTCAAGAAAATTGTTTAAGCTGAGCCTTGTGGAGGTTTTAGATCTGCGGAAAGTGCATTATATACACTGTTAAATCTGGTACAATAAGCTTGTACACTTTCCCTGGTGTTTCTATGAAGGTTCTTGTAATTAGAAAGGACCTGGAGAGGATTCTTCTTTACTTCCCATTTGTTTAAGAATGTCTGATGGAAATATTGGAGATCATTGATACTATGGGGAGTGAAGCCTTTAAACCATTTTCTTACTTCTCCCCCTAAGCTTTGAGAAAATAATCTAAGCTTGACAGAATCATCATCAATTTCATTTCTGTCAAAGTAGTCATTCATCTTATCCACATGTTCTGATGCAGTTGTATCATTGCTAGCATCATATAATGGAATTTTGGACTGATAGTCCTATGGAATATTGACTAATGGTACAGGAAGGACTAAGGGAGCATACCATGTAGCCATGGCAGGAGGTGGAGGTGGATTTACAAGAAGTGGATTAACAAGAGGGAAAGTGGGCTAGAATGGAGTGTTTTGGATAGTGGATGTAGGGTGAGCAGAAGTGGATGGACCAGGAGTAGATTGCTGAGCTGATCTTGGATGAGAGACACCTAAGTTGTGAAGGAAATGTAAATCAGGAGGTGTGGTTTCTCTGCTACTAGGATGTTCACTTGTTTCAGGAGATGAAATTGAAGACTCAGAATCTAACTGATCTAAATCATCAAGAGACCTAGTTCTAAAGGGATTTACTAAGTCAACTTGTGATTTTTTTAGAGCTGAAAGATTTTCAGGAACTGAATTAGCTCTCAAGGGTGATCTGAAAACAATTGATAATTTAATCCTAAGAGACTTCCTAAGGATACTTTCTAGGTTATCAACCATCTCAGGTGGATCAGGGTCAGGATAGGCTCTAGTGTGAATCTTTCTAGGAGCCACTATGTTGTGTTTTTTAGACCCAAATAAAAAAGAAAAGTTCAACCAGATATGACAGTCTTTAAATGGTCAACTAATCTATTTACACAAATTTTAATCCTATAGTCCTCTAATTGAGTTTGAATGATATTAAAATGATAAGGGTTATTCCCACTGGAGTCTTAAGGTCTGTTCAGGATTATGGAGTCGCGAAGTGGAATTTTTTAGCTCCTAAGGAGGTAAAAGGTTTTATGGTCCACCACCATGTTTATTGGATACCAATCTGAAATATTTTTTGGTATTTCTGAGTTATTTTTTAGTTGTGTTGTTTCTAAGAATGTCCTAACTTTGTTTCAAAACTTAGCTATGGTTATGAGACAAAGACAGTCTACTCTTATGGCTAAGCCAGCTGATTTTTCAAGGTTAGATAAAGCCTTATGAGAATCCTAGGGTTTACCTAGCTTGTCACTGATTCAAACAAGTTTCATCATGATTACCATTTGTTGGTAGTGCTTGAGAAGGCTGCTTCTTACTCACAAAGTTTTATGAAGTTTTTAAGGGAACCTAAGGTGAAAATTCAACTTCAATCCCCAGCGAAGTCGCCAGAAATGTTAGTTTCTGGTGGCTCAGCTATTTAATATAGCAAATGTTTAGTGAGTAAAGGGGTTTTTGAGATATTTTAAAGTTTTGAACAAGAAAATCACTCAAATTTCCTCAGTGGAGTCGCCAGAAATGTTAGGAATCTGTAATCAGCAAGATTGGAAACGTCTGATCACAGAAACAACATCGTTTCAACCACTTTGGGATTATAGGATCTAGCCCTCCTGAATCCGGAGAGGGATCTCTCCAATAAGTGCAAAGATGGATTTGTCTTTGAAGTTTTGGGTAATGATACTAGGCTAGCTATGAAGGTCGAGGGTTTGTTTTTGTTTTTTGATGGTTGAGCATGATTACTGTTTGAGGTGGAAAGTTCTAAGTGCAAAGAGTTTAAAAGGTGAGAAGTTGCAAGCGAATAGAAAAATTTGTGGCCAGGAAGATAGATAATTGCAGGTTTTAGTCTATTGGGCTATGGAGTCATAATAGGGTTTAATTGAAATAGCAAGAGGCAAGAGTGGTCCATGGGGCAAGTCATATATGTCTAAGGATATCTTGAAAGTTTGATTTATGGAATGAAATGATACAATAAGAAGGGGAATTTAAATAGATGAAGAACAAAGAGCAACCTAAGATCTGGTAAGTACTTTTAAACTAGCCAGCTTTTGACATACACTTAAAGAAAGACCTGAAAGTAAACTAGGATTTGGTAAGTACTTTTAAACTAGCTAGCCTTTGATACGTTTTCAATAGAAAACATATAAAAATAGAGGGAAACACAAATGATAACAAAGGATGGTCTAAGATCTGGTAAGTACTTCTAAACTAGCCAGCTTTTAACACATTCCAAGGGAAACATTCAGACAGTCTTTGGGGATAAAAATAGGACCAAGGCACACCATATATTCCTTAGTTAACCTCTACTTAACATGAAATGAAAGTAACATCCAAGGACAATATTCAGCCAAAACAATCAGACGAGGGAACACCAGCATTCCTATGCTTAAACTGAATTAAATCATTCCTAAATAACATAGATTGGAAGAAAACATTCAGATAAATATTTTCAGTCAGAGAAGGGTACTGATAAACAGTAGGTCCTAACTCTATGCATGTTGTTCTTTATAAGAGAATATGAACACAGTGAAAAAAGAAATGAAACAACAATTCACAATAAGAAATAACATCACCGTTGACATATACCAGGATCCCATAAATCAACTTGTATTGATGCTCCAAACCAGTTATAGCTTTAAGTCCAATGCTTTAGTTTAGCAATCACCTACACCCCTCAGCCTAACTTATCTATCACAATTAGAGCTCCAAGCGCCAGTGAACACTATTTACAAGTAGAAGTATCAAGCTCAATCACATTTCAATTCTAAGTAGCCAACTCAACCAACCCCTCTCTCATCTTCTGCAGTAGTATTTATATAAGAATGAGGAGGTGAGATCTGATAAAAATATCTCTAAAGATAATTAATACAGACTTAATGGCTTCTCGGCCTTTGGGGGGCTCAATGAAGAAGCTTACATATGTGTCCTCTGTATTAAATGATTTTCATTAAGATTTAAGCTCGGTGCGAGCTCTTTTTGACTTTTGAGGTTCTGTGTTGTGCAATAGTAACTCTGCTGATATTTTGTCATTAAGTTTGTTTGCAGACTTTATTCTCTAGCTGCGCTTGAGACAAATATCTAATCCTAATCAATAACTTCGGCCTCTGATATGAATGCTTTGAGGCACAGGTGGCACTGTGGTAGCTGGGAGGAATCGATTTTCCTCAGCTGTGGCGGTGGAAGCTTTTTGCCTGATGAACCTTTATGATTTTTCTTTTAACTGTGTCCTAATTGGGGATTAGGCTTTTGATAAACCACCTTAGATGTAATCCCCACAGATCTTTCTTCAATCTTCTGTTTTGATATATTTTTGTCTTCGACACTGATACTCTTTGATTTGTTCTTGATTCATTGGTTTGTTGGTGTGCAGGGCTGCGCAGGGGTTGTGTGGCATCAATGCTTCATGAATCATTGACGAAAAGTGGAGTTGAAACCTGCAAATTATTCCTTTTGATAAATCTAAGGAGGGAGGATCGTCAACCTCAGCCTTTGAAATTTTCTTCAGTATAGCGGAAAAACCATTTAAACCCTGCAAAATACGAACAACATTATAAAATCCTGCATATATAGGTTTACTGATTCAAAAGGTGCATGGAGAGAGCATGGCCATTATATGGAATCATCCAATGGCCAAGATTGATTAGAGGAGGTCAAAGGAGAGTCGGAAGAAGAATTTAAATCGGAGCTGTCGATCACGCAGAGATCGACGGTCGAGAGTGGAGGTGAATAAATAATGTGAAGGGGTCACATTATTCAGAAAAATAAAATAAAAAGCGGAGAAAATGTTTAAAATATTTGTTTCGGTGAAAAATAGTTGAAAAATGAGTGGGGAGCTCAGGACAAACGTGGGTCGTCGGATGAGATCAGCCCATGCAATCAACGGTGGAGATCGGGGGTGACTATGCGAGGAACCCATGGAGATCCGCTCCAATTAGAATCTGCTGTGTGGATGATGATGTGGCGTTGGAGACCACCGACAATTGTGGGACCGTTGAATACCACTGTAGAAGAGGGGACCGGGGCGATGAAGTGTGGGTCGTCGATCTGTAGATCATATTGACGATGGAGATGTTTTAAATAACCGCGTCGTACCACGTTCATCTTACGGGCTTCTTCAGAGCGCGATCACCATCTGATGAGCTGGCCTCAGATCGGACGGCGCATGCCAATATCGCTCCGAGCCGATATCCAATCTTTAATGCGCAATGAGGGCGGTATTTCAAAAGGGCTTGAGGCCACATGTCGACTGGTGGCGCTGATCACTGCCAAACAGAAAAAAAACCACCTCCCTCTCAAAAGCGGTGCGATGAATCCCGCCCGATTTTGAATAGTTAATGATTGAAAACATTTAAAACCCAAAAATTTAATATAACAAAGGTTTAAGCTTTTGGGGAAAAAAATATATTTGCAATACGGCTTGACGCCCGTCTGCGGGGCCGTGGGTTATGTGGAAAGTAATATGATCGTGGGTTATAATGCGCAGGGCTAATCGGCATCAGAGCTTTTAACAAGGGGGAAGAGTTGCGCGCTGCATTTCCTCCGATGTGATAAGTGCCCAAATGGTTTAGCACTTGGCTCCAGCACCAGGGCATGTGTAGTGGAAATGGTTAAGGAATTAGCCCAAGGGGGTGTAAACCTTTACACATAAATATGTATTTTTATGAATTTTTCAATGTTTTTCAAGGGTTGTGAGAGTTTCGATAAGGTACAGAAAGGGTCTTAAACCTTATCAAAGGGGTTTTGATGGAGGGGAAGGAGAAAACTATGAAAATGAAGGATTTTGCGAGAAATAAAGGAATAATAAATGAGGTTAGTCTTGGAAGAGGGGGGAGGGGGAAAATGGTGTTTGCAGCAATATTCTGTCTTTGAAATCAGCAGAATTCTTGAGTGTAAAATGAGCACAGCAGTGAAGATTTTGTACAGAGGCATGAGGCCTTCAAGAGTTTTCAAGAGCCAACACTTTTTTGCAATAAAATTTGTTCCTTGAAGACTCCAAAAATGATTTAGCCACCTTTTGGTATAACAAATTTCATAGGTGGCTAACACTATGACCCTACCATTTACACATGAAATTATTCAGGCTTGTCAAATGATGCTTCATTTTTTTGGGTGATAACAGATGCAATTCCTGAGAAACCCCTCTTTAACTAAGATACACAATTCTACTTACACCCTTTGGAAACATTTGCCAATACTTTCAATGTCATCATGGAAGAGTAACAATTTAACGCTACTCTTTCCTACACTACTGCCTTATGGCGTTTCCTTTGCAACATCTGGTGGAATTGCTAGTTCTAAAAATTTCATTATTTACACTAACATAAATGAAGAATCTATATCCGTTAGGGGAATTTTGAGATCTAAAATGGGTATCCCAAGGAAAATCAAAATTAAAATTAAAGGGATAAGATAATAATTATGAATCGTTAATGAAAAAGGAATAAAACTATACTTTTATTGTATTTTTGACTTACCTCATTATAGGTTTACTCTGATGTTTGGGCACTCATTAGATGTGGAATTAAATTGCACATCTAATTGGTCCCCAATTTGGATACGTTTGAGTGGCCCAACATTGAGGAAAACAAAAATACATTAAAAAGCTTGTTTATTGAAATAAACACATTTTTGATGTGTTTTCAATTTTTCCTCGTTTGATTTTACTAAAAAATATGCAAAATAGCTACTTGCTAGATGTCGAATCTAATTATGCACCAAGCAGGTGGCACAATTGAAATTTGAGTAAACCTATAAGGAAACAAGTCAAAAATAAGATTAATTTTTCTTTTCCTTCACTCCAAAAATATTTACCCATGGGGGTGACATCATCACCTTGAATTATATTGGTTATTTAAAGTTTATTTTGTTAGTACATATTTCATTTTGATGCAATTTTTTTACCTCAAAATTCCCTTAATGTGTTTTATTCTTTAGAAATATGATAAAAACATTGAACATAATATAACTTCGATGAGTCAAAGTCTATCTAACAATGAATTAATATATTATTTAATTGAAAAAAATACTTCAAATCTTGTTAAATATATTGAAAAATATAGAAATTTTATACTAGCCAAGCATACTGAAGGTAAAAGTCCCTTTACCTATAGTCGATGTTTTTCTTTCACAAACCCATTTATATAGAAAACTTGTGCATTGGATTATTAAATTTTTTTGGGTGTGGAGCCTGATTTTCATCCTAATTCAGAGATCCTTGTTTTAGCCGGATGTATACCCCAGGAAAACTGTACACCCCTGCAGCGGGGGGCGGGGGGTGTAGGGGGGACTTGTCCCCCCTGCGGGGTTCGGGGGCTAGTGGTCCCCTGGCAGGGGTTTCGGGGGAAGCACCCCCGAAGCTAAAAACTTATGTAAAATTTCCTTGTAAAAGTATAGTAATTTCTAGTCAATCTAGGTCGTTCATTAGGAAGATGATCTGACGGTAGAAGTTATGTTTAGTTTAGGGTTTTTTTCCTAGAAGGAAACCCCTTGCTTTGTATGAGGGTATTGTATTGTGGCTGTGTAATGTATGAGTATTCTTAGAGCGAGAAACAGATAGGGAGACTTTGAGAGAGAAAAGAGGATATTACAACGGATTTTCTGTAGGTTGTGTCTCTTCATTTGCTGGATAATAGAAAGGAAGGATTTTCTATTTGGGGTGGACGTAGCCCAAATTGGGTGAACCACGCATATCTATATCCTTCTTGTTTTATGTGTTTTGTGTGATTGTGTTTTCCACATATTTTATGTGTTGCATTGCTCTGTAATATATAATTTTCTAACAACTGGTATCAGAGCCGAAGGTTTATTTGGCTGATAAACTCGTAGGAAAGAAGGGTTCTTGGTTCGAGTGGGAGCAATGGTGGAAGATGGTAAGTTTAGGGTCGAGAAATTTAATAGCCAAAATGTCCCGTTGTGGAAGATGCAGATGGAAGATTATCTGTATCAGAAAGATCTGTGCCTACCATTGAGCAGAAAAACAAAGAAGCCGACGGCTATGACAGACGTAGAATGGGAGATTCTCGATAGAAAGGCACTCGGAACAGTATGGCTGTGCCTCGCGGTGTCGGTAGCCTTCAATATTTCGAAGGAAACAACAACAAAGGGTTTGATTAAAGCATTGGAGAAACTATACAAAAAACCCTCGGCCTCAAACAAGGTATCTCTCATGAAATGTTTATTTAATATGAAGATGTTAGAAGGTGGATCTGTTCCAGACCATTTAAATTATTTTAATAAAGTTACCAGTCAGTTAAGTTTTGTAGGGGTAAACTTTGATGATGAATTTAGGGCTCTTTTATTTCTATGCTCATTGCTATAAAGTTGGAACATTTTAGTTATGGCCATTAGTAACTCTGTCTCTGGATCTAGTACTTTAAAGTTTGATGATGTTGTCGATGCTATCCTTAGCGAGGAAATGCGACGGAAAAGCTCCGGTGAGACATCGGGTAATTATTTTAGTGCAGAGTATAGGGGAAGAAGAATGGAAATAGGAAAGAGCTCAAGATATCACAGTAAATCAAGGAAAGGCAGATCCAAGTCCAGATTGGGGATAGTGTACTGGAAAGCGGAAATAAAGGACACCTAAAGAAAGACTGTAGATATCGGAAGGGAAAAGAAGGAGACACATAGCAAGAAAACAATCATGAAGAAAATGTGATAGGTGATGTGTTACAAGATGCTTTGATTCTTTCTTTTGAAAATTTTACTGATTCTTGGGTTGTAGATTCACTGGCCTCATTCCATGCCACACCTGATAAGAAATATTTTCATGACTATGTTCAAGGAGATTTTGGACAAGTCCGTTTGGGTGATGATAAGCCCTGTAAAATTGTTGGAATGGGTAAAGTTCTTATAAAACAACAGAATGGAAACCAATGGATATTAAAGGAGGTAAGGCATGTTCCAGATCTGAAGAAAAATATGATTTCAACAGGGCAGTTAGGCAGTGAAGGCTGTGTGACATCTTTCACAGATAAAACTTAGAAGGTCACCAATGGAGCCCTGGTAATAGCAAAAGGCGAAAATGTTGGTACATTGTATTTCGCCTTTTGGTAATAGCAAAAGGCGAAAAGGCCACAGGATCACCATTTGTAGCCTGTGCTGAGGTGCATAGCCAAACTGAGGAGCAGGACTTTCAAGAAGTTGAAAATTCCACTCCAGAATTATTGCAGGAAGGGAACTCTAGCAACTTTTGCGAAGGAGAAGGAGAAACAGGGGAAACCAAGGACCCAAAATCTCCTCTTGAAACAAATCAGTCATTAGATAGCCCAGATAAGGGGAGTGCTGCGAAAGTCATTGTTGAAGAGATTCAATCTCCTCAAACACCTGGTATTCCCATTATTCCAGATAAAGGAAGCGTTATTAAAAAGATCCCTGTCAAAACCGTTCCCACCCAACCTAGGAATACCCTCCTAGATATCCCAGAAGGTTACTGGCATATATTCGATCCCATGGCTCAAAACCAACCAAACGCTCAAAACCAGCCAAACACCCAAACCTCTACATTACAATATCCTATAGTGGATTCTGCAGCAAATGCACCCATGAAAGCTATCCCTCTTCAGCATATCCCCACATTTCACGGACTCACATCAGAAGATCCGGATGCATTCCTATTTGAATTCGATGTGTTATGTCGGGGGTACGATTACACCACCGATCCCCAAAAATTGAAATTATTTCCCTCTACATTGAAAGGAGCTGCTTTAAGATGGTTTAGGGGGCTAGGTGGCGGGGTTATCAACAATTGGGATCAAATGAAAGAATCCTTCTTAAAGAAATACCAGGATTATTGTAGGTCTAGAGAATTAAAAGACGAAATATTTCAAATGACAACCAGACCAAATGAAACATTAGAGGAGTATGTGGAACGTTTTCAGTATAATTTACAAAGATCTCCTTATGCATCGCTACCTTTACCTGATAATGTGTTAAAAACCGCATTAATGAGGGGCATGAAGGAACAATGGATTGAAACATTAAACATTATGAGCAAAGGGGATATTTATCAAGAGAGTTTTTACTGACATCCTTGACTTATGTATCAGGAGTTCGAGAGGCAGCACAAGAATAAAACCTACAGAATATGATCGGTTTGCAAGAGATAACAAAGTATCAGCAGAAGGAGTAACACGTGCAGAAATTGGAAATTTATTAGAAAATTTTAAAACTGATATTATGGGGACACTAACTACACAACTTGATATTGTGCATGCTAAACAGAAGCAGTTGGAGGCAGAACAGAATTTGGCAATCTTCTCGCTATAAAAAGGGTCTCTTTCACTTACCCTTCATTAATATGTCAACCCGAGAGCGTTTTGTCATTACAAAGAGTGACTCAATCCGAGGCTCATTCGTCAGAGTAATGCTAGTAGTACAGTGCTTAAGAAATACAAGAGTAAACGGATGCTTAACTGAAATCAAATTACTTTAAAGAAATAAATCACAAAATCAGAAAACTTAATAACTTATCAATCAAGGGTTCGGTAATGATAAACCATCCCTTCAGAAACTGATGGAAAAGGAACTAAATCATAGATCACGAGCCTGGGAGCTAGACAGTGACTGCTACTGCTCACTACAGCCTTAGATCATCTCTCACAACAAACCATCAAATGCAGATAAATAGAACAGCAAAGGAAATAAAGGATTAAACCACAATTCTGAAATGGAACAGCAACTCTAAAATGGAACAGCAAGTGAATACTAAGTCCCGTAGGTTATAATCAAACTCAATCTATACACTCTTTGCAATCAAGGAACATTCTATCATTCTAAAGGCGAATTACACAAATCATATTAATGGAACAGCAATAACGATTAATGCATTATAGGACAATACTGATTCAGTGAAACGCACGCAACACAAATGTTAATAAAACAGCTCTGCAACATAACAGTAAGGATATGCGATTAACTCTTGAAAGGAATAATAACGTAATGTGGAGTTAACACACAAGTCTAGTTGTAGAAACTTCAATGATTCAAACTGGAACAGAGCATGTAATATGAACTTGTAAAGCATATCAAACAATCGAATAGCAATAATAAACAAACCACACAGAAACGAAGCTGTAATGGTACAGAAGCAAGTGTCCTTCGGGGCCGGGCCCTTAGCCTCCAAGGATACACCGCTTTAGGTTAACGCAGACGCGAAGATGGAATAATCACCAAGATTTCATTAATGCATTGATCAAAAATACATCGAACCAGTTCTCAACAAAGCTTAATAACCAAATCTGATGTTTTACAGAAGATTACATAAAACGTATCTTATCTCGCCATTCTCTAAACTAACAGTACTTGTCTCTTTTTATAAAAACGATGGCGGAGATGTCCAAGCAACTAGATAAGTAAAGCAGCGATCCCTCAGGATCTTCGATCCTGAGGGATTCGCCAAACTGTTAACTCTTCATCCTGTCTTTGCTATTGCGCTGAGCTGGTGTCCTCTCCTTCTTTCCCGAGCCGATTCACTTTGATCTGTTTCCCTATGTTTGCGTTCGGTTCTCGTCCAGAGAGACAGCAGTTATCTCCACTTTGTCCTTTCCTTTGGAGCGGCAACTCTTCGTTTTCTCCTTTTCCTGTATAGAAAATAACCATTATTAGTGGCTAAGTTATGCACATCAATTCTCACATGTTTTGTTATAGTTCCTTATTACTTTCCAAATTCATGATACAAAAGGTTCACAAATTCTATTAAAAAGCCATTGAAATAATCATCAAAATCATACCTTTTTAGTACTCCACACACCCCCCTGCTTACCTTGTTTCATGTCCTCATGAAAACATTGTAGTTGACATGTAATGCAGTGAGAGAGTATGCTGCAGAAGGAGTCTCATGCGGAGGCCTACAACCATGTTGAGTGATTAAATAATCAAAGAACTGACCTGCTTGCCCCTCAGGCATATCATACAGGGTCTGGTATCCATGTGCAAGATGCCAAATAATTGGAACGCGAAATCTATACCCTAACCAAGATGACCCTGCTTTCAGAATGCTCTGGCCATAGAGATTCAAACAGTCAGCAGCTAACTCAAAGTTCTCATACTTAAATGGTTCTCTGAGCTGGATGTGTGGATCAGAGATTCGATATCGAAATTTGGCTGCATTAATGGCCAAGTCTTTGATGGAAAAGAAATACTCTAAACTCTCTTGAATGAGTGCCTCATGCATAGGCCCTAATGTTACAATGACCCCTGGAGTCCTTATGTGGTTTATATGAGCTGTCCATAACTGTACTGGGTTCCTAGGCTCAGCCCTAACTCTTAAATCTAGACCATTTTCTTGACTCTGGAAGGTATCATAGGCTTTCAGCCACTTAATCTGATTAGCCCCGAATGAAATGAATGCTTGGAATTGAATATCACCAATGGAGGGACCAGGGTTCACTTCAGTCTCCTGACTTAGCACAAGGTCGTGTAAATAAAGTTCACACAACAATCTCTAGACTTTCACTCCATAATGTTTACAACAATCGATAAAATCATTGACATTGTTGATCTGTATAGGGGTGCCTGCCTTAACAGCTTTTATTTGTAATTGTAAATATCGTTCTAATAGAAACAGAGCATAGTTTTTAGCAGGAGCCCTACATGCTAAAACATTATTATATAAAGAACACAAGTCATTCATATGTTTGATAGTAGTATCTAGTTTACAAGTTACCTGTGTGACTTCCTCTTGTTCCTTCATCCATCCTTCAAAAACCTGTCTTTTAGATTGACTGACATCCCTTAGTTGCTGCTGCAACTCTTCATATTTTTCTAGGGGAACCGTTTGCTCTTTAAGTTGCTCCACTTCTTGCTGTGCTTGTTTCACCATCTTGTACAAGGATTTTGTCTTTGGATCTTTCTTCCATGCATCAGTGGAGGCCGGAAGTTTTACCTGAACCTTCTTGTTATGCTGTTTGGAGTTCAGGACCCTGATTACCCCTGAGGGTGGTGCCTCCGTCTGAATTTGCTTATCATCCTTTTCTGTCTTAATCGGAACGGCAGTTGGATCCTCAGGGTTTTGGTCAACAGGCCGTTTGTTGGCCCTCTTCTTCCTTTTTACCTTCTGGTTCTTTTTCAAAATCCTAATTTGTTGTCTGAGCTGGGTTATCGTATTTAACAATTTAGTTCGTTCCTTCCGCAACTTCTTGATTTCCATTGTTTCATTTGAAGGAACGACAGTCTGTCGATGGTGGACTGGATCATGACCAGTTGCTAACTCTTCCTCCTGGGGTTCTTCCTCACTGCTCTGCTCCGGCTGTTCTGGTGTATGCACCTCAACTGGTTCTGATTCTTCCTCCCGGGGTTCTTCCTCTAGATTTTCCTCTTGTGACATGGGAACAGATTGTTCCCGTTCAGTATTTTCTTCCTCTTCATCATGAATGGGCATGTTATCTTCTTGAAGTTGGTCGTGGGGATTCTATGAACTAGAAGGTTGACCGTATTTACTCATATTGGCTAGGATGGCGGCCAAGTCATCTTCTCTTAGTAGGTCTTGTAATGGGCTATTCTCCTGCTGTCCCATTTCTTCCTCCTGTTCAGTTTCTGCTTCTTTTTCTGTTCCCGAAGGCTCGGGTACTTCTTCTTCGGGTTGCTCATCTTCAATTATTACTGGTTGGCTTGTGCTTCCCTGAAGCTGTTCCAGCCTTCCCCTTGTTCGAGCCAACCGGGCTGACTTTCTGGGTTTATTTATGCTTCCTCTCATCTGAGCTAACCGAGCTGATTTCCTGGGTTCCTCTGGTTGCTCGGGTGAATCAACGACATGCTTTCGCTTTGCGGATTCTTGGTGTGTCTCTGGTTGTTGTGATGTACTAGCAACATTTTCTCTACGTTTTGCTGGTTGTTCTGGTGGGTTTATAGAATGTCTACGTTTCGGGGATGGTTCTGTCGATCCCCCTTCAATCATTGCAATGAGTTCTTCCCAGCTGCTCTGTTGCTGGGTAAGACCATAACTAACAACAAGTCGAATCAACCCGTGGTGACTAACAATTGCCTCTACGTGCTGTGCCCTTTTCATACTTTGTGCAAGATCATGCAATAACGAGTTTAAGAGTGCCGGTAAATTCACAGAGCATTTCTGTTTTAGAACAGCTAAAAGTTTAAGGTGTCGTGGTCTTACCACGTCTTTTCTTCCTTCGCAAGTAATGTAGCTCTGTACTATTCTTGCTAGCTCTGTCCAGGGTTCGCCTAGGGTCGCTAGCAGAATTCCCTTCCCTTTGATTGTCAAATGCTGGCCTTCATCCTGGAAGATGTCGATGACCTTCTGTAATCGTTCCTTTTTGAATGTCCATACCGGTCCGGTAGCTGGTAGTCCTGAGACTTCTGCAATTATGGCATCAGTGACCGCTATTCGTTTCCCTCTTACTATGGAGTGGTCATCTTGTAAATTCTGCAAGAACTCCATTGCTACTGTCTCATTACCCTCCTGTAAGCGATTGAAATAGTTCAACCATCCTGCCCTTCCCAGGATTTCTCGGGCAGCAGCAGAGATCGTTAGCTGTTGAGGCTCACTACGAATTGCCTTTCCCCCCATGATTTCGCTGTGATTTCTAAATGGAACAGCAAAAAACGTTTTCGGTTTGAAACATAGAGAGCAAGGTTTCGCGAAAGAAAACACAGAGTATGCAACAGTGCAGAAAAAACAACTTGTGCGAAAAATAAAAATAAAAATATGCCATGCCGTGAAACCATGCCAAACCGTCGTAAACTAATTGTTTCGAATGGTGAATTGACACGTAATACAGGGAATGATGAGGTTAACCTCCCCCCCCGCAGTGTGATAGGCTGTCCCAGCCGGCAAATAAAGGAGCGGCACCCAGTTTGCAATCAAGTCAGAAAGGAACAGCATGTGGATTTATGCCATGTTGAAAAAGGACAACAGATTACCGAAATCGAGGCGGAGGATGGATCGCGTGTTATATAAGAGGCTACTGTGGTATGATTTGAGGCTGATGGATAGGGCATGTATCGTACTTGCCAATCTTAAGCGGTCATGGTCACCTCCGTTGCCATGATTGGTAATGATAAATATTCATGCTGTGTATAAATCGGGAAATAACATATGATTAGTGCCTAGGATATAAAAACAAAAGAGTGTTAATATCTTACCTATTGGTGTAAGCAAGGTGACTTCGATACCATTAACATTACTCTGCTGCCAACAGGTGTCCATAACCTTGGCAGAGTTGTTTTTCACCCCCGGAACCATGATCCTGTGTGTATACTTAGGACTGTTATTATGTCAGAATGTAGACCATTATGCTGGCTTGGTGACCAGTTAACCATAATGCCATTCACGAGGAAAGAGCGAAACGTGGGCAGGCCGGCTCTTAATGAGACCTCCTGTTCCAAGGTTTGTTTATTTCGATACACCTTTTGGACCATATCCCTGGTGTGGTGGCCAGAATGGGAATGCCACTTCACTTCCATCCTCATGATCATGGTAGGCTGGCTCTCGATGAGACCCCCTATCCTGCATTTGACATTTGACATGCTTTTTCTTTTTCATAGAATTCTTTTCCTTATTTATACACAAAGGGTGGTTCAGCACTCCTTAAGAGTAGGAATGGTGGAAGAAGTCTTATTATCTCAATAGGAAGATATAAACTCTTTGCTCTTATTCCCAAGTACTAATAAATTTTTTTTTTTAAGGGAATTAGCATGATAAAGATAACCAATCAGGGAAAAATTAGTAAAACCATGTCAACAAAAGGTAAGAAATAAGTATGTCCTTCCAGTTGTCCTCTTATTGATGCAGAGCCTTATAGATATAGCGATTTATGATTTGCAGATTTTCGGTATGTTGTGTTTTTATATTTCATCGCACAAATACATAGCTGAAGCTTGAAGACTAGAAAGAAGATGGGCAAAAAGCATCCTCAATTTAAATCAGCAAAAGAGATCAAAAGTATGCTAATGGTGTTCCGTTGGAAAAGAGACAACGATGGATAATAGAAAAAGGAACAAAACTGCAAATGCCGTTCCTTTTGGAAAAAGGAACGGCAATCATACTATCAAACACTCAATATGCCATTCCGTTGAAAAAGGAAAAACAGAAATAAAAGAACGCTGTTTCTTTGAAGGAAAAGGAACAGTGGTAACCAAAAGGAACAGCGAGAAACGTAACAATATCGTTTTTTTTTTTTTTTGAAAAGAAAGGAACAACAGAGATCCGAATGCTGTTCCTTTAGAAAAGGAACAACAGAATAAGCAAAACCAATATGATAAAAAAACATACATATGCTATTAGAAGAGCAAAAATCAAACTTTGTGGGAGAAAAAGGAACAGCAAAATGACAAGAATTTATTCAAATCAAATTTATGTACAAGAATCACTCAAAAACAAAAACTTTATGTACAAATTGCAAAAAGAAATAGACCCTTACTGAATTACAGGTGAGGAAGATTTCTCTTCCTCTCCTAAGATCTCCAGATCAGTATCTCGGCGTAGCTGCTGGCAGAAGGATTCCCGAGTAAGTGGTTTACGGTAGAGACGGACTCGGTGGCCATTTACCTTGAATGCATATCCAGAACCGTCAATAGTGATTAGAGTAAGAGTTCCATTGTCATGTACCTTCTGGATTTCGTATGGTCCCAGCCATCGAGTCTGAAGTTTTCCAGGGAAGTCCTGAAACCGAGAATCGTATAACAGAGCCCAGTCTCCCTCGTGGAAGACTTTGTTCTTAATGAGCGCATCATGCCATTTGGCTCGCTGCTGTTGAATTAATGCTGTATTTTGTAGTGCAGAGAGCCGAATTTCGTCTAATTCATTGATCTGCTGTAGTCGATTGAGTCGTGCCTCCGTGAAGTCTAGGCCAACTTCCTGTGCTGTACGCAGTGTTTGGATTTCGAATTCTATGGGAAAAATAGGTTGTTTTCCAAACACTAGTTGATAAGGTGAGTAACCAATGGTGCTCCTCCATGTGGTTCGATAGGCCCAGAGTGCTTCAGGTAGTCGGGTAGCCCAGTCACGCCTATGTGATGCAATAGTTTTCGTTAGGATTGATTCTATTATCTTATTGCTACTTTCTACCTGCCCATTCGCCTGTGGGTGATATGGAGTAGTGATCTTATGCCGGACATGATAATTGTTAAGTGTTGCAGCTAATTTATGCCCAACAAATTGTGGTCCTCCATCTGTAATTATTTCCCTAGGAAGGCCATAACGAACAAATAGAAGGAACAGGAACTGTATGACAGAGTCCTCTGTGGCTCTTGGCAATGCTTCTGCCTCAACCCATTTGGTGACATATTATGTTGCCACCAAAATATATGTTTTCTGATTTGATGAAGGGTTGATGGGTCCAACGAAATCCAGAGCCCACCGCTCGAATGGTTCGATGAATAACTGCGGTTTCAGAGGCATTTCATCAGCTTGACCAGGTCGTCCTGCTCGCTGGCAACTGTCACAAGCTTGGACGAACTTCTTTGCATCTTTGAAGATTGTAGGCCAGTAATATCCTGTCTGCAATACTTTATGTCGAGTCCTACGCTCAGCGAAGTGCCCCCCACATGGTCCATCGTGACAGGCTTTTAGGATGTCAAAGATTTCATCCTCTCTAACACATCGCCTGATATGCATGTCTGCTCCTGTGTGAAACAAATAACCTCCAATCCACGAAAATCGAGAACTTTTCTGAATAATCGGCTTACGCTCATTAGGAGTTAAATGTTTTGGTAATTTACCTACTGCAAGGTAGTTGGCAACATCAGCATACCAGGGTGTTTGAACAGCAACAGCAAACAGGTGCTCATCCGGAAATTGATCTTCCACTGCTGCTGCATCGCTTGATTTTGGTATTCTTGAAAGAAAATCGGCTACAGGGTTTTCTTTGCCAGGGCGGTCCTTGATTGTGATGTTGAATTCCCGCAATAAGATTAACCATCGAGTTACTCTGGCATTTGTGACAGGCTTATTTGCTAAATATTTTATGGCAGAATGATCTGTATACAAGATAACAGGGTAGCCTGTGATATAATGTCTAAATTTATTGACAGCATGTATTACAGCTAGGAATTCTTTTTCAGTAACAGTGTAATTCAATTCAGCAGGGGATAAATTTTTGTTGATGTAATAGATAGCATATGGTTTTTTATCCTCTTCCTGCCCAAGGACTGCACCAATGGCTATATCTGAAGCATCAGATGATATCTGGAATGGTAGGTCCCAGTTTGGTCCTCGAAGGACTGGGGCTGTGGATACCAGCTTCTTTAGATCCTCGAAAGCACGATCACATTTGTCCGTCCAAAGAAAATCAACGTTACCAGTCAGTGCATATAAAGGAGCAGCAATGTGTGAATAATGCTCTATAAATCGTCTATAATAACCTGAAAATCCAAGAAAACTGCGTACCTCTGTTTGAGTAGTAGGAGTGGGAATAAGCAAAAGTATTTGGATTTTGGCCGGGTCTACCCGAATGCCGGCTGCTGAGACATAGTGTCCTAGGATAAGTCCTTCAGTCATCATCAAAAAACATTTTTCATTGCTTAAGCAAAGCCTAGTAACAATGCAGCGTTGTAGGACTTTCTCTAGGGTGTCTAGAGCTGGATCAAAGTCATCTCCGTATGGTGTAAAGTCATCCATGTAAACTTCAAGTCCATCATTGATTAAATTTGCAAAAATACTAAGGATAGCCCTCTGAAATGTGGCAGGAGCATTACATAAGCCAAAAGGTAAAACTCGATAGGCAAATGTTCCCCAGGGGCAAGTAAAAGTAGTTTTATCCTGGTCTTCAGGGGCAATCTGAATCTGATTGTATCCACTGAAGCCATCCAGGAAAGAAAAGAACTTCTTCCCTGCTAAAGTGTCCAATACTTGATCTATGAAAGGAAGAGGAAAATGATCTTTTTGTGTTGCCTTGTTAAGTTCTCTATAATCCACACAAATTATCCATTTCCCATTCTTTTTTGGTACCACCACAAGTGGAGAGACCCATTTACTATCAGAGATAGGGTAGATAAAATTCACATCTAAAAGCTTCTGAAGTTCAGTTTTTACGACATCTTTTAGATGGGGATTAAGTCTCCTTTGTGGCTGACGCACAGGTCTGGCATCCTTTTCTATGTAAATGTGGTGTGTACATAACTAGGGATCGATTCCTTTCATATCAGGGTAGTCCCATGCAAATGCTTCTTGATATTTTGTTAACAGATGGATGAGCTTTGTTTCTTGTTCCGGTGTGAGATTAGCATTGATGTTTAAAGTTTTCCCCGGTGCAATTTCCACAGTTTTACTATTTGCAACAGAAGTGACAGGTATTACTTGATCATGAATATCTTTCAGGGGATCTTCTTCTAATTCATTATCAAATGCTGCTTTTATCATGTGACATTGTGTGCGAGGTTCAGTTTGAGTAATGAAATTATTAATGGCATCGTCTTCTGTTTGATCTTTGAAATCGAGTGCCTCTTGTATAGTTAATGGAGATCTAATGTTATCAGTAAGATATGATACATGGTGCTTATTCGTTTTAATCATTGTGACACTTGGCTGTGCTGGAGGATATAGAACTAAATTTTTGCTATTTGGTCCTCTGGTTATGGTCATATTTCCCTGCCGACAGCCAATGTAGGCATCGGCAGTAGCGAGCCAAGGTCTACCTAAAATTAGCGGGTGTCCATCAAGTCGGGTTTTTGGATTAATTATCAGGAAATCAGTTGGATACTCCCAGGATTCTACACAGACCATGACATCATGTAGAGTGCCCTCTGGTCTAACCACAGATCGGTCAGCCAATTCTAACAGAGTAGAGGTGGGTTCTACAGATGTAATGCCGAGCTTTTGGCAAGTTGTGGTTGTTAAAATATTAATTGCAGCCCCTAAATCAACTAAGGCATTAGGCAGGGTCTGACCATAAATTTGAACAGTTATAATTGGGTTTCCGGGGTCTTCATATTTAAGGGGTGTTTCTCTTCCCGACAATAGGTCAGATAAGGTGCCGACTACTTGGACTCTTGGATTATTTGTTATATTCCTCCTTGGTTTCTTTATGCACAATTCTTTTATGGTTTTGGCGTATATGGGAATATCTTGAATGGCTTGGAGGAATGGAATTTTTATGTACAGGTTTTGTAATTCTCCCAGAATGTCAAAGTCAGGATATTGTATGGATCGAGGTATGGCTAATCGTTCTGGGAACGGAGGAGAGGATGTGGTTGCTTGGTTATGAGTTTGTTGCTTATTTACATCCTCTTGTTGTGACTGATGTTCTCTGGGTAACTGATCTTCAATATGAACTGTTTTATCTCCCTCAGTTTCAATTATATGTCCAGATCTTAACTGAAGATCATTGCACTCCCTCAGGTCGGGTCCTAGTTCTGGTGATTCTATGATTTGAATAGATTGGACCTGCCCGTTGTTTGGATTGGGATCGGGTTGGGCTGGGAGTTGCGGTCTCAGGTTAGACTGGGGATTTTGTTGTAAAGCTGGCAAAGTAGGTTGAGGGAGCGAAATAGTTCCAGCTGGGTGGTACATTGGTCTTTGCCAGCTTGTCTGCCAGGGTGAACTTTGTGAAGTAGAGGGAGTCCATTGTGAAGGATACGGGCCATTTTGCCAATATGGTGGAGTGTAAGGGAAATTCGGCCAACCAGTTTGGCTTGTTTGATTCAACCATGGATTTGAAGAAGGAAATGATTGTGGTGACCAGTTTGTAAATGGGGTTTGAGATTGATTTTGCCACATACCATATTGTTGAGCATTATACTGTGGGTTTTGAAAGAAAGAGGTTGGGTCCGGAAACATACCAGGTTGTTTTGGCTGCCATGGGCAGCGCTGGTTGATCGAATTCACTGATTCTGGTTCTTCTTCTGCTTCCTTATATACCGCTTTCAATCCAGGAAGTGAGGGGCAGCTCTCCGTAAGGTGATCTTTCGTACAGATAGCGCATGTTTGGACTTTATCCAGAGGACACTCCTTGTGGCTATGTTTTTTTCTGCATCGGGGGCAGAAGATTGCCATATTCTGTTCTGCCTCCAGCTGCTTCTGTTTAGCCTGCACAATATCAAGTTGTGTAGTTAGTGTCCCCATAATATCAGTTTTAAAATTCTCTAATAAATTTCCAATTTCTGCACGTGTTACTCCTTCTCCTGATACTTTGTTATCTCTTGCAAACCGATCATATTCTGCCGGTTTTATTCTTGTGCTGCCTCTCGAACTCCTGATACATAAGTCAAGGATGTCAGTAAAATTCTCCTGATAAATATCCCCTTTGCCCATAATGTTTAAGGTTTCAATCCATTGTTCCTTCATGCCCCTCATTAATGCAGTTTTTAACACATTATCAGGTAAAGGTAGCGATGCATAAGGAGATCTTTGTAAATTATACTGAAAACGTTCCACATACTCTTCTAGTGTTTCATTTGGTCTGGCTGACATTTGAAATATCTCGTCTTTTAATTCTCTAGACCTACAATAATCATGGTATTTCTTTAAGAAGGATTCTTTCATTTGATCCCAATTGTTGATAACCCCGCCACCTAGCCCCATAAACCATCTTAAAGCAGCCCCTTTCAATGTAGAGGGGAATAATTTCAATTTTTGGGGATCGGTGGTGTAATCGTACCCTCGACATAACACATCGAATTCGAATAGGAATGCATCCGGATCTTCCGATGTGAGTCCGTGAAATGTAGGGATATGCTGAAGAGGGATAGCTTTCATGGGTGCATTTGCTGCAGAATCCACTATAGGATATTGTAATGTAGAGGTTTGAGTGTTTGGCTGATTTTGAGCGTTTGGTTGGTTCTGAGCCATGGGATTGAATATATGCCAGTAACCTTCTGGGATATCTAAGAGGGTATTCCTAGGTTGGGTGAGAACGGTTTTGACAGGGATCTTTTTAATAGCGCTTCCTTTATCTGGAATAATGGGAATACCAGGTGTTTGAGGAGATTGAATCTCTTCAACAATGACTTTCGCAGCACTTCCCTTATCCGGGCTATCTAATGGCCGATTTGTTTCAAGAGGAGATTTTGGTTCCTTGATTTCCCCCGTTTCTCCTTCTCCTTCACAAAAGTTTCTAGAGTTCCCTTCCTGCAATAATTCTGGAGTGGAATTTTCAACTTCCTGAAAGTCCTGCTCCTCAGTTTGACTATGCACCTCAGCACAGGCTACAGATGGTGATCCTGTGGCCTGAAGGGAACTAGTAGGTGGTTTGGAAGTGTTTTTCTTGAAGCCTACTGATGGCTGAGACTCTGTTTTCTTATAGATTTCGTCTATGAAGGTCGTTCGGCCAAGGGTCACCGGCCCCTTAGCTTTTTCAGGTTTGGGTGGAGGTTTGATATTCTTTTCCGGTCTTTTCTGCTTAGTCATGCACTCAAAAAAAATAAACTACCAACTTCTATTCAAACAAGCAAAAACAAATCTGTTAGGAAAGCGGATAATGAGCAGGTCTTTTACATGCTCTGCACGTAGGTTCTTACCTTCCGTTTTTAGGATCCAACTCCTCCCTAGCAGGCTTGTACACCACTCTGAAAAAGAAAAATGGCTTCACTCTTTCCCCGACAACGGCGCCAAAATGTAGAGCTATAAAAAGGGTCTCTTTCACCTCTAATTACCTCACATTAATATGTCAACCCGAGAGCATTTTGTCATTACAAAGAGTGACTCAATCCGAGGCTCATTCGTCAGAGTAATGCTAGTAGTACAGTGCTTAAGAAATACAAGAGTAAACGGATGCTTAACTGAAATCAAATTACTTTTAAAGAAATAAATCACACGCTCAACAAACTCACTAACTTATCAGTCAAGGGCTCAGTAATGATAAACCATCCCTTCAGAAACTGATGGAAAAGGAACTAAAGCATAGATCACGAGCCTGGGAGCTAGACAGTAACTGCTACTGCTCACTACAGCCTTAGATCATCTCTCACAACAAACCATCAAATGCAGATAAATAGAACAGCAAAGTAAATAAAGGATTAAACCACAATTCTGAAATGGAACAACAATTCTAAAATGGAACAGCAATTGAATACTAAGTCCCGCGGGTTATAACCAAACTCAATCTATACACTCTTTGCAATCAAAGAACATTCTGTCACTCTAAAGGCGAATCACACAAATCATATTAATGGAACAACAATAACGATTAATGAATTATGGAACAATACTGATTCATTAGAAACGCACACAACACAAACGTTAATATAACAGCTCTGTAACATAACAGTAAAGATATGTGATTAACTCTTGAAAGGATTAATAACGTAATGCGGAGTTAACACACAAGTCTGGCTGTAGAAACTTCAATGATTCAAACTTGAACAGAGCATGTAATATGAACTTGTAAAGCATATCAAATAATCAAATAGCAATAATAAACAAACCACATAGAAACGAAGCTGTAATGGTACAGAAGCAAGTGTCCTTCGGGGCCGGGCCCTTAGCCTCCAAGGATACACCGCTTTAGGTTAACGCAGACGCGAAGATGGAATAATCACCAAGCTTTCATTAATGCATTGATCAAAAATACATCAAACCAGTTCTCAACAAAGCTTAATAACCAAATCTGATGTTTTACAGAAGATTACATAAAACGTATCTTATCTCGCCATTCTCCCTAAACTAACAGTACTTGTCTCTTTTTATAAAAACGATGACGGAGATGTCCAAGCAACTAGATAAGTAAAGCAGCGATCCCTCAGGATCTTCGATCCTGAGGGATTCGCCAAACTGTTAACTCTTCATCCTGTCTTTGCTATTGCGCTGAGCTGGTGTCCTCTCCTTCTTTCCCGAGCCGATTCACTTTGATCTGTTTCCCTATGTTTGCGTTCAGTTCTCGTCCAGAGAGACAGCAGTTATCTCCACTTTGTTCTTTCCTTTAGAGCGGCAACTCTTCGTTTTCTCCTTTTCCTGTATAGAAAATAACCATTATTAGTGGCTAAGTTATACACATCGATTCTCACATGTTTTGTTATAGTTCCTTATTACTTTCCAAATTCATGATACAAAAGGTTCACAAATTCTATTAAAAAGTCATTAAAGTAATCATCAAAATCATACCTTTTTAGTACTCCACACAAGTCCGTTTGGGTGATGATAAGCCCTGTAAAATTGTTGGAATGGGTAAAGTTCTTGTAAAACAACAGAATGGAAACCAATGGATATTAAAGGAGGTAAGGCATGTTCCAGATCTGAAGAAAAATATGATTTCAACAGGGCAGTTAGGCAGTGAAGGCTGTGTGACATCTTTCACAGATAAAACTTAGAAGGTCACCAATGGAGCCCTGGTAATAGCAAAAGGCGAAAATGTTGGTACATTGTATTTATGCAATTACATTTATAACTCTGTTAATGCTTTAACTTCAAAAGGAGTAGATGCAACATTATGGCATCATAGGCTCAGACACATGAGTGAGAAGGGGATGAAGATTCTTCACTCAAGAAATTTGTTGCCGGGTTTTAAGAATGTTGATTTGGATTTTTGTGAGAATTGCATTTATGGAAAATAAAAGAGAGTCATATTTCTCAGAGTTGGGAAAGAAAATAAGAGCGAAAAATTAGAGCTTGTGCATACAGATGTATGGGGACCTGCTGAGGTATCATCTCTCGGTGGCTCTCATTATTATGTTACTTTTATTAATGATGCAACTAGAAAAACTTGGATTTATTGTATCCAGAATAAATCTGATGTATTTGATAGTTTCAAGAAATGGAAAGCTTTGGTTGAGATTGATACATGAAAGAAGTTGAAGTGTCTCAGATTAGAAAATGGAGGTGAATATTGTAGCAAAGAGTTTGATAGGTACTTTTCAGAGCATGGAATTCAAAGAGAGAAGACAGTTCCAAGAACACCACAAGAAAATGGTGTGTCAGAAATAATGAACAAAAAAATCATGGAGTGTGCAAGGTGCATGAGATTGCATGCGGGATTTCCTTTACAATTTTGGGCAGATGCTGTAGATACTATTTTTTATCTAATAAACATAGGGCCTTCAAGTTACTTGGATGGTGGTATTCCAGAGGAAGAATGGGCAGGTATAAAGTTAAACTAATCTTTTTTAAAGCCTTTTAGGTGTGAGGCCTTTGTCCATATTAATAAATAAAACATAACAAATCTTGAGGAAAAATCGTACCTTTATTGGATATGGTGTTAATGATTTTGGTTATCTCTTATATGATTATGAAAATCACAAAATCATTAGGAGAAGAGATGTAATATTCAATGAAAAGGTATTATATAAGAATCAGTTGCAAGAAAAGAGACAGGAAAAGGAAAATAAAGAATACACAGTTCTTGATGAGATCACAGAAAAAGTAAAGGTGCCTGAAAATAATAATAATCAACAGCCACAGCAACAACAACCACCACAACAACAACAGGCACCTCAAACACCTGAAAGTGGTATCAGAAGATCTACCAGGATAAGTAGACCCCTTGAACGATACTCTCCTTCATTATATTATTTATTTTTGACTGATTCTAGTGAACCCGAATGTTATGAAGAAGAAATGCAGGTTGAAAGCAGGAAGAAGTGGGAGCTAGCCATGGAAGAAGAGATTGACTCCTTAATGCATAACTAGACTTGGGACTTAGTCAGGGTGCCTGCAGGTAAAACTACATTGCATAATAAATGGGTTTATAGGCTGAAGGAAGAAGATGGAGGAAAACAAAGGTACAAAGCTAGACTTGTGGTGAAGGTTTTTGCACAAAATAAAGGTATTGATTTTGATGAAATATTTTCTCCTATTGTTAAGATGACTTCAATCAGAACTATTTTAAGTCTTGTAGCACTAGAAGATTTACATCTTGAATAGTTAGATGTAAAGACAACATTTCTCCATGGATATTTGGAGGAAGAGATCTATATTGAGCAAACAGAAGGATATGAGGTCAAAGGGAAAGAAAAATTAGTGTGCAGGCTAAAGAAGAGCTTGTATGGATTAAAACAAGCTCCAAGGCAGTGGTATCTAAAATTTGACAGGTTTATGTCTAAACAAGGTTATACTAGATGTCGCTCTGATCATTGTGTTTATCTGAAAAGGAAAAATGATGGCAGCTATATTATATTGTTATTATATGTAGATGACATGCTTGTTGAAGGGTATAACATGCAGGAAATAAATTTTCTCAAAAGAAAATTGGCAATTTCATTTGCAATGAAGGATTTGGGAGCTGAAAAACAAATCCTTGGTATGAGAATAAGTAACGACAGGAAAAATTGAAAATTAACACTGTCTCAGAATGAGTACATACAAAAGGTGTTGAAAATATTTAATATGCAGAATGAAAAACCAGTTAGTACACATTTTTCTAGCCATTTAAAACTTAGTAAGGAGATGTGCCCCAAGACCCAAGAATAAATGGAATATATGTCTAAATTTTCATATGCATCAGCAGTTGGAAGCTTAATGTATGCAATGGTCTGCACAAGGCCTGATATTGCACATGCAGTGGGAGTTGTAAGAAGGTACATGAACAATCGAGGAAAAGAACATTCGATGGCAGTGAAATGGATTCTCATATATTTGAGAGGTACCACAAATCAAGCATTATGCTTTGTTGGTTCAAAAATTTCTCTACAGGGATATGTTGATGCAAATATGGCAGGTCACAGAGATAACATGAGGAGCACTACAGGATATGTATTTACTATAGGGGGAACAGTTGTTAGTTGGGTTTAAAAAATCCAAAGTGTTGTTGCACTTTCAAAAACAGAAGTAGAGTATGTTCTGCTACAGAGGCTAGTAAAGAAATGATTTGGTTACAAAGTTTTATGGATGAATTGGGTAAGAATCATGATATGGGCACGTTATACAGTGATAGAAAAAGTGCCATTCATATTGCAAAGAACTCAAAATTTCATTCCAGGACTAAACACATACAACTCAATTACCATTTCAAATGGTCAGTATTGGAAGATGGACAGTTGAAGCTGGAAAAGATACACACTAGCCAGAATCCTGTAGATATGCCAACAAAAGTTGTAACCAGGGAGAAATTGAGAATATGATTAGTTTCAATTGGTTTTCAAGGATGAGGATAAAGATGAGAAAAAACCAGGTCTAAAGAGGAGTCATTGTCCAGCAAATGAAGCAGTGATGGAGTTGCTTTGAATCAGTCTCCAAGTGGGAGATTTTTGGGTGTGGAGCCTAATTTTCATCTTGATTCAGAGATCCTTTTTTTAGCTAGATGTATACCAAGGAAAACTGTACACCCTTGCAGTAGGGGGGAATTTCCCCCCCCGCAGGGTCCGGGGGGGTTGACCCCTCGGCTGGGGGGTCTGGGGGCCAGTGATCCCCTGGCAAGGGTTTTGGGGGAAGTGCCCCCGAAGCTAAAAAAAAATATAAAATTTCCTTGTAAAAGTATAGTAATTTCTAGTCAATCTGGGCCGTTCATTAGGCAAATGATTTGACGGTAGAAGTTATGTTTATTTTAGGTTTTTTTGCACTAGAAGGAAACCCCTCGCTTTGTATGATGGTATTGTATTGCGGCTGTGTAATGTGTCATCACCCAAAAATTCTCAAAACATCATTGTGTCATCTCTACTTTTGGTCATGATTTCAAGGAGGTTTAGAAGTCATTTTAAGTCATTGGTAAAGGATAGGTCATATTACAAGTTCAAATGAAGTCTTCTAGGTCCACTCCAAGATCAGTAAAATTTGAAAGTTTACGTTGTTTTAGTCATGGTATTAGATAGGTGCTAAGTAATTTCATTCTTTAAAGGGTAGCTCTAGGGTTAGAGTCTCAAAAGTCTCATTTTCATTTCCAAACAAAGTTTAACAACCTTATTCCATGGTGTAAAGGTCCCATCATCCATTTAGAATTCATTTCATTAGGTTTAAGGTCAAATTTTGCAATCATGCTAGGAATCCACGTTTTCATAGTGCAGCTAGTTCAAAAAGGGTGATTTGCGCTACGAAAACACTATTTTCGTAGCTCGCTACGAAATGGCTGAAACAACCTTTTTCAGCAAAAAACTCTGTTTTTCTGCTTTTAGTAGTATTTTTCCAGATGGCTTCCTAAGCAACTGAAAACTAATTTTTGAAAAATTAAATATTTTTTTCTTCCTAACATACTGAACTACAAAAACCTCTTTCAGTTTCTTCAAATTCATTATGAGGTGGGAGAAATTGATGACTCAACTTGCGCTACGAAAATAACTGAAAGTCATTGAGAGAAAAACTCTGTTTTATGTTTTTAGTAGTCAAATTCATGATCAGTTTCTGGCCACAAGAAAAAGTATTTTGTAATTTTTAAGGTGGTTTCTCTTCTTAAAATCTCCAGATACAATAACCTATCTCACGTTTCTCACAAGTGTTACCATTTTGGAGATACAAGGCTTTCTTTGAAGCCATATTTTCAGAAATCAGTGTTTTCCAGTTTTATACAGGTTGTTCAAAGATAGTTTCTAGGAAGTAGGAGAAGTATTTCAAAAACCCAAGATAGGTTTTTGTTCAAGACATCATGGTATCCAAAATCCTCCTTCAGTTTTTTGAAATACATTATGGGTGAGAAAACAAAAGCTCTGTCTCAACACTTATTTTTCAAATAAATCAGAACAGTAAATTATAATTTCTTAATGCAGTTTTGTTGTGGAGAAGGATTTAACTTTTTGAGAAAAATTCAAGGATGAAATAAGTTGATTATTAAAGCCTGTAGAAATCATGGAAAAAGTGCAATAATTTTTAAAAATTAATATTTTTGAAATTTTTTTGTGTAGATGACATACACCGCAGTTTCGTAGCGCGCTACGAAACTGCTGTAGGTACAATTTTGAGCATTTTGTTGAGGTTTCAAGAGGTAAAACATCTGTTTTTTGAAGTGTTGATGCTGCTATAGGATGGAAAGGGTTCAAAAATGAAGTTCTATATTTTAAAGCAGAATAAAGTGGATGTTAAGGGATGTTTACAAAGAAATAGTTACTGCGCTACGAAAACAACTGATATTTTCTTAGCGCAGACACATCAGTTCTCTTTACACTCTTTCAAGGAATTAATTTTTGTACCGGTGGAAGGGCATGGCTCTATGGAAGTGATAACACATGTATTTTGTCTCAATAAGTCGAAATTTCCAGCAAAAGGTTTGAAGATCATCAATGAAGGTAAAGGCATAATTGCAGAAAACAAGTTTCCCGGTTTTTAGGGCAGTTAGGTCATGGAACAACAGGGTTCATAATAAGGCTGGAGGCATCACCAAATTCGACCTCATGAGGTTTCAGGTTGAAAAGGATGAACTGAATACTAGATAAGGTTTTTATAAGTATATTTAGGAGTTTTAGTCCTATTTGAATTAGGACTCTTCAAAGACAGTCAAGCTGTCATTTTGTAATTAATAAGCCTGTTTTATGGTTAGAATAGGTGTCAATAATAATAGAAATTCGAATTCTCTTGATGATGGATCATAGAATCCAATATTGTAAAAGCTATATATGAAGAAAGAGGTCAAATTAGAAAAGGTTTGAAGACTTTTTGGCCCAACTTCTGCTTTATGCTATGAAAGATAATCAGTAATGCAGAGAGGTTTTCCTAAACAGATCTGAGTTCTCAGGGGTTAATGTTTTATTGATTTATATGTTACTTTGAATCATTTGCAGTAGATCTTATTGCTATTTTTCAGAATTCATAATCTTATGCTTTGAATTCCTTTAGTAATGGGATTATTGTGTTTTTTCTGTATCTTTTGAGTAAACTACCTTTGAAACCCTAGCAGTAAATTTTATTGCTATTACTCAGAATTCACAATCATGTGCTCTGACTTCCTTTAGTAATGGAATTATTGTGTTTAGCAGTAGATCTTATTTTCTATTACCTAGAATTCACAACCATGTGCTCTAACTTCTGTTAGTAATGAGATGACAGTGTTCTTCTGCATTTTGTGAGTAAAGTACCTTTGAACCATTAGCAGTAGATTCCATTGCTATTACTTAGATATCATAACCCTATGCTCTGGATTCCTTTAGTAATGGAATTACTGTGTTGACCTATGCTCTTTAGTGAATTATATTTGTTTAAAAATCCCATTTTCCTCAGCTTCCATGTCCATAATTCTTGTCACTGAATCTACAGACTTATTGACTCCATAGCCCAATGGTAGCAAGCCTTCATCTTTCAACCTACAAACACACAAAACCAAGATACAATTTTCCATCTATATTATCATTAATCAATATCATAAACCCTTGAGAGAGCCCTCTCAGTCTGAGGAGGCTAAGACTCCACTAAAAGGTTGGTTTGAAATAATTACACTGAAGTGGTCTGATCAGCAGCCTTTCAGGGTCCCATTTTGGTGATAACATTTTGGTGCATCTACCGGGAGCCTGAAGATTACTCATTCCCGAAATCAATAAGCTAAACTCTTGAAGGTAGCAGGAGCTCAGAATCTATTTGAGGCTGCAGAACTACCTTGGTGACTCCATTGTCGAAGAATTCAAAATTCATAGATTCATGGTGATTCCACTGGAGTTATGAAGAACTCAGATGCTACCATTATTATTTCAAGGTATGCATGCATAAATTTTTCAGGAATTCATGGTTTCCCAAATCATTTTCCCAAGGATGCATATTTTCTAAATAATGGTCCAAAATTCAATGGAGATGATTTGAGTTTGACTGTGAAGCATATATCATATTTCTGTGATTTTACCGAGCTTCTTAGAGTCAAACATGAAGATGTTTGCATTATGTTGTTCTATGATTCATTTCAAGGGAAATGTAAATAGTGGATTGAAAATTTTCCTATCAGATCTATTAAGTCATTTGAAGAATTTTGGCTTATGTTTTTGGAGGAATGGATAGACAGAACATAGTTGGTGGCAAACTCTCCTTCAATTCAAGGTTTCAAACAATGGAATGATGATCATATTAATGAAGAAATAGATGAAAATTATTCGTTGTCCTTGTCTTCTTATCTATAATCATTTGAGTGCAAGACAGAAGATAAGATTAAATTTTTGGATGAAGTTCCTAAGAACATTGAAAAAGACATTGAAGGTTTACAAGGTCAAATTCAATCATATAGTCTTCATGATCATGATTATACTTTTCAAAAGCTTTCTATGGTAGAATACAAAGAGATGGTGTTTCTTCCTTTCTCTTTTGAGATTGAGAAAGAATACATTGTTTTTGATAATCAATTTGAGGAGTAGTTTGAGAGCACACAACTAAAGCCTTATGTAGATGATCAAAGTATTGGTGTTGGTGAGTTTTCCAAAGGTGCAGAATATCATAAGAAACATTAAACTAACCATGTATTCTTTGATCATATAGCTAGCTACATGGAAAGGTTCTATAGTCCATATTTACAACTATATTTCCATTATGAAGATCAAATATATCTCATGCTGCCTCAGTTATTTCAGTATCATGTTTATCTTTTCTTCAAGCACAGTCAAAAGATTCAAGTGTCAGATCAGAACAATTACTGGCTTCATTGGACATTTCATGTTCCTTGAGCTACAAATGGAGATTGCAGTTGTGTTGTAGCCTCTACAACACCACCCAAAATTTTGGGTATATTTAAAATTTCGGGTTCCCCCTCTGCTCGCTCAACCATTAAGGTATTTTACCCGACGTGTAGTTTTTGACATTCCAGTGACCTATCCCCAGACCCTCATGACCTATCTCACCATCATGATCAGATGTTGTTGCTACAATCGCGCCATGTGTGAAGGGATTGCCATGCATGTATTCGAATGGAAACTTTTTGTATTTACATTAAAAGCTCTTGCACCATGGATTGTTTAGGCACTTGGATTGGGTACTTCACCAAGCTTATAATCTGATGTTAATCATTTGGGGGCATTGTTCTTTAAAGGGTAACCGTGAACTAATTAATTTTATAATGTTTCATGCAGGTAAATCCCACAGATGATATACTCATACCAAGGCAAATGCACTGAAACTGAAAAACAAGGTCATAACTAGAAGACAAGACACTTTCATACCCTGCCCAGCGGGGGATAAGAACTAAGGCTACAATGGAAAACCTCATTGAGGTAAATGACAAGGATAAATGTGGTTCGAGCTGGGATATAAGAAGTAGAAGATATGCATCACATGTATGCGGGAGCAAGAGTGCACCAGTTAAGGAAATTTTCGGTCATGATTAAGTCACAACTTCATGGGGTACCTTATTCGAATAAGTTATATGATTAAACGAAGGATTGAATTAGCAACATTTATTTTCCATGTGATAGTAGGCTTCTTAAGGCAACCTTAGACATTCCAATTGGCGAAACCCTAGTAAGTTAAGAAAACATGCTCAAGGACATATATGGCAAAAGACCGCTTTATTTATTGGCGTTACCATGACATGAGGATTGATCAAAATTTTCCAAAAGTCGTGAATAAAGGGTTCAACAACAATACGGGTGATATTTTCAAATTCTACGTTGTAATTTGGTCTCTTGTTTACTTGAGGCTAATATAAATCGGATTCAACTTTCCTATCAGTGCTAATTATAACCATTGCTAGTTTTTCCCTATTCTTTACGTGTCATTTTATTATGGAAGGCATACAAAGCCTCTTCCTCTCTTGTTGAAGACCCGCATGAAAGGTGGTTTCTTTATGCATTTTCAATCACGCTAGCTGTTATAATTATTATTTGGAACCATGGAGCATGGAAGAAGAACCTTACAAATGGGCTCAAATACTTTTACTCCAGAGTTTTATTCTTTGGAGCAGATATATAATATTTGGTCAAAATTGGCGTTTAAACATGGAGCCAAACCTTGTAGCAGACCTAAGATGGAAATGTTATAATAACTATCGTGCGATTATAATCAAAAGAAATGCAGAAGTGTGAAATATGACCATTTATAAACGGTGCAGAGTTACATTTTGCTGGAGGAGGTTACAATACGCACGATTGTAAAATCGTTTCATCAGAAAACGCAGATTCATACGCCATAATCAACGCCATAGTGATCTTCCACGCGTCTCATTCCCCATCAAAGCTCTTGATATTTTCTCACGGTGAACCGGATAGCATGTATCCCTACTCTTGATGCCACATTACATGGACGCAGGTGGCCCAATGCATGCTACTATGCACGAATGATAATTATGTTAATACGCGCAAACGAAGGTTTTTGATAAAAAAGATCGCTGACACATAGCTTTTTAGGGATCGTTTAGCTCTGCGTTATAAATACGCCCGACATGCAAGGATCTGATGGCCGTTTGCACCGCTCAAGTCTAGCATGTGATGACAACGCTCGACATGATCGATTTTCATATGGATATAAGGTTGAATCCTTTCGTCTCTAGTTGAGTTAATGCAACCAAACAAACCTTCGAGAAGATAAGCATCCTCTATAATACGCTGCGTCTAGTGCAACCTTCACGTCCTGTAAGTCCGAAATGCCTCCAACTGTGTCTCCAAGGCACCAATGAAGTTACGAATTAAGCCCATATATGCTGAAGGTCAGAGCTGGGTTATATTCAGAGTGTGAACAGTTACACGTAATTTGCATGCCTTATCAGCAGCCCGAGGAATTATTTCTAGTGAAAGCATTGCCACAAAGTGAATACCTGTGCGTGGCTCATATTTTCAACTATTTCGAAGTCATGGCTACGCTGAGGTTCCACGCAGTCTCATCCCAAGAGGCACGCTGCCACACTAGTCATCATGCCAGAGATGAACTCTAAGCTGAGAATTCAGAACCCAGACAGCGTCAAAGGAGTAGGTTGAACGTTCGACGGACTGGAAAATGCGACCGTACGACCTCTTTGAGGTCGCATTTCATGAAAAATCAATAGGTCGCACTATTCTCAAGTTTTTGGGTCGTAGCACTGAGGAGTAGGTCACAATGCGATTGTGTGACCTCTGTAAAGTCACATTTCGAAGGATAGCTTTGAGTCTCATTTCCCCACAGGTCGCTGGGTCGCATAAGCTCAACAATGAGCCCGCATAACAACCCATACTACGTTGTGACCCTGTGAGTTCGCTAAGGAGTAGCGCCCCCACCTTCACTTGTCGTGTCAACATGTAGGATCATGAGCACATCTCAAGAGCTGGAAAATAGTATCTAACAAAATCACTTTTCCCCTCCATGCTTAATCATTTGATCATCCCTCAGATTGAACCCCATTTCGAAGGGCCTTCCCCTCATTAATGTCTCGGTGCAAATTGTTGAACATGAAAGGAGTATCGTTAGTGCATATCATAATAGATGTCACAGAGAACATAAGGAGCATGTTTCCCAAGCCGAAACTTCCCATAAATTGAGTCTGCATTTCGAACTCGGTCTACAGCCATACTAATCTGCATTTACAATAGTTGAAGAGGCGCAGGGAGAGCCTACACCATTCACTCTGATGACATAGTGACACAGCACTTGACCACATAGGGGTCCAACTAATTTTAGCTGTGATAAAGTTATTGCATTTTTTATGTTGATTCCCTAACATGTGTGTGTGTATATATATATATATATATATATGGCTAACTTAAATTCGCTTATCTGCAGGTTATATGAGAAGATGCTGATTTACTCTATTGTCTTGTAGGTAACATAAAGAGACAGCTATGTCTACCCAAATTGAAAGAACTTCTAGCTCTCTCTGGAGGATGCAGATCTGGGTTTCAAATCAACCTCAAAACCTCGTGTTATGTGGATGGTTGGTCTCTCACTCAAAACAGAAACACCTCTTTCCCACTTATCAACTCACACAAATTCCTTCAGCATGGCAAAGGCATTATCGACAGATAGAAGCTATTGTTTCACATGGCGAGAGCTAAGAATATCTCAAAAAGAGTAATGTAGAAGGGATAAAACACCCAGGTCACAGATTTCCTCAGGTCGCCAGGTCATGGAGTCGTGTTCCATGCCAAACGCTCGACGACGCGACCCAGCGACCAGCGACTGGGTCGCGAGGTCACAAATCCAAGAAGGTCGCAAGGTCGCAAATCTAGGAAGGTTGCGAGGTCACAAATCTAAGAAGGTTGTAGGTCGCGGATTGTTCGAGGTCGCAGGTTGTGGATGGTCCGAGGTCACAGGTCGCGGATGGCCCAAGGTCGCAGGTCGCGAATTGTTCAAGGTCGCAAGTCGCGGATGGTCCGAGGTCGCAGGTCGCTGATGGCTAGAGGTCGCAACTCGCAAAATATCTTGAGGTCGCAGGTCGCAAATTCCCAAAGGTCGCAAGTCACAGAGGTCGCCAGGTCACTAAGTCGCACCCCCTATTAATGCCCGACGGTGCGACCCAGCGACCCAGTGACTAGGTCGCAAGGTCACAGAACCCAGTCAGGTCGCAGGTCACAATAGTGGCTCAGGTCGCAGGTTGCAGAACAGACTGGGTCACAAGGCAGCCCAACAGTCGGGAAAACGAAAATTCAGGGAGCCCAAAGGGCAAGAATTTCTCTATAAATGCTTCCTTCCGGAACTTGTAAATGGACCTTTTTTTGGGATTCGAGCTGAGTACATTGTATTACCAGAGGATTATACATTTGAGCATGAATACAAGCATTTTGAGAAATCCCTTTGTGGATCTGGTGTTTTCATATGTATGAGCGCTATTGAGTATTATATTTTTAGTTTCTGAACATCTTTAGATTAAGGGAACTGTATCTTCAATTCATTTCACAATTTCATAACAATTTGCTGAGTATGTTAATGGTGGTTGAGTTCATTTCACTTTCTTAACGAATGCTGATGGCTTTGTTTATTAGCATTTGTGTTATCATTTAAAACTTTTAGGAAGTGAAGGGTGTTCTTGCTATGAGGAATTGTTTCTTTTGTGGTCAGAACAATTTACAAGCATGACCCTAATGAAGTGTTGCTAACAACACTTCCTTTGGTCTTCATGCTTTATTATTTCCTCTTGCTACTCATAGTGTTATATGTACATTTAATGCATCAATCATATGTCTGGTATCATTTTATTAGTGTGTATCCACTTTTTTATAGAATTTAAGCGAGACCCAAAGAAATGAGAAATTAGCGGTAGCCGGACCCACACCCCGAACAGGATCCCTATTCCAAACGGTTCAAGGTCTAATTGGGACCTTTTACTGGGGAGATCCCCTGCTGTTGGCTGGACAGATTTTCCCATCAACAGAATTGGCGCTAGAAGGAGGGACAGATGACAAGCTGAGCCCTTAGAGCCTACAGTTAATCTCATATATGTAATGGCTCATTCCCAAATCATTCTCCCGAGATGTTTGTCGGAGTTTTATGAGCCTCGATGTCTCATCCCTGATGAAATTATGTATCACTTGTCCTAGTTAAAATTCGATGGTGAAAACGGAGTATCCATAACCCAACACCTTTCAGATTTCCGTGACTTTGGTGAGTACTACGAAATTGATAATGAAGGTTTGATTTTTTTTCTTTTCTTCCTCACTCTACAAGGTCGCGCTAAGCAATGGTGCCGCACATTGCCGGAAGCTTCCATCCATTCGTTTGAACAACTCGCCAGTGAATTACAAGAAGCTTTTCACAGATACAATTTTCAAAGTGTTTTGATAAAGCTAAATGACATCAAAATGGAACCTCAGGAACCTCTAGATGAATTTTCCATCAGATTTGTTCATTATTTTTTTGAGTTGCCTGAAAAGGATGTCGATTGGAAGTTGTTAAGAGAACAATTCATGTATGTGATCCTCGTTTCCCTTGAACAATTTCAAGTAGCAACCCATCCTGATCCTAGTGTTCCTTATGATGACCCGCAAGTTTCCAGCTGTTCAGACTGTGTCTCCAATGTTTCCTTGTCCATCTCCCTGAGTCCAGACAACATTCCGGCCTCCCAGGAGAGTATTTATTTTTGTGATATTCTTGTTCCTCCTCCTGAGTTGTCGGGTAGTGGAGTTGTGACCTCGAAAGTTCTGAGCAATGATAGATGGGTGCAAGAGGATAAAGCCTATTATACTACCTTTGAATCTTTCACGCACCCTGTCGAATCAGAGCTTGAAAACTATAGTGGCACATTATCTCTCCCGGTTCATGAAACCTACCTCGAGCCCACTTGATGTCTCCTTGGAGACAATCCTAAATCTGATTCGCATACTGATTATGAATCGAATCCTATCCCAGATCAGGTTGATCCCCTTACAGATCCTCCCAGATCATTATTTTCTCTGAATGACACGAATGTGCATATTGAAAAACCTTGTATGGTTAAGACCCCTGTGGCTCAATCTTTTCGTTCATTATTCCACCATTTATTTCACAAGTCCGCCACACCAGTAATTTCTTCGAGTCATTCAAAATTTCCTTATACTGGTATTGGCAACAATCATAAGCACGTAGATGATGTTTCACAATCACAGTCCAAAATCGATGAATCTTTTATATTTGATCTTTCTCACTCGAAATCTTTAGACAACCATAGGAGCGATTTTTTGTCAGGGCAACCTCAAGATGTCCTCTTTATTGATCCATCCCAGTCGGTAACTCCTGGGGAGCCCAACATGCCAGGGACCCAACTTGATCAAATCGATGGTTACAACGATCACTGCTTATCTGAAAACATATTCACTAATACCGTGGAGGACTGTCACTCGTATCTCGTTGACAACCACATGGAGACACCAGAGTTCGATAATTCACTCTATGAAGATTCGAGTACCCACCAAGGAATCAAAGCACTTCTACTTCTGTCGGTTGTTACCCTTAGTCCTTCTGATCCTGACAAGACCCCTCAAACAACTCCAACTAGGGTTTCTCAGCTTAGGGTTTATGAAATAATGACTCCCAAGTACCATGCTCCTCCCAGCATAACCACGTCGGATATCATTTCATCTGGGTGGATTTTTCATTCTAATGAGGTTTCCTTGAGCACATATTCCTGTCCCCCAACAGCTGGTATGCAACAATCGATATACCCCAATTTATTCGTTGGTAAGAAAACACTGGCCATTGTCTCTAATATTTCAAGTTGTTGCCCAGCTAGTACCCGTTGCAATCAGGCACTAACATGTGATTTTTGGCAAACCCCTCAACTGCCCGAAAACCTTACGGTAAATCCACCCCATCCTGGAAAATCTAAAAATTCTAACACATCGATCTATCAATCTGTCAGTGCGCAAAAATTTGACCAAATTGATACAAAGCCCACTGAAATTTTGCAACCCACCACAATCCATGATCACATCCATTCGCTTGTTGATCTCGCCAAGCAATCAAAGTTGGGAAGCCCCCCACTCGAAGGTCCAGAGTTTGTTCAAGGCGGTGAGGAATTTCAGGCTCCATTAAATGCGGATTCGGATCCCCATACCCTTGACCAAACCCAAGAGCAATCCCAAACTAACGTTTTCAAAACTAGGGTTTCTGCACTTGGATGCGCAAGCACCTATAATTCGCCTAGCACATGCTTATTGTTTCCATTCCATAAAAATGATCATCATCCACACCATGATGAGGTTTCCGTTTGGTTCGACGGATCTTACCCGATGAATATACTCGCAAACAGGCAATGTCTTACCCCCCTCCCGTCGGACCTGAGGTTGTGCATGAATTGGTTTGTGTCATTTATAAAAAATGTTGAGTTTCAAGAACATATTGCTGTGTATCAGGATGAGAGTAGAATTCACCTCGTACAATCCATTCTGGTGTGTTCTCTGATAAGTATCCATGGTCTTCTGGCCATTGCACATGCTCTTCAGGTAAGTTTTGTTGTTGCTGCACTTTTTTGGATACTAGCTCTGATCCTGAGCATTTTTGTTGTTACAGGATGGGAAATAATGCAGTGGTTGCACTGGAAAGCTGATTTCACATAACCTGACCACATCATTGGTTAAACTAGGGTTTTAGGTGTAGGATAGCTAGGACTTGTTAATAAAAAAAATTTAGTTCAAAGTTTTTAATTAGATTTACTTGCCAAATTTTTACGTTATAATTTAAAATTGTCTTTGCTATTTTTTTTTACGATTAATATCTTAGGCATCATCATGTTACAAGTATTTTCCACTCATTTATTTTCAGTTGCTTGTTGCTGCATAAATAATCACTGCTTGTATTGCGCCTCTTTTCCACCTATAACTGGTTGATAATTCTCGCACATGGCGTTGCATTGCATCTGGAGCCTCACCTATTACATTGCATCGTACACTCTCTTCCTCACATAATTTCCATCATATCACCTGCCATTACACTAGCCCTCATTGAAAACCTACCACCTGTGGACTTGTTTTGCCCTGATTGCTGAAATAATAATCCCATTGTTTTTGTGAGGTTGTGATGGCTATCTGAAGAGGCAGCCTCATTGTAGGATAAATCATCGAAGTTGCATTATCAAAAAGATGCCTATGAGCCTAAATCTATTAGCCAGGGAGATACGAGTTGGTTATTTTTGGAAACCTAATGAGTTTAAATGGTTCATTAAATGTAGCCTAAGCCTTGTGCCCAGCATAGTCTTGGACATCTTAAAAATCTGTTTAGCGCGCTTCGCCTACTGTGGAAAATGGGATGTGAAGGTTTGGCACAAAGGCAAACCCAAATCAGGATATCTTTCAGTTTCTGTAAAACAAGAAATAACCTCTCTTGCTCGTAAAATAAGTCGGGATCCCTCATCCACCCATGAAAAATAAGTGCCACGAGAACATAAAAATAAGTGCTGCAAGCACATAAAACAAATAAAGGTAAAGGATCGAGAAAGGCTTCCTGCGCAGAGAGGTAATGCAATGACTCCACCGGGGTACTAAATAGGCTCACTGGCAGCGGAGCAACGTTTGTGATTTCTTGAAGTGACTCCGCCGGGGTACTGTCCAGGCCTGCTAGCAGCGGAGCAACACCGGAAACTTACTTTAAAAAATCCTGAGAATAATAAACCCGCTGCCTTGCTCTTCACATCATCAACAAGCTACTGGCGTCTGAGAGCTTTCTATTGATATGTTTATATTAGTGAGACCTAGCTGAGGCACAAGGACTGGGCATACCTGTAAAGGCCAAAGTAATTCAAAGGGTCCCCGCAAAACTTGTTCAATATTCCATTGCATCACTATATTGGCTCATAATTTTGTTGTGATATTGATAGAGATGCTGGATTCTACCAGTGGTTCACCATTTGTTGTAGCCACTACAACACCACCCAAAATTTTGGGTATATTTAAAATTTCGGGTTCCCCCTCTACTCACTCGGCCATTAAGTTCTTTTACCCGATGTGTAGTCTGTGACATCCCAGTGACCTATCCCCAGACCCTCATGACCTATCTCACCATCATGATCAGATGATGTTGCTGCAATTGCGCCATGTGTGAAGGGATTGCCATGCATGTATTCGAATGGAAACTTTTTGTATTTACATTAAAAGCTCTTGCACCATGGATTGTTTAGGCACTCGGATTGGGTACTTCACCAAGCTTATAATATGATGTTAATCATTTGGGGGCATCGTTCTTTAAAGGGTAACCATGAACTAATTAATGTTATAATGTTTCATGCAGGTAAATCCCACAGATGATATACTCATACCGAGGCAAATGCACTGAAACTGAAAAACAAGGTCACAGCTACAAGACAAGACACTTTCATACACTGCCCACCGGTGGATAAGAACTAAGGCTAGAATGGAAAATCTCATTGAGGTAAATGACAAGGATAAATGTGGTTCGAGCTGGGATATAAGAAGTCGAAGATATGCATCACATGTATGCGGGAGCAAGAGTGCACCAGTTACGGAAATTTTTGGTCATGATTAAGTCATAGCTTCATGGGGTACCTTATTCGAATAAGTTATATGATTAAAAGAAGGATTGAATTAGCAACACCGATTTTCCATGTGATAGTAGGCTTCTTAAGGCAACCTTCGACATTCCAATTGGCGAAACCCTAGTAAGTTAAGAAAACACGCTCAAGGACATATATGGCAAAAGACTGCTTTATTTATTAGCATTACCATAACACGAGGATTGATCAAAATTTTCCCAAAGTCATCAATAAAGGGTTCAACAAAAATACGGGTGATATTTTCAACTTCTACGTTGTAATTTGGTCTCTTGTTTACTTGAGGCTAATATAAAGTGGATTCAACTTTCCTATCAGCACTAATTATAACCATTGCAAGTTGTTCCCTATTATTTACGTGCATTTTTATTATGGAAGGCATACAAAGCCTCTTCCGCTCTTGTTAAAGACCCGCATGAAAGGTGGTTTCTTTATGTGTTTTCAATCACGCTAGCCATTAGAATTCTTATTTGGAACCATGGAGCATGGAAGAAGAACCTTACAAATGGGCTCAAATACTTTTACGCCAGAGTTTTATTCTTTGGAGCAGATACATAATATTTGGTCAAAATTTGCGTTTAAACATGGAGCCAAACCTTGTAGCAGATCTACGATGAAAATGTTATAATAACTATCATGCGGTTATAATCAAAATAAATGCAGAAGTGTGAAATATAATCATTTATAAACGGTGCAGAGTTACGTTTTGCTGGAGGAGGTTATAATATGCACGATTGTAAAATAGTTTCATTAGAAAACACAGATTCATACGCCATAATCAACGCCATAGTGATCTTCCATGCATCTCATTCCCCATCAAAGCTCTTGATATTTTCTCACGGTGAACTGGATAGTGTGTATCCCTACTCTTGATTCCGCATTACATGGACGCAGGTGGCCCAATGCATGCTACCATGCACGAATGATAATTATGTTAATACGTGCAAATGAAGGTTTTGATTGAAAAGGTCGCTGACACATAGATTTTCAGGGATTGTTTAGCTCTGCGTTATCAATACGCCCAACATGCAAGGATTTGATGGCCGTTTGCACCGCTCAAGTCTGGCATGTGATGACAATGCTCGACATGATTGATTTTCATATGGATGTAAGGTTGAATCCTTTTGTCTCTGGTTGAGTTAATGCAACCAACCAAACCTTTGAAAAGATAAGCATCCTCTGCAATACGCTGCGTCCAGCGCAACCTTCACGTCCTGTAAGTCCGAAACACCTTTAACTGTGTCTCCAAGGCACCAAAGAAGTTACGAATCAAGCCCATATATGCTGAAGGTCAGAGCTGGGTTATATTTATAGTGTGAAAATTTACACGTAATTTTCATGCCTTATCAGCAGCCCGAGGAATTATTTCTAGTGAAAGCGTTGCCACAAAGTGAATACCTGTGCGTGGCTCATATTTGCAACTATTTCAAAGTCATGGCTACGCTGAGGTTCTACGCAGTCTCATCCCAAGAGGCACGCTGCCACACTAGTCATCATGCTAGAGATTAACTCTAAGCTGAGCTTTCAAAACCCAGACAGTGTCGAAGGAGTAGGTTGAACATTTGACGGACTGGAAAATGTGATCGTGCGACCTCTTTGAGGTCGCATTTCACGAAAAATCAATAGGTCGCACTATTCTCAAGTTGCTGGGTCGCAGCACTGAGGAGTAGGTCGCAATGCGACTGTGCGACCTCTGCAAAGTCACATTTCGAAGGACAGCTTTGAGTCGCATTTCCCCTTAGGTCGCTGGGTCGCATAAGCTCAGCAACGAGCCAACAGCGCGACCCCTACTACGTTGCGACCCTGCGACTTCGCTAAGGAGCAACGCCCTCACCTTCACTCGTCGTGTCAACATGTAGGATCATGAGCACATCTCAAGAGCTGGAAAATAGTATTTAACAAAATCACTTTTCCCCTCCATGCTTAATCATTTGATCATCCCTCAGATTGAACCCCATTTCGAAGGGCCTGCCCCTCATTAATGTCTCGGTGCAAATTTTTGAACATGAAAGGAGTATCGTTAGTGCATATCATAATAGATGTCACGAAGAACATAAGGAGCATGTTGCCCAAGCCGACACTTCCCATCAATTGAGTCTGCATTCCGAACTCGATCTACAACCATACTAATATGCATTTACAATAGTTGAAGAGGCGCAGGGAGAGCCTACACCATTCACTCTGATGACATAGTGACACAACACTTGACCACACAGGGGTCCAACTAATTTTAGCTGTGATAAAGTTATTGCATTTTTTATGTTGATTCCCTAACATGTGTGTGTGTGTATATATATATATATGGCTGGCGTAAATTCGCTTATCTGTAGGTTATATGAGAAGTTGCTGATTTACTCTGTTGTCTTGTAGGTAACATAAAGAGACAGCTATGTCTACCCAAATTGAAAGAACTGCTAGCTCTCTCCGGAGGATGCAGATCTGGGTTTCAAATCAACCTCAAAACCTCGTGTTATGTGGATTCTTGGTCTCTCACTCAAAATAGAAACAATTCTTTCCCACTTATCAACTCACACAAATTATTTTAGCATGGCAAAGGCATCACCGGCAGATAGGAGCTATTGTTTCACGTGGTGAGAGCTAAGACTATCTCAATAAGAGTAATGTAGAAGGGATAAAACCCCCAGGCCACAGATTTCCTTAGGTCGCCAGGTCATGGAGTCATGTTCCATTCCAAACGCTTGATGATGCGACCCAGCGACCAGCGACTGGGTCGCGAGGTCGCAAATCCAAGAAGGTCACAAGGTCGCAAATCTAGGAAGGTCGCGAGGTCACAAATCTAAGAAGGTCGTAGGTCACAAATTGTTCGAGGTCTCAGGTCGCGGATGGTCCGAGGTCGCAGGTTGCGGATGGCCCAAGGTCGGAGGTCGCGGATTGTTCGAGGTCGCAGGTCGCAGACGGTCCGAGGTCGCAGGTCGCTGATGGCTGGAGGTTGCAAGTCGCAAAATCTCTTGAGGTCGCAGTTCGCAAATTCCCAAAGGTCGCAAGTCGCAGAGGTCGCCAGGTCACTAAGTCACATCCCCTATTAATGCCGATGGTGCGACCCAGCGACCCAACGACTAGCTCACAAGGTCGCAGAACCCAGTCAGGTCACAGGTCACAACAGTGGCTCAGGTCGTAGGTCACAGAACAGACTGGGTCTCAAGGAAGCCTAACAGTCGAGAAAGTGAAAATTCAGGGAGCCCAAAGGGCAAGCTTTTCTCTATAAATGCTTCCTTCAGGAACTTGTAAATGGACCTTTGTTTTGGGACTCGAGCTGAGTACATTGTATTACTAGAGGATTATACATTTGAGCATGAATACAGGAATTTTTAGAAATCCCTTTGTGGATCTGGTGTTGTCATATGTATGAGCGCTATTGAGTATTATATTTTCAGTTTCTGAACATTTTTATATTAAGGGAACTGTATCTTCAATTCATATCACAATTGCATAACAGTTTGCTGAGTATGTTAATGGTGGTTGAGTTCATTTCAATTTCTTAACGAATGATGATGGCTTTGTTTATTAGCATTTGTGTTATCATTTAAAACTTTTAGGAAGTGAAGGGTGTTCTTGCCATGAGGAATTATTTCTTTTGTGGTCAGAATAGTTTACAAGCATGACCCTAATGAAGTGTTGCTAATAACACTTCCTTCGATCTTCATGCTTTATTATTTCCTCTTGCTACTCATAGTGTTATATGTACAGTTAATGAATCAATCATATGTCTGGTATCATTTGATTAGGTGTGTATCCACTATTTTATGGAATTTAAGCGAGACCCAAAGAAAGGAGAAATCAGCGGTAGCCGGACCCACACCCCGGACGGGATCCCTATTCCAAACAGTTTAAGGTCTAATTGGGACCTTTTACCGGGGAGATCCCCTACTGTTGGCCGGACATATTTTCCCGTCAACAAGCTGATAGGGTAGGTAGGAGTGTGTGAATAAGCTCAAAGTTGACTGAGAATATTTTTAATAGGTATATATTGGTTTCTTATGCAGTGATGATCAAGCTTGAGCCTGAGGTGAAGGCCATTAAATCTTGAGGAAAAGCTTGGAAAAATTTCAGAGTTTTATTCTAAAGGATGGATAGCAGAACTGGAGCTACTGGTTATTACTGTACCATAGGGGCACACTATCCCAAGTGGAGCCACTGTTATCACCCAAAAATTCTCAAAACATCATTGTGTCATCTCTACTTTTGGTCATGATTTCAAGGAGGTTTAGAAGTCATTTTAAGTCATTGGTAAAGGATAGGTAATATTACAAGTTCAAATGAAGTCTTCTAGGTCAACTCCATGATTAATAAACTCTGAAATTTTACCTTTTTTTAGTCATGGTATTACATAGGTGTTAGGTCATTTCATGCTTTAAAGGGTAGCTGATAGGGTTAGAGTCTCAAAAGTCTCATTTTCATTTCCAAACAAAGTTTAACAACCTTATTCCATGTTATAAAGGTCCCATCATCCATTTAGAATTAATTCCGTTAGGTTTAAGGTCAAATTTTGCAATCATGCTAGGAATCCATGTTTTCGTAGTGCATCTAGTTCAAAAAGGGTTGTTTGCACTACGAAATGGCTGAAACAACCTTTTTCAGCAAAAAACTCTGTTTTTCTGCTTTTAGTAGTATTTTTCCAAAGGGGTTCCTGAGCAACGGAAAACTCCTTTTTGAAAACTGAAAGAGGTTTTCCTTCCTAAAATACTAAAATACAAAAACCTCTTTCATTTTCTTCAAATTCATTATGAGGTGGGATAAATTGATGAATCAACTTGCACTACGAAAACAACTAAAAGTCATTCAGAGAAAAACTCTATTTTCTGTTTTTAGTAGTAAACTTCATGATCAATTTCTGGCCACAAGAAAAAGTATTTTAGAATTATGAAGGAGGTTTCTCTTCATAAAATCTCTAGCTACAATAAAATATCTCAATTTTCTCATAGGTTTTACCAGTTGGGGGATATGAGGCTTTCTTGGAAGCCATATTTTGAGAAATCAGGATTTTCTAGTTTTATACAGGTTGTTCAAAGACAGTTTCTGGGCAGTAGGAGAAGTATTTCAAAAACAAAAGACAGGTTTTTGTTCAAGACATCATGGTATCCAAAAGCGTCCTTCAATTTTTCAAAATACATTACGGGTGAGAAAACAAACGCTCTATCTCAACACCTATTTTTCAGATAAATCAGAACACTAAGTTATAATTTCTTAATGCAGTTTTGTTGTGGAGAAGGATTTCAATTTTTGAAAACACTTCAAGGATGACATACGTTGATTATTAAATCCTTTAGACATCATGGAAAAATTTCAAGAAGTTTTAAAAACTAAGATTTTTGAAAAAAGTTTGTGTAGATGACATACACAACAGTTTTGTAGCGCGCTACAAAACTGTTGTAGGTGCAATTTTGAGCATTTTGTTGAGGTTTCAAGAGGCAAAACATCTATTTTTTGAAGTTTTTATGCTGCTAGAGTATGGAAGGGGTTCAAAAATGAAGTTTCATATGTTAAAGTAGAAGAAAGTGGATGTTAAGGGATGTTTACAAAGACATAGTTACTGCACTATGAAAGCAACTGATATTGTCGTAGCGCAGACACATCAGTTCTCTTTACACTCTTTCAAGGAATTAATTTTTGTGTAGGTGGAAGGGCATGGTTATATGGAAGTGATAGCACATGTATTTTGTCTCAAGAATTCGAAATTTCCAGCAAAATGGTTTGAAGATCATCAATTAAGGTAAAGGCATAATTGCAGAAAACAAGTTTCTTGGTTCTTAGGGCAGTTAGGTCATGGAACAACAGGGTTCATAATAAGGCTGGAGGCATCACCAAATTCGACCTCATGAGGTTACAGGTGGAAAAGGATGAATTGAATACTAGATAAGGTTGTTATAAGTATATTTAGGAGTTTTAGTCCTATTTGAATTAGGACTCTTCAAAGACAGTCAAGCTGTCATTTTGTAATTAATAAGCCTGTTTTATGGTTAGAATAGGTGTCAATAATAGAAATTAGAATTATCTTGATGATGGATCATAGAATCCAATATTGTAAAAGCTATATATGAAGCAATATATCGAATTAGAAAAGGGTTGAAGACTTTTTGGCCCAGCTGTTGCTTTATGCTATGAAAGATAATCAGTAATGTAGAGAGGTTTTCTTAAACAGATCTGAGTTCTCATGGGGTTAATGTTTTATTGATTTATATGTTACTTTGAACCATTTGTAGATATTATTGCTATTACTCATAATTCATAATCTTATGCTCTGAATTCCTTTAGTAATGGGATGACTGTGTTTTTTTTGTATCTTGTGAGTAAACTACCTTTGAAACCCTAGCAGTAAATTTCATTGCTATTACTCAGAATTCACAATCATGTGCTCTAACTTCATTTAGTAATGGAATTATTGTGTTTAGCAGTAGATATTATTTTCTATTACTCATAATTCACAACTATGTGCTCTGAATTCCTTTATTAATGAGATGACTGTGTTTTTCTACATTTTGTGAGTAAATTATCTTTGAACCATTAGCAGTAGATTCCATTGCTATTACTTAGAATTCATAACCGTATGCTCTGACTTCCTTTAGTAATGGAATTAATGTGTTGACCTATGTCCTTGAGTGAATTATCGTTGTTTGAAAACCCCATTTGCCTCAGCTTCCATGTCTAGAAACCTTGTCACTGAATCTACTGACTTAATGAATCCATAGCCCAATGGTAGCAAGCCTTCATATTTCAACCTACAAACACACAAAACCAAGATAGAGTTAGCCATCTATATTATCATTAATTAATATCATAAACCCTTGAGAGAGCCCTCTCAGGCTGAGGAGGCCAAGCCTCAGCTAAAAGGTTGGTTTGAAATAGTTACACTGAAGTGGTCTGATCAACAGCCTTTCAGGGTCCCATTTTGGTGATAACATAATGTATGAGTATTCTCAGAGCGAGAAACAGATAGGGAGACTGTGAGAGAGAATAAAGGATATTACAATGGATTTGTTGTACGTTGTGTCTCTTCATTTTGCTGGATAATAGAAAGGAAGGGATGGCTTTTTGGGGTGAACGTAGCCCAAACTGGGTGAACCACGTATATCTGTGTCTCTCTGGTTTTATGTGTTTTGTGTGATTGTGTTTTCAAAATATTTTATGTGTTGCATTGCATCTCTGTAATATATAATTTTGTAACAAAATTATGGGTACTAATTAGTAAATTAGTCAATATAAGTGAGATAAATATATGAAATACTAAAGAGGTATTGATAGGAGAAATAAACTATCATCCCCATTTTGAAAAATGGAACTCTAGGACTAATAGATACTAATTAGTATCTATAATTTTATTCATTGTAAGATAGCCAGGGATTTGAATTTATCTATATCCAACATGAAAGTGTCAAGTGATGGTTGCAAATGGAGGAACTATAAATTTCTCAAGGAAGTGCCATAATATCAATCTAACCATGGGTGAATATGTATTGAATAGTCCAATGCTTTCCATTATAATGGGTGTTGTTGATGTTGTATTAGGAGTTCAATGGTTACAATCTTTGGGGATGGTAGCTTTTAATTTTCAAGAAATTTTGGGAAGGAAAGGAAATTGAATTAATGGGTGTAGCAAGGAACCTGGGAAGATAGTAATAAATAATGACACAAAAAATATTTTGAAGAAGGGACAGTGATGGATAATTGCATAATTATGCTCACAATATGTTCCAAAAAATAAGCCATCGATTTGTCAAGGTATCTAAACAGTCCCCAAGAATCATTCCATTTGTGGTAGAATGTTTGATTTTCCAAAAAAATAAAGGAGACAATTAGGATCCCAATTATTTTATAACCATTAGCTATTCCAAGTTAGCGTTAATGGCAGAAGTATCCTCAAACACATGATTTTATTAATAATGGAAAATAAATTACATAAAAATTTGCAGAGTTTACAAACGTAAACTTCTACTAAATTTGCAATTAGGAGACTAACCTATTTATAAGCTATATGTCCTAACTTAATTTGGTTATAGATCACTTGAAAAAATAATAAGTTTCCATTTTCAATAAATGATCTTCTATCCAATCTACTAACTTTAGTCCTATTTTAGAGCCTAAGACACGACTCAATTCTAGAGTCCTATCTTTGCTAACAATATTCTATTTCTAAGTGTCTCTTAATATTTATTAAATATTATAATTTAATACATATTTTTATTCTCTAATATTTATTAAATATTATAATTTAATAAATATTTTATCCTAAATTTACATAAATATATTTGGATCATCTAACATTCCCCCCTATGATCCAAAGATACATTACAACATATACCAAGTTCATCTCTAAACTTAGTAAATTTTATTATGCCAAGAGGTTTGGTGAAGATATCAGAGGTCTGATCTTCTGAAGGACAATAAATCATCTTGATGACATCCTTTGCAATGAGTGATCTGATATGATGATACTTAGTGTCCACATGCTTTGTCTTTGAATGAAAAACTTGATTCTTGGCAAGATTTATTGCTAACTGATTTTCGATGAATAACGAAGTAGCTTTTGCTGGAGGAATTCCCAAGTCCTGTAAAACTCGACGTAACCAAACAATCTCACAAGCTACTTCCCATGCTGAAATGTACTCTGCTTCTGCTGAAGAAGTGGCCACTATAGCTTGCTTCTTGCAACTCCAGGAAACTACAGCTGACCCCATGTTCATTAAATAACCTGAGGTTCATGCCTTATCATCAATACTGCCAGTAAAGTCGGCATCTGAAAATCCACCAAGTACAAAGCTTTTAGTCTTTTTGTAAAGAATACCAAAATCTTTTGTTCCTTGGATATAACGTAGAACTCTTTTGGCTGCATTCTAGTGGCTGTCTCGAGGTTCCTGCATAAAGCGGGAAATAATACTTACGGCATAAGAAAGATATGGTCGAGTAGTTTTCAGATAAATCAAGCTACCAATTAACTGTCTATAAGTAATGCTATCCACCATTTCCCCCCTTCAAATTTTGAAAGTTTCAAGTTTTGTTCCATAGGGGTGAGAACAGGCTTGCAATCCTACATTCCAAATCGCTGAAGAATTTATGCTGCATACTTACTCTGAGAAATGAAGATATGATGTGGACGTTGGAATACTTCAACTCCAAGATAGTAATGAAGTAGTCCCAAATCTGTCATCTTAAAACCTGCATGTAACTCCTTTTTCACATGTGCAATGTGATCATCATTGTTTCCTATGATAATCAAATCATCTACATGCATAACCAAAATCACCATATTTTACCTTGTTGGCGTACATACAAGGTATCATCAGATTCATTGCGTTGAAAACCAAATTTCCAAAGGTATTCATCCATTTTGGCATACCAAGCTCGGGGAGCTTACTTTAACCGATATAAAGCCTTTATTAGTTTGCATACTTTATGTTCCTTTCCTTCAATTTCAAAACCTAGTGGTTGTGTCATGTACACTTCTTCCTATAAATCTCCGTTGAGAAAAGCACTTTTTACTTCCATTTGATGAACTTTCCATCCTTGTTGAGCTGCTAAGGCAAGTGTGAGTTAGATGGTGTTCCATTTAGCTATAGGAGCAAATGTTTCTTCATAATCTATCCCTTCCTGTTGCACAAATTCCTTAGCAAACAAGTATTGCTTTATACTTATCAATATCACCATTTTTCTTGTACTTAATGCGGAAAACCCATTTGCATTCGATGGGTTTAAAATTATGAGGACAATCAACAAGTTTCCAAGTGTTATTATCTTGAACTGCCTAATATTCATCAACCATAGCCTGTTGCCACTATTTATGTTTTACTGCCTCTCGGTATGTAGAAGGTTCAGTAAAATCATTTGCTATAAAGGCTCCTTTGTTTCTTTGTGATCCCCTTGTTCTTGTATTATTCTGTTCATTAGGCCTTACATCTTTCAAAAGTTGAACTGCCCATTTTGGCAATTGATGTTCACTGATTTGGGACTGTGAAAAATCACCATCATTGTAAAGAGGGTTGATATAAACTGATGTTTGTTGATCAACCGCAGGTTCATGGGGCAGAGAGCCATTCTCAGAAGAACTGCTGCTGCTAGGAGAGTTGGATGAACTGCTAGAAGACCCAGATGGCACTGATGAGGAAGACAGTATGGATGAATCATTTTCAGATGAAGGAAACTCAAGTTCATACCAATTTTGTGAATTTGGTTGACTCTGTAAATTTCTGTTTCTTTTATCACTTTTTGTTTCTAACTTATGAAGAATACTTTCAACTTATTCAACACTCTTACTCTTATTTTCATCAAAAATCACATCTCTTCTTACAATAAATTTCCTATTCGACAAAAGTTGGTACCCTTTCTTCTCATCAGAATACCCGATCATTGTGCACTTCAAGCTTCGTGCATCAAGCTTAGTTCATTTTTCCTTTGGAACTAAGGCATAAAAAACTGATCCAAAAACTATGAGATGTTTTACCTGAGGTTTGAAGCCAAACCATGCTTCATAAGGTGTGACTTCATCTAAAGAAGCAGTGGGAGATATGTTCCTCAAGTAGACAGTGGTATGAATTGCTTTAGCCCAATATAAAGGACTTAAATTTTTGAAATTTAACATATATCGCGCCATTCCTAACAAGGTACGATTCATTATTTCTACTAATCCATTTTGTTGCAGAGTGTAGACATTGGTAAGATGTTGTTTTATGCCATTATCTATGCAATACTTTTTGAATTCATTTGAAGTGAATTCTCCGCCAGTGTCAGTTCTAAGAGTGCCAATATTCTCCTTTACTTCATTTTCAATAAGCTGATGAAAAGTTTTGAACTTTTCAAATGCTTCACTTTTGTTTCAAGAAATAAACCCAAGTCATCCTGCTAAAATCATCAACAAAGAGTAAGAAATATCTGCAACTTCCGAGTGAAGTTGTAAATGGTCCACAAATATCACTATGAACCAACTGCAAATTCCTGTTTGCGCGCCATGAAATTGTAGGAAAAGTCTCTCGATGTTGTTTTCCAAAAATGCAAGATTCACACTTTGCATTTTCCCTGTTGAAGGTTGGAAGTCCTTTAACCATTCCCTGTTTTTGTAGCTGAGAGAGACTGTTAAAGTTGATATGGCCATATATTACATGCCCCAATCTGATCGGTGAAATATCTGTACTTGATGCTCCTGCAAAGTCAGAATTTCTTGGAATAACTGTCCCTTTCATCCTTAATAGTTTTCCATCTTCATAACCTGTCATCATTGTTTTCATGTTTTGTTTGACTAAGTTGATTTTAACTAAGCCATATTCCATAATCACCATATGTCCTGCTTGTCGAATTGTGACTAAAGATAACAAATATTTCTTGAATGTTGGGAGATACCATACATTTGAAATCATTCTTTCTCCAATGCGTGGTAAAAAAAACTTTAACTACACCTTTTCCTGAAGGAGTATGTTTTGTTTTATCAGCAAGATAGATTTAATTTAGATGACATTCTTTGAAACTCCAAAAGAAGTCACGTCGAAATGTAATGTGTTGAGTTGCGCCTGTATCCAGAATCTATGCATCTTCATAATCACTTATGAGAAAGCTTGAAACCTGTAAAGTTGTTGCTTCTGTGTTGGTGAAGACATATTCAGAACCATTAGGATCATATTCATGATTTTCAAACTGTGCAGAGTTTGGATGAAACTTGGAAATCTTCTCAATATAAGTTCTACAATTTGCCGCATAATGGCCAACTTTATTACATCTTCTGCAAACAATTTGACTGAAATCGCTGCCTCTGCCTTGAGAATTACTCCTACCTGAATTGTAGCCTCTTTTGAAATTGTTTCCTCTGCTTTGACTGTGACCATGACCTTGTGCTGCTTGATTTTGATTGAAATTTCCTCTTCCTCAGTTTCTTGAACTATCAGCTAAGGAGTTACTTGAGCTAGATTCGGTGAAGAAGACATCTTCTCCAATCTGTTTCTTCTTCCCAAAGGTTTTATCATGTTGAGTTAACATGTCACTCAATTCATCAAACTTTAGTTTCTCTAACTTTCTAGTGACTTGCAAAGTTTCCAAAAAATGTGTATATGATGATGGAAATTCAGCAATTAAATTTGTGGTCAAGAAGCTTTCATCAACAGCTTGAAAACTAGCATTTATGATTTCTTGCTTGATGTTTTTAAGTCGTGAAATATACTCAAAGACATCACCACCTTCAGTTAATTTCTGTTGAAGAAATTTTAATTGAAGATAAACCTTCTTTGATTCAAGTTGTGTATCAAAGATATATTTGAATGTACGTAAAGAATTCCATGCATCTGATGAATTTTCAATATGTATGTACATTTCATTATTAACTGAAGCTTTTATAAGAGCTAATGCTTTGCCATTTTTTACTTCCCATTTTGCAAGTGAACCTGCAACTATTGGTTTATTTGGCTTAATGTTGCCATCACAAATTTCATGCCACAATTCATTATATATGAGAGTGCTTTCAATTAGACGTTTCCATGTCTTATAATATTTCACTCCTTCTAGCTTATCAGATTCAGAGAACAGATTAATTAACTTCGACATTGTAGTGTTGAAGTAGTGCACCAAAAGAATCAAGCACAAAAATTTGAGCAACTCGTCACACGAAACATGGCACACAAAAACAACACACGCCATGCAAAAAACGATCTATCAGGGCTTGGCCTTGACCCTCGTATAGTCGTTGAAAAAATGAGAAAAATTACTGAGCTTTGCACTTGGCTCTAGTCAATTTCTCGTTGAGTGTTTACAATGAAATCTTTGCAAAATTTGACAATGCCTTTACAAATATCTTCTTAAAAAAAAACTTACCCCCCCTCAAAGTAAAAAGATACTTTGAGTTACAAATAATGACCCTTGTTTCTCCAAAATAAAAAATTCTTCTTATTCCTCCAAAAGCAAAGTTTTACTTCACCTTATTGCTCCAAAAAAAAAATACAATTGTCTCGCTCATAACTCCAATTACAAAAAAAATCTCCTTATTACAAAATTTTAAGAGTTTTATGAACTCTCTTATCCCTCCATTACAATCACTCTTTAAAAATTCCTTTACGATCATGCTTTTCCATACTTCCCATTAAAATTAATATAATAAACTTAATGAAATAAATTTATAAAAAGTGTATAAAATGTGATTCAAGGAATTTTTAAATCATTTTAATTCATGCAAAAAAAAAAAACTTAGCCAGTTCGGAGCAGTTTGTTAAGCATCGTCCAGAGTCAGTGGCAGGGGCTGAGAAAGTCAGTGTTGTTCTATTTTACATGGATGGCATTCTTTGCAATAGTGAAGAGGCGTCTCATCAGGCTGCCGTGGAACTCTTTGCAGTGATCACTGTCTTCGCTATTTCGGTCCCAACATTCCACAACCTCCTTGCATCCACTTGAACCACATCTTCCGTTGTTTCTGAAACTTCAATTATTTCACTATCTAACAGATCAAGTACCACAAAACATAAAATTCCGGGCCATAGTAAACTCTCACATTTTCACATGATTTTTGTCATCATGCCTGACATTGTCTTTTCATTCACTTTTCTCGAAATTCATAGAAGTGGATGTTCATGGTCGTCAGCTGGCCACGATGATTGATTTTAGTGCTCGTCTCTATTGTCTTCCTTCAATTTTGTTACATTCTAAGATTTTTATATTCAGAAAAACCAAACATAATAAAATCATTTCTTCTTTGGTTTTCAGATTTATACCAAAACAGTGGGATATGATCATTATAAAACCAATTTGGTGTGCAAAAAATGTCAAGGGATCTGAGAGTAAATTCTGACATCTTATTGAACCGGGATCTTCTACTGGCGGGATTTGTAGTTTCAGAGGGTGTCAATGGAAGTATTGACAGGCTTGGGCCCTTGGTGGTTAAGGGATAGAATCCTGTTTGGGAGACGAGGTCCTCCTTTAAGCTTAAGAAGAATGTCATGAAGAAGCCAACTTATCAATGCTGGGCTCTCTTCACCAACTACACACATAGGCAGATAAAACTGTGGAGTATTCAGAAGTAGAACGTGTGTGGGGTATAATGGAAATGCCATCCACAGAGGGATTGAGTGTCATTACTCGTGCTATTGCACTTTTGTAACCTCACATTCTTAGTCCCAGTGTAAATTTCCAGAAGGAAAAAAAAAAAAAAAAACTGAAATTTCTTTTCCTTAAAAAAAACTGAACAATTTGCATACCAATCATTTGCTGGTAAATTCAATGGAGTTTTCCAAGAAATGGTAGAGCTGGAATCTCCTCCTCATATCCATTGCATTACTTTAGCTCCGATACCACATTAATGGCAGAAGTGTCCTTAGACACATAATTTTATTAATAATGGAAATGAAATTACATAAAAAGTTGTAGAGTTTACAAACGTAAACTTCTACTGAATTTGCAATTAGGAGACTAACCTATTTATAAGCTATATGTCCTAACTTAATTTGGTTATGGATCACTTGAAAAAATAACAAGTGTCCATTTACAATAAATGATCTTCTATCTAATCTACTAACTTTATTCCTATTTTAGAGCCTAAGATACGACTCAATTTTAGAGTCCTATCTTTGCTAACAATATTCTATTTCTAAGTGTCTGTTAAAATTTATTAAATATTATAATTTAATAAATATTTTTATACTTTAATATTTATTAAATATTCTAATTTAATAAATATTTTATCCTAACTTTACATTAATATATTTGGATCATTTAACAAGAATTGGTAGGAGGCATTGATGGATTTTATCAAAATTCTGCCCAAGTCCAAAGGAAAGAGTGTCATTATGGTGGTATTTGATAGACTTACCAATTATGAACACTTTTGCGCACTATCTCATCCTTTCAAAGTGAATACTATCACTACTACATTTATGGAAAAAATTCAAAATATACATGGAAAACCAAAGATTATTAAAGGGGAAAGGATCCCATTTTCACTCGAATTTTTTGGATAGAATTATTTTATTGTCTTCATACTCAATTAGCACATAACTCATATTATCGACCTTAATTTGATGGGAAAAATTATATAGTGAACAAATTTTTGGAAGGATATATTCATTGCTTTGTATCTAATAGATAAACACAATGGATCAAGTCGTTACCTATAAAAAAATGGTGGTATAAAAATTCCTTCCACACCACAAAAAAATGACCCCATTTATGGTTCTTTATGGATATCATCCACCATCCATCACATTGTCCTTAAGAGAGAATTATAAGTTTCAAGTAGTGTAATATCACATCGAACATCAACAACAAGTTCTCAAGATATTAAAGGATAACCTAAATCTAGCACGAAATAGAATGACTTAACAAGTAGATCAACATCACAGTGGAAGGATTTTTGACACGGGGATTGGGTATTTGTAAAAATATATCCATACAAACAAATTTCCCTCAAGAATCCTAAAAAGCATAATAAATCATCACCCAAGTACTATGTCCCTTACAAGGTGTTGCAAATGATTGGTACTATGGCATACAAATTGGAGGTACTTACATCTTAATGAGTATACCCAATTTTCCATGTTTCATGAATAAACAAGGTTATCAATGAAAATATACCTATTCAAACTATATTTACAAATCATATTGGAGCCTGAAGATATCACAAAAACAACAATCTGATAGCTACGAAAAGTTAGAAATTAAATAACAGAGAAATGGAACACACAAAATATCGTGGAAAAAAAAAACATGAAAAAGAATAAAACAAGAGACACATAGATATACATGGTTCACCCAATTTGGGCTACATCCATAGAGAAACAAGCAGTCTTTCATTTAATATTATCCAACAAAATGAAGAGATACAACCTACCAGAAATCCGTTGTAATTTCTTCTTCGCTCTCACGCAATCTCTCCTCTTTTCTTTGCACACAGCTCAATAAAAATCCCTCATATAAAGCGAGGGTTACCTTCTAGGGAAAAAAAGCTCTAAATTAACAAAAATTATACCATCACATCTTTCGCCTAATGAATGGCCCAGATTTACTACAAAATTAAATTATTTTAAATGGAAAATTTTATCTTATTTTTCGCTTCGCCGACACTACCACCCCCCTTGCCTGGACCCCCCTGGTGATAGTAGTGGGGGGAGAGGAGGGGGGACCCCCACACCTCCCTATTAGGAACTGTGATCCAAACTTGACTTAAACAAAACCTATGAAGAAAGAAGAAAATCAATCTCAACACCCAACATGGAATCGAATAATTTCAAAATATCTCATTAAGTGAAAGAACTCACCTGTTCAAGATTCCATATGGGAGGATGAGTATTTTGTACATAAGTATCCATAACTACTCAGTCATTAAGGAAAACACTTTTCTGAAGGAGAGGAGCATGTTAGGCCCCTATAATACTAGTTTAGCCCCCATATTGTTATTGTTGTGCCCCATAAAATGCCACTATTATTATTCTTTTTCCTTTACATTGTTATTTTTATGTACGCCCTAATTATATTTTGACCCTTTATACTCCTATATATACCTATTAGGCGCAACCAAAACTAGTCAAATTTTGGTGAAAAGACTCTGCATCTTGAGGAGCAGAGCGCATGATAACGTGAAGTTAGATCTATCGCGTGGTGTTTAGTGGCTTCGAGGTGGGTCGAAGCCCCTCATTTTGTAAAAGGTTTCGGGCTTTTAGTTAATTTTTTTGTCCAACCCATGGTATATGGATCATGATTTTGTAAATATGTAAAGTTATATAAAGAAATGTGATTTTGTGTCGAAGTAGATTCATTCATAAGATACATAGTTGATGAGCATAAGTGATTGTATTTTTTGTATTTATTCTGTTTTGGGCCTTAAGGGAAGGCTCCAAAAATGAGTGCATGGAGACCTTGGAAGAGTACATATCTTAGTGCGTAGACCACCTGCAACTGTGTGCGTGGGTCGGAGAAGCTGAATGCATTGAACATATCCATATTAATACGGAAGAAGAATTTATGGGCCTTATTTTGTATCTATATGTGTTATGTTGTTGTTTATCCGTTTATGCGAAGTAATGGTTGCGAGTATATGTTGTAATAGAGAAATTTATATTATTTTATAATGGGTTTATGTTTATCTGAATGTGATGAAGTGAGTAATTATAATACATAGCGCATTAGTAACATACATGTTAGAGGATTGGTTAAACATAGAGAAGTGAAGTAAAATCCACCTCGTGTAGTCCCTTAAGGCTACAAAAACCTAGTTCTACAACCACCCATAGCCACCTCGGGTGAGACTGTGATATGCTTATAGGTCGTTGCCGAAAGGGCCAGTGTATGAGGGTTTTGTTGGTGAAAAGTCCAATATAAACCTAGGTCAAGCCAAAACAAGACAACAAATGGTTCTATTGCCAAGACCAGGATCTGTTTGAGAGACACATGGATGTGGAGTCCATTAGAGAAAGAAATAAAATATTGGTAGATTGGAAAGAACAAGAGTTTGTAGCTAAGGATAATAGAAATCCATGATTAACGATTGAAGCCTGGTTGTAGAGGTATATTTTCCAAGAAAAACATGATATTTTCTTTGTGATGTTTTCTAATGAACTATATGAATGGTTGTCAAGATTGGCAGAGAAAAATACTTGTTTCAAAAGTGACGAGCCTACTGCGTGGGGCCTTGAATTGATACAACGACTCAAGGTTACTAGTAAAAACATCTCAAGAGTTGTTGATTTTTGGATTGATAGTATTCTGGGAGTATTTATCACTGAGTTTTCCATAGACATGACTGTATATTACAATGAAACTAAGAGAATATTATTCAAGGGATCGCAAGATAAGTATCTAAATTCTTTGAAATTGTGGATTAAAATGATTTTATGTGAAAAGGGTGTGCTATGAATGCAATTATATTAATTTTTATATGAAGAGGGAATATTTATAAACTAGGAATTGAGTCTAAGCGAAGTGGAAAATGGTACAAAGTAGATTGCGAGAACTTTATTGAGACTGGCTATAGTTCCTTTCTAGGTGAATCTGAGAGTGAAGAAGAAAGAAGTAACCCAACAGCCCCACGATATTCCCAATCTCGACGTGAAGGTGCTCAGAATAATTAGGGAACCTCTATGATTCCCCATCCCTCTACACCCCTTAGCCCCCATCCCCCTCCCCCCAATTCCCTACACCCCCTCCACCCCCCCACAACACTCCATGAAGAAACATGATTTTTGACATTAAGGTACCTATTTTTAGAGGACTCGTATGAGAGTATACCGAGTAGTTTTTGTTTATGGATAATGTAGTATGGAAATAAATACATGTTATTGACGAGGTTGTAAATAAGGCGCAACTCATCATGATAGTGCAAGAAATATTTCTGACATGCTATATGAAATATTCTACGACTAATCAATTTTCTTCATTGCATGATGTTAAGAAAGCGCTAATATCAGAATTCAAGAAGCCGAAGTTTGAGTCGTAGTGCCTTACAGAGATGAAGAAGATAAAATAAATGACTAATGAATCTGTATGGGAGTTGGATGAAAGATTCAAGGTGTTAATGGGACAAGTGAGCTTTAACATACCCCCAGAGCAACATAAATAATGGTTTATAGATGCGTTGGTGCCACATATCAGGTTGCCCTTGACATAGCAGAAAATGGAAACTCAAAGCAAAGCTCTGGAAATTGTAATGAAGTTGGAATCTTCGCCAATGGGAGATACTCATGTAGGAGTACAACAAATTTAGAGCCAGTTAGCAAAATTTATCTTGGAACTGCAAGATCTCAAGAAGGGCAAGGAACTTAGATAGGAAGTTGGTGTATAAAGTGCAAAGAAGAGGGCCATTCTAAGGAATAATGCCATATGATCAGTGATTAATTCACTAATGTAGCACCTAATACATTGAATCCAGGATCAAACATTTGGTTTGAGATATGCATAACTCTAGGCCAACATCGTCTAGAAAAGTGTTATTTATTACAAAAGTATGTGAAAAGCCTAAGGCAGTTGTTTTGAAACTTTTGTAAATCAGTAGGGCATGATGAGAGAAAATGTTGAAGTTATGACTTGATGATGGAACAGACTACTGATGCTTATATAATGTAGGGTCTAGGATATACACATGAGGGTAAAGGAAAAAATTCTAGTCAAGGAGGTTTCCAAGGACGAGTGCGAGGACGAGGAGATAGTCGAGGACGTGGCCAGATGATCTGTAACAACTATGGATAGACATGAAACTACGTTAGAGATTTTTAGAATATGACTACCACTTGTAAGTATTGTAAATATTTGGATAATGTGATAGAATAATGTTCAATCCTTATGGTAAATATGTAGGAGAAAAGGAACCAGCATCCCACACAAAATATACAAATGATGATCGCAGAACCAAGGGAGGATGAACCGTGCATCAACATCGTAACAAGGAGTGGGGTTGCGACAAGAGATGATAAAGGAGAAGGTAAGAAGAAAATGGAGGATACATGGGTAATAAAGAATGAAAAAAATACCATGGGTTTAGTATTAAGAAGGAAAAAGAATCATTCGTAGAGGTGAAGCAGAGCTTCATGGATATTTGAGCTTCAACATCTAAAGCACATCTGATGCCAAAGTTAATACCAAATATGGACATCTCCAAAGTAACTATTCAGACAAAATAATTCAATCCAAGTATCTTCAGGTCATTTTTAAAGACTTGCATGACATTTTTGAGGAATCAGAAGGTTTTCGAAGGAATTCAGAAGTTTCTATACTCTTACATTGATAAATAAGCGCCACAAAGAGATCAACGCGCAATAAATAATTTACATTGACATAAGAAGAGAATGGGGAAGGAAATGAGAATAACTACAAAGATTAAAGAATATGATATGGATCAGGTAATACTAGACTTGAGATCTAATGCCAATGTGTTACCTAAGAAAATATGGGAGTTAATGGCAATACAAAAGTTGCAATGGTCGTCGATCCAGTTGAGGATGGCCAACCAATAGAAGATCTTACCTATGGGAAAGTTACATGTCCTTGTAGTAGATATTGAAGGAGTTCACGTTGTTACAAACTTCAAAGTAATTGAAATTGTATATGTTAGAAACCCCTATCCAATGCTGCTTGGATTGGATTGGGTTTTCAATACTGTGGATATAATTAATTTTAAGAAGAGACCAATGGTGTTCGAGAAAGACAATATGAGGGTGATTTATCCTTTAGACCTATCAGAAGGAGTGCACTATACAGAACCTGTTTGAGATGGGTACTGCAATACAAATGTCAAAAACATTTACAAGGTAATAGCCAAGGAGGAATATTGGGTTAATCCCACTACAGATGGTAGGCTAATCTAGGAAAGGGATAGTTCATGTACTTCATAATCAGAGGAAGAAATAGAAAATTGGATGGACAGGTTACATGAAGTATCTACAAGACGATGTGCCAGAATCACAAGATCACTTCACTGCATAAATTTGGAGGTATGTAGTGTAGCTTATTATGATAGGATAGGAGATGTAAGCCTTTTTCTTGATAAGTATGAAAGATAAATAATAGAAGAATAGAGGTTTTAATCTTTGGATGTATCCCTAAGATCTACAACTTCTAGATGGTGGGGTACTCATAAAAGGAATGTAGGAAGTTGGGAAGATTTTCAAAGGATGATGTGGGTCAGATTTATGCTAGTAGATACAAAAGTCGAAGTAAACAATGATGGTAAGGATTATCCCCAGAAGAACATTCATCGTTACACTTCAGTTTGGAAAGAAGTTCCGGAACAAGAGTGGCTGCCTAGGTTTATCCACACACTAGGAGAAATCCCTATCACTTGGTATCTTGAGACAAAAATGTGACATGGAACTAAAAATTAGACAGATTTGGTAGAAGGGTTCATACTAACATTTAGTTTTGAATATCACTATCCGGGCATAGATTTAATCCTTCAAGTAGTTAGAGAAAAGGGTTTTTAGAACACAACTTCGCTGGAAGAATCTGGATTGGACCGCATAGTTGGAGAAAGCACTAGAGTGCTATAATGTGATTGAAAAACAAGATGATGCTGATCCACACAATATTGATATCACGAGTTGGAAGGACATCGTGAATTTGTTGGACTGGAACCTGAAATACTTTATATAGCGAACCCTAGGAAAATGAAGAAGGTGAATATTAGATCAGAAGGAGAACAAAAATTTGCAATGATTGGCGATTATTGGGATGAAGACACAATTAGAAAGATTACAGAGTTGTTGCACCAATATTAAGAGCTTTTCCCCACAAAATTTTCTGAATTGAAGGGAATAACAGGGGATCTTGGATTTATGAGGATTCCCCTAAAACCTTAAGATAAGGTAGTAAAGAAAATACCATATAGGTTGAATCTTAAATACAAGGAAAACGTGAAGGAGGAAGTGAATAAAATGATCAAAGCTGGGATAATAGAACATGTAAAAGAGCCCGAATGGGTAAGTCCTATGGTGCTGCAGAAAAGAAGGCAAAGGATGAGAACAAGATATTTGTAGATCTCAAAAAGTTGAACGATCCCTGCTTGCATGACCCTTTTCCCACACCATTTAAAAACGAAATATTGGACAATGTAGGAGGACATGAGTCCCATTCTTTCACAGATGGCTTTGTAGGTTACCATCAAATCACAATTTCACCAGAAGATAGACATAAGACAACTTGTGCTACAAAATGGGGTTATTATAGTACATAGTGATGCCTATTGGTTTGAATAATGCTCCTACCATATTTTCTAGAGTTGTAGTTTTAAATTTCAAAGAATATATACACAATTTCTTTTATGTTTACTTTAATGAATAGAAAATATCTGGGTTGTTGAAAAAACAAGTTTAAGGCTGATGTTGGATACATATAGGCAATATCAAATATAATTGAATTTGAATAAGTGTATCCTTTGCATATCATTTGGAAACTGTTGGGCTATGTGGTTTGTAAGCCAGGATTAATGGTAGATCCCAGGAAGATAGCAGTTATTGTAAAATTGGATCCACCTAAGAGAGTGATAAAACTATGCATAACATTTGGACACAATGGCTATTACAATTTTTTTATAAAGGGGTATGTGGAGATAACTATGCCAATGGAGAATTTATTGAATAAAGATATCCATTTTCAATGGGATGAAGAATTCCAGAAGAGCCTAGACATACTAAAGAAGAATATGGTAGCTGTGCATATTCTAGTTTTCCTATAATGGAATAAGGAATTTCATGTACATGTCGAAATTAATCAACTAGGTGCAGGAGAAATTAATCACCCCATAGATTTTGCAAGCAGGAAACTATCCAATGTTAGGTCCCTATATTACTAGTATAGTCCCTTATTGTTGTTAGTGTAACCCTGTTGTTGTTATTATTGTACCCCTATAACCCCCATATTGTTATTATTGTGCCCTTAAATTATTATTGTTAGGTCAGATAGGATTACATTGTGGCCCCATGGACTCTATATATAGAAAGGAGGTCTTGTAATTTGTATCATCTGAGAATTGTTCATTTATGTAATGTATTGGAGTTTTCCCCCTCGAAGTTGTTGATTTATAAGGTGTTGATCTCTCTTTTCTTCTATTTTTGGAGCTGGTTTCATAACATTTGGTATCAGAGCTTTGGATTCTAGGGTTTCGCTGCTCCAAACATGTCATTGTGGAATTTTCGCTACAAATTTTTTTCTACGAAGGTTCAGAAGCTGAAATTTTTAGAGTGCAAAGAAAAAATCATGAGGAACATCTTCCAAAAATTGCAGAGCTTGGTTCACAATATTTTTAGAGATATGATCTGTGTAAGTTGGGGATTTTTGCAGGCTCCTGAATTTCATTTAAAAATGTCATCGCGGAAGTTTCTCTATAAAGTTTTTTATATGAAGGTTTAGAAGCTGAAATTTTTAGAGCATGAAGCCGAAATCCTGTGGAACATTGTCAAAAAATTTCAAAGCTTGGTTCGCAACATTGTCAGAGATATGATCTGTGGAAGTTAGGTCTTTTTCAGGCTCCCAAATTTCATCTCAAAGAGGTGATCATGGGAAAATATTCATAAATCTCTCTCTGAGCATCGGATTGGAATTCTATAAAAAGTGATTGGAAGTAAATAGACTATAGTTTCATGTTTATAAATTTCAGAACCAAAGGAGCAAACAGTGACACGTGGCAAGTCATACAAGTTCGCTCTACTGAAATAGTCCTTAATTAGGTCATTGTGGGAGATTGGACATAACTTTGTCTTGAAGAATCCAAATCAAGTCAGACCTATGGAATTTGAAAGAAGCTTAAGAGGACTAATACAGGGCCGAATTTCAGATATTTAGGATATACAAGTATAGAGATAATTCAATTTCAATATCGATCTCCTCAAAAGCAAGTAAAAGGTGTGTAATTTTTTTTTTCCCGAATTGCATAAGTCTTGTTTGAAGAATCAAGTTGAATTGATTCCAAGGGCATATTGTAGAATAGATATCAGTATTGGATTCTAAAATGGTCCCTAAAAAATAATTCAACACCCATTAAGCCTTTAGAAGGCTCTACTATGATTCATGAAGACGAAGAATGGAAACATGACATATCAAAGTTACAAGAGCAAGTGCAGCAAATTTCACTCTCGCAAAGAGCAACAAAAAATGACATGAAAGTTTTGAAGAAAGGCGTGGAAACTAAGATGAATGGTTTGAAGAAAGGCGTGGAAGCTAAGATGGATGGTTTGAAGAATGGCATGGAAGCTAAGATGGAGGGCATGGAAGCTGGCATGGAATCTAAGATGGATGACATGGAAGCTAAGATGGAAAACATGAAGAATGATCTAAAAATAGACATGGAAGGTTTGACAAAGTTGATACAAGAGATGTTTCCTAATGGTGAAAATATAGTAGAGGAAAATCATGATGAGAATAAAATAAATGTTAATAGTGATTTCATAAACTCTAATGTTGGAGGGAAGAACCACCATATTCCAAAAATGGATGTGAGGAAGTTTGATGGAAAGGATCCTGTAACATGGATACTACATATGGAGCAATATTTTGATCTCAATAATGTGCAAAACACACAAAATGTACGCATTGAAACTTTAAATTTAGAAAAAAATACATTTGTATGGTATCGATGGCTTTGCTCCCGTAAAAAAATTGTCACTTGGTCAATTTTTTATGGAGGAAATGATAGCACATTATGAGGATACAAAGAGAAACACTGTCTTTAGCCAATTGATAAATCTAAAACAAAAGTGTTCAGTGGGGGAGCACATTGAGGACTTCCAAAAATTGAATATAAGGGTAACTAATATTCCAGAGGAACACATGATTGATCTCTTCATAAGTACTTTAAAGGATAACATCCAACATGAAGTTCGCGTTTTGGAACCTGATTCATTGGAGAAGACATTCAGGTTGGCAAGAAAAATTGAATGTAAAATTATGGCGACATGGAAACCTACCACTCACTTCTATAAAGATGGAAGTGTTGCTACTCCTAGATTTCCACAACCTACAAGGTTGACACCACAACAATTGGAAGAAAAAAGAGTAAAAGGGCTTTGCTACAGTTGTGATAGAAAATACACTAAAGGTCATAAGTGTGCTGAGAAGAAATTATTTTACATAGCTTGTGAAGAGGGAGAAGAAAATGAACAAGAATCTTCAAAAGAAGAGGATATACACCAGGAACCAACCCTAGAAGAGTAAGAAATGAGTCTGACCATATCGTGTAATGCATTGGCAGGAATTACCACTCCTCAAACTCTCAGGATAGAGTGGCATATCAAGAAGAGAAAGGTAATAATGTTGATTGATTAAGGTAGTACCCATAATTTTATTCATTGTAAGGTAGCCAAGGAATTGAATTGTTTCCTATACCCAACACCAGAACGTCAAGTGATGGTTGCAAATGGAGGAACTATAAATTTCTCTAGAAAATGACATAATATCAAGCTAACCATGGGGGAATATGTATTGAATATTCCAATGCTTTCCATTCCTATGGGAGGTGCTGATGTTGTACTAGGAGTACAATGGTTACAATCTTTGGGGACGGTAGCTTTTAATTTTCAAGAACTTCTCTTGAATTTTTTTTCAGAAGGAAAGGAAGTCGAATTATGGGGTATTGTAGGGAATTCGGGAAAGATAATAAGCTCTAATGTCATGAAAAAGCTTTTAAAGAAATAAAAATGAGGAATAGTTGCACAATAATTCCAAGGTGTTTGAAACCCCCAAAGGACTCCCACCTATTCGTGATCATGATCATGCTATTCATTTGATTCCACGAAGTGTTCCTCCAAACATTAGGCCTTATAGATATCCTTATGTCCAAAAGAGTGAAATTTAACGTATGATTGCAGAAATGTTAGAGGCGGGTATAATTCAACCTAGTCAAAGTTATTTCTATGCTCTTGTAGTATTGGTACAAAATAAGGATGGATCATGGCGCATGTGTTCGGATTATAGGGAGCACAATAAGCTCCCCATTAAAGATAAAATTCCCATTCCTATGATTGATGAATTATTGGATGAATTACATGGAGCAATTTATTTTACCAAGTTGGATCTTCGTTCAGGATATCATCAAATTAGAATGAAGACTGAAGATATTCTAAAAACAACATTTCAAACTCATGAGGGTCATTATGAATTTTTGGTCATGCCTTTTGGCCTTACCAATGCACCTTCTACATTTAAAGGGTTGATGAATTCCATTTTCAAACCCACCCTTAGAAAATTTGTGCTAGTATTTTTTGATGATATACTAATCTACAGTAGGTCTTGGAAGGATCATGTTCAACATGTTGACAAGGTGCTCAAACTATTGCATGAGAACCAATTATATGCAAAAAAATCCAAATGTTTTTTTGGAGTACAAGAGGTGGAATATCTGGGTCATGTTGTATCTCATGAGGGTGTTAAGGTAGACCCTAACAAAATTAAAGCCATTAAGGAATGGAAAGTCCCCACAACCATAAAGAAGTTGCAAGGATTTCTCGGGTTAACAGGGTATTATTGCAAGTTTGTTAAGAATTATGGGAGAATAGCAGCACCTCTAACAACATTATTGAAGAAAGATGCATTTTCATGGACTCCTGAAGCAACTAAGGCATTTGAACATCTTAAAGAGGTAATGTGCCTAGAATCGGTCTTAGCTATGCCAAACTTCACAAAAAATTTATTGTTGAATGTGATGCCTCAGGAAATGGAATTGGTGTTGTTTTAATGCAAGAAGGAAGACCCATTGCTTTTGAAAGTCATCCAATCAAAGGAAAGTATTTACATAAATCTATTTATGAGAAGGAAATGTTAGCAATACTACATGCACTAAAGAAATGACAAAATTACCTAATGGGAAGACACTTCAAGGTAAAAACTGATCATGATAGTGTTAAACACTTTTTGGAACAAAGACTATCTTCAGAAGAGCAGCAAAAATGGGTCACAAAGATGTTGGGTTATGACTTTGAAATAATCTACAAAAAATGGAAGCTAAATGTTGTTGCAGATGCACTCTCAAGAAAGAATGAAGAGGTGGAAGAATTTCTTTGTGCCATTTATATTATCCAACCATATTGGATAACCGAAGAAAGAGATGAATGGAAGAAGGATGAAGAAGTGTGGACACCCATTCAAAATTTGCAGCAAGATCCTAGTACATATGATACATTTAGTTGGAAAAATGATTCCTTTTGAAACAAATATCACTTATATCTTTGTAAGAATTCCCAACTAAAACAAAATATTCTTTTGGAATTGCACACTTCTCCTTTAGGAGGACACTCAGGATTTTTAAAAACTTACCACAGGGTGAAGAAAGATTTTTTTTGGATGGCTTTAAATATGATATTCAAAATTTTGTGGTGGAATGTTTGGTTTGCCAGCAGAATAAATTTGAGACAATTAAGACCCCGGGTCTTCTACAACCTTTATCCATTCCAAGTCAACATTGGGAGGAGATTTCAATGGATTATATCATAGGTTTACCTAAGTCTGAAGGAAAGAGTGTCATCATGGTGGTAGTTGATAGACTTACCAAGTATGCACACTTTTGTGCATTATCTCATCCATTTAAAGCAAGTACAGTTGCTACTACATTTATGGACACAATTCAAAAACTACATGGAAACCCAAGGGTTATTGTGAGTGACATAGATCCCATTTTTACTGGAAATTTTTGGACGGAGTTATTTTCTTGTTTAGGTACTCAATTAGCTCATAGCTCATCTTATCATCCTCAATCCAATGGTCAAATTGAGATATTAAATGAATGTTTGGAAGGATATCTTTGTTGTTTTGTATCTGATAAACAAACACGAAGGGTCAAGTGGTTACCTTTCGCTAAATGGTGGTATAACACTTTCTTCCATATTGCAGAAAAAATGACCCCATTTATGGCACTTTATGGATATCATCCACCATCCATCAAATCACCTTTAAGATAAAATTTGAAGGTTCAAGCAGTGGAATATCACATCGAGCATCAACAAGAAGTTCTCCAACTCTTAAAGGATAACCTGAATTTGGCACAAAACTGAATGAAACAATAGGCAGATCAACATCGTAGTGAGAGAAGTTTTGATGTAGGAGACTGGTTATTTTTACGACTACAACCATACAAACAAATGGCCCTCAAGCAAGCTAAGAAGGATAATAAATTATCACCAAAGTACTATGGTACTTACAAGGTGTTGCAAAAGATTGGTACTATGGCATACAAATTGGAGCTTCCTGCTTCTTCACGAGTGCATCCAGTTTTCCATATTTCATGCTTAAAGAAAGTTATAGGTGAAAATATTCCAGTTCAAACAATATTTCCAGAACTTTATGAGGAAGAAAAAAACATATTGGGACCTGAAGCGGTCACGTAAACAAGAACTCAACAACTATGAAATCGATCAATTTTAGAGTATCTCATCAAGTGGAAGAACTTACCCACTGAAGATTCTACATGGGAGGATGAGAATTTTATACAGAAGCACCCAGAGCTACTCAAGCATTGAGGACAACACTTTTTTGAAGGAGAGGGGCATGTTAGGTCCCTATATTACTAGTATAGTCCCTTATTGTTGTTTGTGTAACCCCCTTTTTGTTATTATTGTACCCCTGTAACCCCCATATTGTTAATATTGTGCCCTTAAATTATTATTTTTAGGTCGGCTAGGATTACATTGTAGCCCCACTAGGATTACATTGTGGCCCCATGGACTCCTATATATAGAAAGGGGGTTTTGTAATTTGTATCATCCAAGAATTGTTCATTTATGTAATGTATTGGAGGTTTCCCTCTTGAAGTGGCTGATTTCTAAGGCGTTGATATCTCTTTTCTTATATTTTTGGAGCTAGTTTCATAGCATCCAAGGCAGAAAAGGAATATACTACAACAGAAAGAAAAGGGTTATCTATGGTCTATGCATTATAGAAGTTCAAACACTGCTCGTTGGGGGCACATTTCAAGATGTTTATTGATCACTCTACACTAAAATATTTGGTAAATAAGCCTATTCTAGGAGGAAAAATCCATCGATGGTTGTTTTTGTTCCAGGAGTATGACTTTGAAGTTATAGTCAAACCAGGAAGATTGAATTTAGAATTTATCATCTATCAAGGTTGGATATAGGAGAAGAACCCACAAATATCGAGGATAACATGTCTGACATGGAGTTATTCGCAATTAGGGCCATATATGATCACTTTGTCGATTTATTTAGTTTTTTACCAGAGGAATGGCACCTGTGGAATACACAATGCAACATAAGAAGGAGCTATTAGACAAAGCAAAAAATTTCTCGTTGATTGTAGGACACTTGTACACAATGGAACAAATGAAATACTACGCAGATACGTCCCTGAACATGAAAGGAATAATATATTGGCAGAAGCTCATGAAGGAGTAGCAGGAGGACATTAGGTAAGGAAGGTCACTGCACAGAAAATATTATGAGCTAGGCTATGGTGGACAACAATACATAAGCATTCAAAAGAGTTTTTTCGATCATGTCATGTATGCCAAAGAATAGAAAATCCATCTAGAAGAGAGGAAATGCCATTAAATCTACGGGTGATGTTATAATAATTCTAAAAATGGTCTATTGAATTTGTTGGACCAATTAATCGACCGAGAAAGAAGACCATCACAAGATACATAATCATTATAACTGATTATTTGACAAGATGGGCTGGGGAATAACAAGTGAAGGATTGCAATGCATATAGCGCCATGAACTTCATATTTGAATATATTTTATTGAAATTTGGGTGTCCAAAGATATTGATGAGTTTCTGAGGTTCACATTTCTTGCATAATATTATTGGGGCATTGACTGAAGAGTTCCAAGTATACCATCAGAAAAGTACCCCATATCATCCAAAAGCGAATGGTACAGTTGAAGCTTACAATAATATTTGGAGAATGCACTCACAAAATTATGCAATGTGAACACAAATGAATGGGATTTAAGGATTCCAACAATTTATAGGCATATAGGACAATGTGCAAGAAATTGACAGGCCATACACCTTTTAGGTTGGTATATGGATAAGAAGCAGTAATTCCTATGGAGTACATTATGCCAAGTTTGAGAATTTCAACCTTCAAAGATTTGGCAGACTCTGATATAATGAAAGAAATAATGGCACAACTACTTTTTATGGAGGAAGACATGTTTATAGAAAGCTGGCATGATAGACACATCAAGCAGAAGACATTCTGGGAAGAAGATATTGTAATTTTATATGATAGAAAATTCATGAAATTCCCAGCAAAATTAAAAACAAGTTGGTAGGGAACATATATCATATGACACATTTATAATGGTGGTGAAGTTCATCTTGTGAAGTTAAATTCTTAGTTGATTCCAGGATGACTGGATGGTAGAAGATTTAAGGCATATCAAGACGACTCTGTCCCTGGAGCTTCACAATAAAAGACAAAACAAGAACAATCTTAGTGCTAACTGCAGTTGAAAGTGGGCACTAGACTATAAAATTATCTTGAGAAGGTACTTCGCTGAAGAATGATCATTGTGCAATATTCAGAAATATGTCGAAGTCTAAAAGAACCACGGCAAAGGAAGGAGTGCTACAACACCGAAGGGAACGCGTCGAAGATAACCATAAATATGAACATTGGAAGGAAAAATATTTCATTAATAGGAATGGGAAAGTTGTATTTATGAAGCATAGCTGGTCTGATCTAGCACCCTATCTACATTAAATGAAAAAAAATCTAAGATATCATGAGGTTTTAAATTCATATTCACTATAAAATCTATATCCCTCTCCACATTCTACACTTTGTGCTCTAGAGAATTTAGTTGAGAATTATTGACCACGTGTGAGAGAGGTGAGTGGCTATATGATTGAGAGAAGTTTTGAAGATATTTCCAGGGAGTTTTTGAAAAAAGGACTAGCAGGAATCATGGAAGCCCAGGCTGAAAAATCCATAGCATCGAGTCTCCCTATTTCCCCAATGCACGCGAGGTCACCACGAAAAAAAAAAAGTCACATAAGAAGCACCGAAGAAAATAAAATAAAAGAGGCCAACTGAAGCCTCTGGAGTAAGGCAATCCCCAAGGAAAAAGGTTTCAAAATAACAATGGACAAAGAATAGGTAGGATAGGCGACCCATGGGGAAGGCAAAGAAACCTCTGAAGCAGAAGGAATCAAAACAAATCCACAACAATGAGCAAGAAATTGAGATGCAACAGATGGAGACAGAGGGTGCAATGCTTCCCTTTATGCAACCACCATACTTGTGATCAGGAGCTCAAAGTTTACCTCAAAAATCAAAGTTCTTAGATTGGCTCAGAACCTAAATGACCATGTATTGCTCGTCGTCCTAATTCTGACACACTTTTTTTCACGAAAAATGGTCACCGCATGCTCCCAGAAATGTGATCTGTTTTTTTGCAAAAATAGGAAAATTTTGAAAAAAAAAGGTCAGACAGGGAGCTCGGTCAGCAGTCCATATTTCTGACGGGGTAGCTGACTGGGTTGGTCAAGGATTGGTCAATTTCTTCTTTGTTGAATGGTATACTGCCACTTTGCAGCATTTGGTTGGTCAGATTGGAGGGTGATGTGTCGAGTTTTTATTGGTCAATTTTAAGCCAATCAGATGATGACACGTGGAAATCCCAGAGGCCGCCACGTGCCCACCCCAAGGTCAAAATATGTGGTAAAATTATCGGTCAAATTCTGGGTGGAGGTCGAGGTTCGACTTCACAACCTCCCCCACAACACACGCAATGCATACCACCTCCTCTACACCATAATTCTTACAGTACTATGCAATCCATATGTATTTGAAGTCCACATTGAATAGTGGTGGGGTAAAGAGGGGCCAACACTAGTCCACAAGACCACATGCCCGTGACCACAGGTAGAGCTCCAACCTTAATGTGGAGGTTAAACATCAAACCTCACTTTATTAATCTTAATCCATGGTTTATGCAGTAATCCATAATTTAATTTCGGATTAAGTTAAGCACAGGATTTTCCCTTAACTGCACTTAATTAGCGCCTTAACCCAAAATTAAATTTAATCAAAGATCATTTTGGCGGATTCTGACTAAAATGGAGGAAGTGCTAGTTTAACTGCAGTTAGCTCCAGTTTTCCAAATTTAGCGGAGGTTTTCTAGGTGAAACTGATAGAAGTCATAGCTAAGGTAGTTTTCGACCTAATAAATCTCAGAAAGAGGGTATATGACCATTTCTAGGTATTTTGGACTCATTGGTGTATGCTTTAGAAGCAGTGGAGCACTTCTTCATGTGATTTTTGTAGATTTAAGTTTAAGGATGCTAGGGCCACTAAGAGAGTTAGGCCATATCTGCTTCACTTGAACACCTATTGAGGAGAAAGAAGAGGCTAGATATCCTTTCTTGTCCATTCTAAGTTCATTGGAGTAGGTTACATGAGAAAAATAGCATTGTAAATAGGTCAAATTGACAATTTGAGCATAATATAGAGGCCTAAGCCATGGAAGCTAAACCAAGGAGATGTAGCCCAGGATGGGTGAACTTCATCAAATACCTGTGTTAATGTTATGTATGGTGATGTTATGTACTTTTTGTTGTTCAAATCTTGTTTTTTTTTAGATTTCTCACTAAAATGACATGAAAAAAACTCATGAGACTTGATAATTTGCAAGAGAACATGAACCCTTAAGCACATAAGAAGCAAGAATGTTTAAAAATATGAAAGGGGAATTAGCTAAGAATTACTAACATCCTCCATTAATATCATTTTTGGTACCATAGCTATAGGTTTATTGTTAGCTTGTGTTTCTTTGTGCAAAGAGTTTTTGAATATTTGCAAGGTTGAAACTCCAGTGAAGACAAGGAAAAATTGTTGGTGTAGATTCCCAAGTTGGAACAAGGAGAAAGAGGCTAGAGTTACCATAATATCCACCTCAAGTTTCACCTCCAGATATTCCTGAGGCTTCAATAAGTATGTCTCTAGGAGGAGAGTCTACACGACTGAAAAATGATGAAATCTTCAAAAAGGATTTTATAGACATGGTAGTTATGGTGAAGGTCCTCTATGAAGAGAGGCACACCAAGCTACATGTTGAAATATCTAAACCACCTACAAGTGTAGAATGTTCTTCAAAGGAAGAAGGAGAAAATAATGGTGTCAAGCCACCATCTTCTCCACAAACTCCATGTTTTTCTACAACTTTCGTGCAAGATGCATGGGTATAAAGTCCTTCAGAGAAAGATGATGGAAAACTATGTACCTTTTTACCACATGATGTGGAGGATGAGGTTCAATCAATACCTACCTATGTTTTGGGATTTGAAGGAAGAAAACCAAAGATTCCAATTAGAAACCTCTAAGATCAAAAGGGAGTTTGCAATCATCTTTGTCCCTCAAACAAATATAAAGCTATTGGTAAGAAATTTCATACTTCTTATTTTCATAAAAGTGTTGAAGATAGTTATTTTGAATCATTTTAGAAGTATGGTAATGGAATTAGTTCCAAGCTCTTGTACCAGATGGGTTACAAGGGAGGAGGTCTTTGTGTGAACCGACAAGGAATCAAGAACCCAATTGAAGCCAAAGAGAGACCTAAGTATGAAGGCTTGGGTTATGTTTCAGTAAAAGAATGGCCTTCTGATGAAAACTATTATGTATTAGGTACCTTTTTTCACAAAAGAGGACATGAGGAGGCAAGGTGTTGGACTTTGCATCCGGAACTAGTACCTTCCTGGTTCTCCAAATACAAGAAAGACTTGAAGGTATCTACAGAGAGAGATGGGGAAGATGAAGAAGATAAGAAATAATTTTCTTCTCACCATGAAATTTCTACTCTCCATGCAAGTTCTTCAAGCAAGAAGAGAAATTCCAAGAACAAGAAAAATAGGTATAATAATCCTATTGTATCAATTTTTTTTCAAGATGAGAAGAAAAATGCAAATTTGAACCACTTATTGAATAATATATCTCCTTGTACTTTTTTCCCTTCATCTAACCATAGTGTAGATAAGTGCAAAAAGAAGGAAGAAATTCTCAAAAGGATGTTAATGGCTATTGGAAAGAAACCCGAGAAGGGAAAATCTAATCCAAAGTCAGAGGCAAGTGAGCCAAGAGGAGCTCAAAGAAAATTTTGCACTCATTGCAAAATCAGTGGGCATTGAGTTGCAAAATGTTGGAAATTCATCCACATCTTTATCCTAGAAAGGGAAAGCAAGTTGTGCACATACCTGAAGAGGAAGAAGCCATACCTAATGACACTTTAGAAAAAGAGGAATAAAAAATAGAGGGTTCACTCACCTGGTTTGGTAAGAAGTGGGCAGACTATTTGTCCAATTGAAGTTGTAAGTTTTTTTTTACACTAGTTGCATGTCCCATAGTTGGACTATTGTAAAAGGTGATATGCACAAATAAATCCCTTCAAATGCAAAAATTATTTGTTTATAGAATTTTCATGCTAATTTTGGCTTGATAGTCCACATGTTTATGGAATTTGTGAATGTACAAATTGTTGTTCATCAATTGTCTACTAGTTGTCCCATATTCACCAATACAAGTATTCCTGTTGAAACTTGTGTGAATGAATCTTGTTGTTAAGATTTTTTAAAGATAACTATGTTTTTTAGGCAAATCCAAACATCATGAATTTTTTTGCAGCAAAGTACTTATTTGTATAAGCTTAGTTTCAATATGCTAAATAAATTTGATTTGTTTCTGATCTCCAGGATGGGGTTGATTTTGTCTTCAAGAGATGCTTCAAGATGAAGTGTTATTTGGGGCCATGTAAAGATGAGTTTTTAGAGAAGATTCAGATTCCACTCATCAGTGTTTGTTCTACAACAACGATACAAATTATGGCTCAATTCTTAACAGGACAACATATCTTCATGAGGAAGATAAGTGAAGTGCCCCGATTGGGGCTTAAAGGGCACCAATTGAAAATTTGAATTTGCATTTGAGTTTTGGGGTTTTTTTCTGAGTTCTAACTTCTTCAATTTGATAATTGAAAGTGTTCTTTTGGAGACCAAAAGATTTCAGTTGGGTGGTATGATCAAGAGTTAAAAATTTAGTTGAAACATTAAATTTATCATATTGGCTTAGAACCCGAATGACCGTGTCGTGCTCACCCTCCTGATTCTGGCACACTTCGTTTCATGAAAAATGGTTGTCGTATTCTCCTGGAAACACAATATGTTCATTTGCACAAACATGCAAATTTTCAAAAAAAAGGTTAGAGAGGGAGCCCAATTAGCAGTCCGTACTAATGACAAGGTAGTTGACTGGGCTGGTCAAGAATTGGTCAATTTATTCTCCATCGAATGGTAGGCTTCCAATTGGAAGCATTTGGTTGGTCTGATTGGAGGGTGATGTGTTGAGTTTTTATTGGTCAATTTTAAGCTAATCGGGTGACAAAACATGGCAAGCTCAGAGGCCACCATGTGCCCCTCCAAGGTCAAAATATGTGGTAAAATTATGGGTCAAATTCCCAATGGAGATCGGGGTTCGACCCCATGACCTCCCCCACAACACGCGTAATGCTTACCACCTCCGTTACACCATAGTTCTTACAATACTATGCAATCCATATGTATTTGAAGTCAACGTTGAGTAGTGGCGAGGTAAAGAGGGGCTAGCCTCAATCCACAAGACCATGCGCCCATAATCACAGGCGAAGCTCCGACTTTAATGCAGAGGTTAAACATAAAACCCTGCATTATTAACCTTAATCCATGGATTATGCTCTAATCCATAATTAAATTTTGGATTAAGTTAAGAATGGGATTAGCGCCTTAATTATGCTCAATTAGCGTGTTAAATCCCACTTAAATTTAATCACTAATTAGTTTGGAGAAGTTTGACCAAAACGATGGAAGTTCGAGTTTAATTGTAGTTAACTCTAGTTTTCCAAATTTAGCAGAGGTTTTCTAGATCAAACTGATAGAATTCATAACTAAGGAAGTTTTTGACCAAATTAGTCTCAAAAAGAGGGTAGATGACCATTTTTGGGTCTTATGGACTCATTGGTGTAGGTTTCAGAAGTAGTGTAGCAATTATTGATGGGTTTTGTCCAACTTGAAGTTTAAGGATGATAGGGCCACCAGGAGGGTTACACCATATCTGCTACACTTGAAGACAAATTGAGGAGCAAGAAGAGGCTAGATAGCCTTTCTTAGCCATTCTGAGTTCATTGGAGTAGGTTATAGGAGAAAAAGAGCATCATAAATAGGTAAATTTTACAATTTGAGCATAATATAGAGGTCCAATCCATGGAAGCTAGACCAAGGAGATGTAGCCTAGGAGGGGTGGATTCCTTCATCAAATACCTATGTTAATGTTATGTATGGTGAAGTTATGTACTTTTATTGCTACTATTCAACTCTTGCTTTTATGTTAAAATTTTCAGTAAAATGACATGAAAAAAAATCATGAGACTTAATAATTTGCAAGAGAACCTGAACCCTTAAGCACATAAGAAGCAAGCATGTTTAAAAATAAGAAAGGGGAATTAGTTGAGCATTACTAATATCCTCCATTTAGATCAACTTGCCACCAATAAAGCCAAATTCCAAGCCGGTCAAGGATCATGAAAAATGGGAAGTTTGACTTTTTCACACTACTACTACCAGAGAAAGTACGATTTGAAGGAGAACCACTTGGAAAAATCTTGCAGTTGAAGATGGAGGACTGGGACTTCAATGACAGAAGTAAGTAACCACAATTTGATCCGAGCAGATACCTACACAAAGTGTACTATCTAGAGAGTGAAGCAACCAATTTGGCGCCACACCAGAGGGTTGAAGGATATCAGAGAGTAGGCATGCTCAATATGTTGAATGTCCCTCACTTCGGTCGAAGCACCATCAACATAGTCTGCGTTGGAAAACTGCTTGTCTTAGTACATGATGAGTACCTCTGGCTAGGAGAGAGGATCCATATTGATGTCATGCTGATAAGAAGGAATACCAGGCTGCCTTACCCAGGAAAGGACCTTGCCGAAGATTTTGTTGGAAAAACCAAAGACAAGCCAGTAGCATAGAATATGAAGGACACATACATGATAGTCAAGATGTCGTGCGATTATGAAATTAATTCTATCAGTGACCAAGAAGTGTGCTTTGCCACACACATTTTAGCAGATAAGATAATGAGGAAGTTCAAAGTGAATGAAGTTCCCGCGGCCGTATTTTCCTTAGCCGCGCAGTGCAATAAAGGGGTTAAATTTAACCGAGCTGTCTATTTATGCAAAGAGTTTTTGGAGGACAATGGAGAAGTGCAAGAATAAGTAAAAAATATTCAATACGCATATTTGATCTTGATCATCGCACTATTAGCATGGAAGGAACCGGCATATTCCCAATTTCCCACAGTTTAACCAAATGTGTGTGAAGCCGCGTGGTATGCCTCACCCTAGTTTACCAAGAAGCTGAAGCAAAACAATATTTTCTAGGTATTGGTGGAGATGGAATTACTCATGGTGGTGAACCGACATCCTAGGCTGTCACCAATATTGTTTGAGGAGTATCGTAATTTCACAAACTTTAAGGTAGATTTTCACAGGATATACATAAAGGCTCAAAAGTATTCGATGGGGACATGACATCCTATGTCATATCTGGTCACCAAATATGACCTTGTCAGAATAATACAACCTTGGTCAGTGGAGTGAATGAGTCCAACCATAAGAGACAGTGAAGCAGAGAAAGACACCGTGTAGCATGTGGGTATAAGTGGAAAGGATAAAGGCTCAAAGTAGACAGAGTCAGAGCATGACCAGGGTGGCTAGGACCCTCCCAAAGACGTAGAGCTAGAGGATTCACCATTCATCATCTGGAAGAGGGTCCCTACAATAACTACGGAAAGTGGAAGGAAGAACCAGAAGGTAGAAAAATATAGGGGAGAAACACCGCTTGTCCTCATTGAGGGGGATATCGACGAAATAGGGGATAAGTTCAGGAAGTGACAATGGATTCATGGAAGAGGATCGAGGATCACTACTACAGGCTCCTAACTGGTGTCAAGGAAAGAATGGAATAATTAAAGGTACTAGTGCATACAATGAGACAACTGGAGTAGACAGCCAGACAATAAGAACAGACAAATCAACCAGCGCAACCAGAGCACCAAATAGAGACAAAATTTGGAGTAAGAATTTTGTAGGTACTAGGAGGAGCACTACTGATTGAAGACACTGAAGATAGAGAGTGCACGAAAGGGTGGGATCATGTCAATATGAACATTTCTGCCCTACCCATTCAGATATTTCATGATTTCCATGAAAGTATAATAGTTGAGCTCAAGGAGTAAGAACATCACACTTTTCTGATAGGCATGTAGGTGGAGAAGGAAAGAACTGTGATGAATAGAAGGAGCTCATTAAGATGATGAATGAAAGAGATGAGGTGCACCAACAAGAATAGAAACTAGAAGAAGTAATTGGGAAGATTTGCAGTGAAGTTCTCAACGTCAACGTCTGCGCAGAAGAGTCACAAGTATAGAAGGTTGTGAAGCTCATCCTCGTAATAAAGGATTCAAAGAGTATGTTCAACGAAATGATGTTTAAGTATGATGTAAATATTACTAAGCTACAAATGAGGCTGCAACCAACCACATCACTAGAAGTACATTAGAAGAGGGAGGTGGACCTAAAAGCTGCAGTGAAAGGCATCTCCAACACAGTGGCAGAATGCGCAAAACTGCTAGATGACACTTTGGAGATTTGGACCTAACTGTAGGAGGATCCAAATATGCAGAGGATTGAAGAGGAGATATAGATGAAGTAGAAGTATCTAGAATAAATATGGGAAACCGTGAAGACCTTAGCAGTCTCACGAAGACTCGCCAGGATCACAAAAGGAAATAATATTCAGAAATAAATTGAAGATCTTCGGAGGAAAGATAAAATTATGACAACGAGGACTCAACCATGGTAGGATGAGGCCCTCCATCTTTCGTAGATAGTATATGGTAATCTTAAGGAGCTACGACAGAGGAAGAAAGAATTGTTGTAGAAGACTTTCGAACCAAAAATAGTGGCGCTACTAGAAGAAGTATGCCAAGAACAAATGTAGGTCACATAAATACTTCAATAGTATAATGCGACCTACATGAGCAAAACAACCAAGATTTGAGGCACAAAAATTGAGTGAATCAGGACGAGTCACATGTGAGTGTTGGGGGCCTATTGGGCGTAACCAAAATTGGTCCAATTTTGGTCAAAATACTCTGCATCTTGAGGCTTAGAGTGCATGATACTGCGAATTTAGATCTACTGTGTGGTGTCTAGGGGATTCGGGGTGGGTCGAAGCTCCTCATTTTGTAATGGGTTTTAGGATTTTAGTTAATTTTTTTTTTTCCATCCCATGGTATATGGACCATGGTTTTGTAATGATGTAAAGATATATAAAGCAATGTAATGTTGTATCGAAGTAGATTCATTCATAATATGCATAGTTGATCAGCACAAGTGATTTTATTTTCCGTCTTTAGTCTATTTTGGGCCTTAAGGGAAGGCTTTGTAGCTGATTACGTGGAGACCTTGGAAGAGTATGCAGCTTAGTGTGCAAACCAAATGCAGCTATATGCGCAGGTTGAATAAGTTGAATGTATTGAATAGATCCATCTTAATAAAGAAGAAGAAGTTTTGGGACTTATTCTGTGTCTATATGTGTTATGTTGTTGTTTATCTATTTATGTGAAGTAATTGTTGCAAGTATATGTTGTAATAACACAACTTATCTTATTCTGTAATGGGTTTATGTTTTTCTGAATGTGATGAAGTGAGTAATTAAAATACATAACACATTAGTAATATACATGTTAGAGGATTTGTTAAACAAAGAGAAGTGATGTAAAAGCCACATCACACAGTCCCTTAAGGCTGTAGAAACCTGGTTCTGCAACCACCCATAGCCACCTTAAGTGAGATTGTGATCTTCTTGCACATCGTTTCCAAAAGGGTCGATGTCTGAGGGTTTTAGTGGTGCGAAGTCCAAGCCAAAACTAGGCCAAGCCCAAACAAGCCAACAATGCCAAGGAGTTTTTGTCATTTCAATCATCCAATAATTGTTCATTAATGCGATGTAAAGGGAGGGTTCCCCCTCAAAGTGGCTTATTATATAGTCTTTGAAATATGTTTTCGTATGTTTCTTTGTTATTTTGATATGGATAAATAACACCTAACTCAATATCCTACGTCATAGTTCTCTTCTAAGAATAATAATGATATTATACTATCTATTTTATTTTTTTATCGATTATGAAAATCTTTATTTATTAGGGAATTCATTCTATCGTAATAATATTTATTATCTACAATATGAAGGGTGTCCAGATCATATTGAACATCATGAAAGGAGGACGTTTTTCCTTGAGGTTTCCAAATATTTGATTTTCAACGCTACACATTTTTTAAGATATATGTATGGATTACTACTAACATGTTTAAATGATGTAGTAACTCAAATAATATTGAATAAATTTCATGGATTGGTGAATTTAGATATTCATGTCAATGGTTGTTTTCCAGTAAAATCCATTGCACACAAAATTTTCAGAACTAGTTATTATTAGTCGTATCTATTCTGGAACTGGTACAAGCATACCCAATCTTGTGATGAATTCCAAAGGTCTTCTTGGCATAATTTTTTTTGCTATGCCTTTGTATCCAATAGTATTAGAGTTCCCTTTTTCAATTTTGGGATTATACTTTATTGCTCCTATTAATCCTCCTTTCGCAGGTCATATATTTATCCTAACGTATATTGACTACTTTACTAAGTAAGAAAAATTCTTTCCTCTAAAGTATGTTAAGGATGACTAGATAGTTTCATTCCTAGAGTCTAACTTATTTTCAAGTTTTAGTTTATTTATTGAATCAATCTCACAAAATAGACCAAAATTCATGTCCAATAAGTTAATGAATTTTTTCAATAAATATTAAGTTAATATTTACACTTCATTAACTTACTACCTTCATTGTAATGGATAAGTTGAGTCCATAAACAAAATTTTGATAAATATTTAAAAGAAAATTGTTAACAATAAACCCATTGTTAAAATTTTCCCTTAACAATTTTCCTTAAGCGAATTTTATACAAGCATGAAATATAACACCATTTTTACTCCATTTTAATTTTTATATGGTCAAGAAGTTGTTATGATTTTATATATTGAAATCAGTTCTCTAAGAAGATTAGCATTGGAAGTTGTTATGATTTTATATATTGAAATCACTTCTCTAAGATTGGCATTGGAAATAGAAGAATAAAATCCTCTCATGTATCTTAAAAATTTCACGGTTTATGAGCTTAAAAAATCAAAGTAATTTTTCTTTGAAGAATTTAAAATTCATACAATAGACTATTAAAAATTGTTTTTATAAAAAACAAAGATGACTATATTTGAATTTGGCCAGGAAGCGGTGCTATGAGCTACACATGTCGATAATAGTAAACATTCTAAATTTCAATAAGTGTGGTTAGGTCCATACACGATCACATATGTTGTTTGTAACAATTCTTACTTTCTTAAGGTAGTGATGTCATGTTTTTTTTGTATACCACAAATGGTTCCCATCTTAAACATTATGTGGAACCAAATATTGATTGATTGATTTTTTTTGTTTTTGCTTTTTTTTTTCATTTTTTCTTCCATTCCTATTTAGTTTTGATAATTTTGATTGACAATAAAGTCTTAATAAGTTAGGCACACCTAATTTTCATGTATTCTATAAATATTTACTATTAATCTATTATGATTAATAATTAATTTGCAATAAAGATGGTCAAATTATTTCCCAAATTTTCTCTCCATGTTACACTATCTAATAATCAATCTCAAATTAGAGAATATCGTGTTTACAACTTGACTAGCTAAGTCCTTTTATGGAAATTCGTATTTCCTTTTCTTCAAAAGTATCCTTTTATATTATTATACTCCTAAATTTATTTTAATAAATTTTTTGTGATATCTTCCAGGTCAACCAACATTGAGAAGAAAAGGAAATCCCTAAAAAGTTTAGGCTTCTCTAAAAACCATCAATTCTGAGTTACAGTCTACTATAGGTAGAGCACCCTACGGAGTTTCCATGTGTTGACACCTTAACCCTATGAAAAAAGAAAAAAAAATCCAAATTATTGCAAATCTTTTCCACTGTAATGAAAATATGACGATTAACATTAGTAGGTGGGGTCACATAGAAAGAAAATTAACAATGTGTTCACTTGTGTTATTATATGCTATGATGGCTATTTACATCAGAGTGATATACCTCTATGCATGGTGGAGTTTTGGTTATATGATTTGATAATGTGGCATGGTATATATATGAATTGGTTCATTACATATATAAAAATGAAGAAAAACAAGGTGTAAGCTAATGTCTTTCATATGCTGGCATATGAGACTATGATTATAAACCATGCTTCAATATTGTCACTTAAAAATCATATAATACATAGCATGAATATGCTATGGTACAAGATGAACACACTTATTACTAACACACATGTTAGATTTTAGAGATTTTTTTGAGATATTCAAAGTGTTTCACCTTGTGTGAATTTATCATATTAAAGCAAGACATGATCGGCATTTGTTTTGATGACAATTGGAATTTTTCTGTATTTGGATAAGGGTAAAAATTACAAGATAAGGTCTCAAATGGACACTACATTTCTCATGAATTAATGAGACTGGAATGTTGCATTTGTGTAAGAGTTTTATAGTTTACTAACATTGGGAAAGTGTTATCCTTGTGTAGTTTCATTTGGAAAGTTTCTTGGTTGATGTTTGATTTTGTTATGGATAATTTTGAACTGTTCTTGGTCTTGGATACTTAGCCACTTGCTAAGATGGTATAATATTTTATTCTACACAATTACAAGAGGTTAGTATTTATCTCAATTGATTGTGGTTGCTCATTTTGTTGTTAAATATTAAAATGGTGTATGATAACAAATGATTTCCTAAACTTTTCTCCCCTCTCTAGTTGTGTTTTTAAAAGAAAAAAATTGATAAAATATATCTACATTTGTTATGATCTAAATATATTTTCACTTCTTCATTCCCCATACTTTCATTTTCCATAAAACTTCTCCCCTTAAAGCAAGGCTGCATTTTTCAAGTTGTTATTTTTTTCTTTAAAGACATTTATTGAGAAAGTTGGAGTTATGATTCTCCATGGATATAATGATGTATCCTTTATCACTGAGTTGGGTGTATGCTATTGGGTATTAGATAATGAGTGTTTCGTGTATAAATTACTAATCATATTATAAACACATGGTGTGAAGAAGCCAAAGTTCCAAGTCATGAATTATTGGATAATATTGAGTATTGTTGTTCTAAATGAAATATAAAATTATTGATAGATAGTGTGTGTGAGAGACACACTTCTAGTTTAAGTATGATGTCGTCAAAAATTATTTTGGAATAAAGTATGTTTTGGTTGCAAATTATTTTCGAATAAAGAGACAACCCCTTGTAGGAAGCAAACGTAGTTTAAACCATGGACACACTTTTTTTTGTTCTTCTTCTTTTTTGAGTATTACTTTACTATTGAACTTCCATATTTCAACATTATGAAATATTTAACATTTATAAAACAAAAAAGGAAAAGTATTGTATAGGATTGTTGAATATTTAAAAGACTTGTTTTTTTTTTAAATAAAGTTGTGGTTTATGTCATGAATAAAAGGGATATTTGTGTGTTGTTGAATGTATGGTTTATGAATGAAACGAGGAATATTGTTGAGTGTTTTAGCTCTCTCACACTTGATGTTTATGTTTTAACTTTTTAATATAAAAAAAATAACTATATTAAATTCATAATATGAGTCTACGCATCAAAGTTTTGCTTATATTGTATGCATATGATATTGGTTAAACACCAATGATGAATGGAAATGAACTTGGCATTGAAATATTATTTAAATATCTCATTTGAAATAAATAGGTTTATAAATAAATGAATGGAAGCCTAGTTTTCTTTTAACATATATCTATAATGGAAATATAAAGGATCATTTCATAAATGTTGAAAGAAATGGAACATTTAAGAAAAGGCGCAACATATGGCTTCACAAAATTATTATGAATATCTGTCCTTTGAAAAAGGATTTTAAAGAGTTTTAGGTGGTTTATCAAGTTTCTCGTGAGAGATATTTCCCTTCCTATTTTATTTTTATACTATGAAAATGCTTGTTGTGATTATTTGCATTCAATCATATCTCATTTTATCATTTTCCATTTTCATTTACAAATAATCTCTTCCTTAAAGCTTCCACACAATATTTCCATTTTTTCTACTTTACATAATGAATGTTGAAATTCATAGTAAAATATATGTCATGGAATATATGAGGGGTTTTTCGAAAAATATTGGGACCATCATTTGAAGATTATATGTTAGCTTTTTATTTTTTTTATTAAAGAAACATGGCGTGTTACCGAGGGATTGTTTCAAAATGATTACTTTTCTTCATCATATTGTGTTTATCTTGGCCATATTTAATGTATTTAATAGAATTTCCAATTATTTTACTATTTTGAATATGATAATTTATGTTATTGACGTTTTAATATGTCTTAGATATTATCTATCTCAATAGGAATAATAGCGGAAACTGGGGAAGAAGAAGAAAAATTCCCAATGTATTATGGCAGGAAATATAGAGTAAATGAATTCATTTTTCTATGCACCTTGATGCAAATTTAGATGAATTCAATCAAAGTTTACAATTTTTCCACTTCAACCTTGGAAATAAAGTGTCCTTTCCTCCTCCACCATCTTAGCCTAATGAACTCTTGTAGCCTCATCCCAACATTAATGAAATTCCTAAGACTCCTAGATGACCTATTAATGATAGATGGATCCCTAAAATTCCACAATCTCCCTTTGTTGTTGTGCATTGTATTTTAATGCCTATACATATTTCATCTACACTTGATCATAATCACATGATTTATTCAAATGCCTATTTTTCTAAATGTCCTCCTAAGAAACCCATCTAAATCACCTAAGAAGATAAAGTAAGGAATCATTTGGATAGCCTTCATATGAACTAAATTTATTCTACTTCTACTTATAAATATTTTAAAATTAATATCAAAGAAGAGGGAAAAAGAGTGATGTCTTTCTATGATTTATAGATAGAGATTTGGTCAACTTTATTGACAATCCTTTTCACTGACATTTGTCATCGTTTATTTTTGACATGTTGGGACATATGCAACATATTTTGATGATGACATGGATATTGTAGATTATATTTTGGGGAGGCATAAGTTATACATATGACGACGTGGTTCTAATTTCATGATTTTCATATGATGTATTTATGTTGTCTCTTTTGATTACTTGTTGATTCTTCTTTAAATGATCCTAATCACATGATTTATTCAAATGCCTATTTTTCCAAATCTACTCCTAAGAAACCCATCTAAATCACTTAGGAAGATAAAGTAAAGAATCATTTGGATAGCCTTCATAAAAACTCAATTTATTCTACTTCTAATTCTAAATATTTTACAATCAATATCAAAGAAGAAAGAAAAAGAGCGATGTCTTTCTATGATTTACAGATAGATATTTGGTAACTTGTATTTACAATTATTTTCAGTCACATTTGTCATAGTTTATTTTTGACATGTTGGGACATATGCGACATATTTTGACACTACAAGGAAAAGAACCTCTAGCAGAGGTTATAAAGGAGGTTTTAAGTGTTATAAAATTGGCCAAAATTGTCATAAAAAAAATATGCTACAACATTCATTTATGGTTACGGAGGTTTTGGCAGAGCTTTTAATGGAAATTCAACACAACTAAAAAAAATGGGCAGTTGGAGGTTATTACAGATGTTTTTTTTCATCAGTGCACTACTATGGCTTTAACGCACCGGTGCGTACATGTAGAAGGTGCCCCTGTGGCGTTCAAAGGAGAATGCACCGAGTTGTTAACTTATAAAACTGCACCAGGCGTAGTGTTGGTGATACAACACATGGGGCCGTTCTAATTGGTCTTGGGATATGTTTGGTGCCCATAGGTCGTATCAACACACCGGTGTGTTTACTTATAGAAACGCACCGGTGCACAACATCACACAAATGCACCGAGATTTATAATTAGTATCGGTATTCGTGCAGTGCCCATAGGATGTACAAATGCACTGGTGCTTATAGACACATAAACGCCCCGATGCGTAGTATCATATAAACGCATCGAGAATTATAATTGGTATCGGTATTCATACGGTGCCCATAGATCATACAATGACACCGATGCGTATAGACAAATAAACGCACCGGTGCACCGTATCGCACAAATGCATTGATATTTTTAATTGATTTTGGAATTTTTTCACTGCTCATAGGTCATAGAAACACATCGGTGTATAGTAACTGACACACACCAGTTTTCATTTTGTATTTTTTAGAAACATCGACCTGTGATAGTGCAATTATTGTGATTGTTTTAAATTCATTATTCATCAAATATCGACACATCTTATAACAATATTCATATTAATTAAATTTTTATTAATGCATTTGAATGTGATTTTTGGATTAATTTATTATATCATATCATAATTATTGTGGTTTTTTAAAATTCATTATTCATCAAAAGTCAACACATATATATCTTATAACAATATTCATATGAATTAAATTTTTATTAGTGCATTTGAGAATGACAATGGAGAACGCAATAGCAACAATGGAGAACACAATATAATAAATTAAAACATATTTTGTCATATATATATATATATATATATATGAATAAGACAGTCTTTATCATACAAAATGGGACAGTTATTGGTATACCTTTGTCTTTAAATTGGGACACTATGTCCATTACATTAAACAAAATGTCTGATTTCACAGACATATTTCCAAAAATACAACGCCTTGCTTTGATATCCAAACATAGTGATCATCATTCTTCGCTTGAAGTATTGTCACTGCTAGAGCTACTTCCATGACTTGGGTTATTTTCAGGAATGTTTTGTTCATGGTTTTGATTTTTTTCTTCTTCTTCACCTTCCATCTACAAGCATAAAAATAAACTAAAATGAGTGTATATACATTGGTGAGAATAATGAAAATTGCAATGTTAAATAATACACATCAATGTAAATCGAAAAGGAAAATGACGTACGATAGCAACCATTGACTCATAAACTACACACATTCTTTCAAAACCATGTACCATGCCATCTTTCAAAATTTCATCTATTGGCGCAGTTCCATACTTTGTTTCCTGCTAGTTTTATACCCCATAACAAATCATATATTTAATATAAAAGATTTTTTTGTTCTATTAATTATAGACGAAGTTAAGTAAAACAATATCGATAGATTCTTACAAATTCCATAATTAATTTTTGATATGCCAACATATACTCACAACCCATATTTAACCTAATTTCAATCAATTATTCTCATGGTTCTTCTTTGTATGGTAGCGTCTGTTTGAAGACATTCAATGATGATTTTTGTAAAACAACTTAAAAAATACAAAAATGAAATCTAGTTAAGTTGTTATAAGGAAGTAACCATTACTCACAAACTTAGATATCAACCCTTTTCTTCCTTGTCATCCTGTTTTATGTGCTGAATGGGTTCCAATTTCTTTTCTTTTCTGCAAGAAAATTATTGAAAATTAATATTTAATGCTAAATTGTTTCTTTATTGTACCTAATGATCGAAAAATTCAATGATTACATATTACATTTGAAGCACGTTGTAGTTGAGATGGATCCTCCTGCAATGCAATTTTGTCCATTTATTTTACCATCTCCTTGTACACCTTTCTTGACATTTCAACTGGCATATTTCTGATATCATCTCGTTCATCTTTTGATATTTTCATAATCTTCCTGAAAATGTAACATGACAATAAAATATTTAATTTTTTTATTGACATGTGAAAAGTAAATATAACAAAAGTGATATTTATAAATAATTCTAGACAAACATTTAAAGGAATATTACTTTTTCATTCCTTTTTTTTGTACCTTTTTGCTATTAACAGTTTGACACTTCTCATTGACCAATTCTCTGGAAACTCTTCCTGTGGTTTAGATAAAATTTGGTTCTTGGAATCATTGGATTGATTGTTGTATTGTAAGTGGAAAAAACGTCTATACATTCATTCCACTAGATCCCTCAAACTTTTGTAAAAGTTTTTCCCCCTTTCGTTAACCTCCAGCACCACTCCTGATGAGCTAAAGAGCAATTCATTTTCATTTGCATGTTCTATTTTTTTATTTTCTTAGACCAACATTCCTTTTCTGAGTTGTTGGTCCCTGTAGAACATTAAACAAATGTGAATTAATAGACTTTTTGACACATGTTATCTAATAATTTTAAGTATATCATTAATGATAATTAAAAAAAGAAACTCATATTGGATCGATAGTATTTTTCATTCACCTGATTCATCCTTTTGCAATTTTTCCATCAAGCTTTTACGCTCTTCTAGTCCTAGATCAGAAATAATCTTATCGAGCTTCGTCATTTTTTCACTCTGCATGATACACAATAAACAATACCTATTAGTTAAACTTACATATAGTTCAAAAATAATATTTTTTATAAATAATTTACAAAGAACTTGCAGTTTTTTCTTTTCTTGATGTGTTATCAGTATGTTTCTTACTTGATCTCTTGTCAGTCATTTCTTTATCAATATGAAACCTGTACCATATCATTCAACCACATATTTATAAATAAATTGTCAACTTTTCAGGTAAAAAATAAATCTCAAGAAACCGGTGCGCCTTTCATGATGTACGCATCGCCATCGGTGCATGGGGGTATTAAAAACGCATCGAAAAAATAGTATAATAGACCGTACGGTGTGTGGGGGTATTATAAATGCACCGCACAAACATTGTAATAGACCGTACGATGTTATCCTCGTAACATGGAGCACCAGTGCCCTATTTTAGATATTACGCACTGATTTAAAAAAATTGTTTTCAAATTTTTTATTATAGTACTTGCGTGGTGCACTGTATAATACAACGCATCGGTACGTTAGGTTATGCAGGGCACACCGATAAAAAAAATCAAAATTTTCCAAAAATTCATGCAATGGATGAATGGATTGGGATCCGACTCTGCAAGTCGTCCCGTGGGTTACATGTCAATCTAAAATGAAAAACCCTAATTCTGAAATCACAACAACAGGGAGAAGAAAGTAAAAAAAAAAATGAAGGGTTTAGGGTAAAAATGGATAAAACTACAGAAAATTTAAAAAACTGTAGAAAAAGTAAAAAAAAATAATCAAATTTAATCAGGAGATGGTTTGAAATTCTATGATACAGGGTTTGAATCACCAGAGATTTGGTTTCTAATTTTTTGAATACTTATGTTCGAATGTATTTCACTGCTCCACAATGCTCTCATTCTCTCTTGCTTCAGGTATGTCTCCTGCAAATCTCTGGCTGAAAATTTTAGCAAAAATAGTGAAATAATGAAAAGTGTTTAGTATTTAAAGAATTATTTTATGAAATTAGATTTTCAAAAATATTTTTCCGCCCATTTTTTAATTTGCCGCTTTTTTTTCACTTAAAGAAAATAGAGTTGTGTTTTTTTATTTGCATTTATTCTTCACCAGTGCGTCACTTAATAGCACCACACTGGTGCGTCCTTAGGTATCACCGGCACCAGTGCGTAGTAACTAAAATGCACCGTGAGGTCATATGTACAGTAGCATTGATTTGCGGTTAAGGCACCGAAATTAATTTTACGTGTGCACACAAAAATTTAGTGAAATCCAACCATAGAAATTGAGAATTATAATTTTGTTTATTCATGAGAATTAGAATTAGAATTAGAATTGAGAATTGGAATTGGATAAATTATTGATGGAAATAACTATTCTTCCAATCCATTTTGTTTGTTGCAGGAGGTCCCCACTGATTATGTGGAGAGAATACAATGTGGGGCGTGTGAATATGCAATACTACAGGGCCCAAGTGGGAAATTGTGGCATGTGAACCTATGCTATGCTAAGACATGGGTTGTTTTCACAAATGGTTGGGAAAGTTTTGTTTCTAAGCAGTTTATTGAAGTTGGAGATATTTTAGTTTTTACACATGTTGGAAATGTACATTTTGCTGTGAAAATATTTGGGCCATTTCTTTTCAAAACTACGCCTCTTCTTCTTTCAGAAAAAGAAACTTGAACCTTTCCATAACCTACAACAAGGAAAGGTGCCCCATGATCTGCTTGCTCATTTGTAAGTTCCTCCTCCATCTTGGCATCCAATTTCCTCTTTTATCCTTTGTGCTTTCATCTTGATCTTAGAAAAATTTATGCAATCTCTGTTTTACAAGAAACTGACCTTGAATGTTCTAGTAGCAATGACAACGAGTCCTTCATTCTGCATTTGTTAGCAGAAGAAAACCGATTTTCGACTAGACGATGCATTTATTACATGTGGAGGCAATGGTTTCCTATAGAAAATGAGTATAGGGTTAAGCAGAGGAAATACATTGCAAAATGGGCTATTACATTAGCTTTTCCAACGGGAATCCGATCTACAGTTGGAAATATGGTAGCTGCAGGTATCTATGCTTTTCTTCCCACAGAAATGGTCACTAGATTTCCATTTATAATACAAGAAGACTTTTTACTTGTTTCATCCACATGACCACAACTCAGACAAGTTAGAGATGCCATTCAGGTGCAATTGAAAGCCGAAGATGTGATTTTATGCGACGTTAGCTTTGCCAGTAAAAGTTTATGTAAGCCAAACGAAGCTCGGATAATATTCCCAGCTGCTTTTAAATGCATTCTGGAGAATCTTTCCCTTCATGGGACCTACCAGCCCAATCAACAACGTCAATTGATCTTTCTCTATTATCCTTAAGGGAATGAGAATCCTTCCCTTCCTCAGAAAAATTCTTGCCCGCGATTCGAACCCTCTGCTGCTCCAATAATGCACTTTACAAAATAACCCTATTTTGGTGCACGGGGTTTTATAGGTGCACCGGTGCGGTTTGTAAGTTCAAGGTTTATGTTTTGGCGCGGTGTTTTGTGATGCACCGGTGTGGAAGAGTTGAGAAACACCGATGTGTCTTTGTACTTAGATGCATCGGTGCTTGTTATGATGATAAGCGCACCAGACTGTATAAAGTTTTTTTTTTTTTATATAAGATCATAATAAAACAATGATAATTCTAAAGTACATGAATTTATTTGCATCATTTTCTAAACTTTATTATGTTACAAAAATTCATATTATTCTAGATTTATTATTTTACAATTATTTACAAATTTACAAATTTAAATATTTTAATAAAATAATTTCACATAAATAAAAATAAAATTTTACAAATATTTTACATACACGTAGAATTAGAATTAGAATTAGAATTACAATTTTACAATTTCACATACAATTACGATGAGAATTAGAATTAGAATTTTAATTTTACATACAATTACATTTACAATTACAATCATTTCACAGTAATACAATTAAAATTTTACAAATATTTTACATACAATTAGAATTAGAATTTCAATTACATTTACAATTACAATTACAATTTTACAAATATTTTACTGCAATTACAATTACAAATACAATTACAATTTTAGAATTTTACATACAATTAGAATTACAATTACAATTTTACAATTTGTCATATATACAATTACAATTAAAATTACAATTACAATCATTTCACAATAAATTAAATATTACAGTTAGAATTAAAATTTTACATTAATAAATATTACAGTTAAAATTACAATTACAATTACAAATACAATTACAATTTTAGAATTTTACATACAATTAGAATTACGATTACAATTTTACATTAATAAATATTTTACATACAATTACAGTTAAAATTACAATTACAATTACAAATACACAATTTTACAATTTTTCATATATACAGTTACAATTAAAATTACAATTACAATTACAAATACAAATACAATTTTACAATTTTACATACAGTTAAAATATAAATTTCAATTACAATCACATCATAATATTTAATAAATATCATGGTCATTTAATATTAAATTAATTAATAAACATTATGATCATGATAACCATTGTACAAACATCATATTCGACTAAAAAACACATTCAAACATCAAATTAACATTATATATTAACATCATCACAACACAAACATCAAATATACATCTCATGTCAAATAACTCATGCTATCACATACACATCTATCTACAAGCTGCACATTAAATGAACATATCTAACATGACCTAACAATATACACATCATGATGATCACCAACATGTAAATTAAGTACAATTGCAACATGAAGATAAAATACATGGACCACACACACACACACACACACACACACACACACACACACACACACACACACACATATATATATATATATATATATATATATATATATATATATATAATGTTAAAAACATACAACTGTAATATAAATGTCATGGATCAGCTAGTGGTAGTACAACATCAATAGCAGTACTAGTGGAGGCCTGCTCAGTCAATGGTGCAGCCTCGACGGTCGATGGTCCAACCTGCTCATGATCATGACTAGTACTGATGGATGTTGCAGGGTGCTGACTGGACGTGGCCGATGGTCCAACCTCATCTCCATGATGACTGCTAGATGCTAGTGGAGCCTCATGCTCATCAGACGCGGCGCGAGGTGAACGATCATGATATGATGAGTCACTGCTCATGGACTTTCCATCACATGCTGCAGCTCGACCACACCTATAATGTGCAATGGTCCTCCTCAGTCGTGTAACAGCTGTCGTAGCTCCTACGACATGCTGCATTAAGATGAACATGTCACGCGACATGCCTCTCCACATCTGTAATAGCCTATCATAGGCTTGTATGTCTCTGTAATGAGTGGGCCTGATGCCCGCCTCAACATTCAATGCACTGATTTGGTCGCCCAACTCCATCCTGTATCTAGTATCAGGTCGACCGCGCCTAGAAAAAGACGGTACCGGCGCACCAGCAAGAGCATGTCTCTCTAAACCGGCCTTTTGATCATGTTCCTCGGCATCTGATATTCCCTGATCGTCATCAAGATCCACACCTGGATAATGTGGTGGTGGCGGCATCTCATGGCCATCAAAAGAGCCAATGTTTTCAAAATATATACAAGTACACAACAATAATTAGAAAATTTCATTACACAACTTAATAAAAACAAGTTAAATAACATGTTAGAATAAATATAAATAAAACGGTAATATTACCTCTATCATCTGGCGGCTCATCATTTGTGAAGAGGATGTTGGAATACCCTCGCCAATCCAATCCACCATAAGGATAGGGGACCATATTGAAGGGATGCAACTCGTCAACACTAGCTAGTAAGTCCAGTGCATCATGCAATATCTTGGCTGGAAACATAGTCTCTCCCCTCTTGGGCATCATCTGCCCCCATATTTGCATCCGGGCCTCCAACATTGGCCTATGAGGCTGCCAAAAAAAACTAGGCCTCATCTCTAGAAACCTCTCAAAAAATAAACAAAAAATATCTGAAGCAAAAGTGAAGTTGACCCTCCCTTGCGCATGAGCACGAAATTTATCTAAGGTTGTACAAAATTGCTGCAAAAAATGGTAGACCACCTAACAAGTCATGGCTCCTATACTAAAGAATAAAAATAATATAGAAGCGAGAAATTAATATGTTTCCCATCACTGGTGTTGTGTGAAATGGTCGAAATGAGAAGTGAGAGGCACTGCACGTCCTATCTACCAAATGCACAAATATGTAACTAACCTCCAACAACCTGAAACTATGAAGGAGAAAATACATCTGCTCCAATGTATCTCTGGGAGTAAACTAACTAAATCCCTGCTACACAACCAGCTGTAACCTCTGGGAACGAGGGAAAATACACCCCTCTCCTCGATAGCCCTGTAATGAAATATATATCCTCCTCAGTGGGCGTGTACCATTGGTTAGGACCAACTTGGAAAGCCTATTGGTGGGAATTCCACCTGCAGATAAGATGTCTCAAAAACATATTATGGGCCTTTAGGGAAGTAGCCTCCTCATATAACTTGAGGAGGCCTACTTGCCTTAGGAGTCCCTAGGTATCTACTGTAATAGGGCGAGGGTACACATCTCTTTCTCTCTTTCGTACCTCCCACTAGCGAACCATGTCATGCTGCTCCGCTTGTTGTTGCTGTTGTTCCTCTTCTCTTTGAATCATTGACATATTAAATATTTTTTTTATTAAATCATACATGTATTTAGGAATATACATATATAATTTTTTTTTTATATAAAAAAAAAGACTAGTCGGTGTGCCGCAAAAACAGTCATGCACCGGTTCCGGTGCAGCGTTTGTTTATATCGTACTAGAGGCGGTGCCCCAGATGACATAAAACACATTGTATGCAGTGTACCTGGAATTTTTTAAAGCACCGTTGACTATATATGGTGTCATAAGAGCAACGCACTGACTAAAATATACGCCCTGACGCGTATAGTTGTGTCAGCGCACCGACTTCCTGAAATATTGTATAGTCAACGGTGCGGTCTTCTACCTGGCCGCACCGTTGACCTTGTATGAATGTCAAACGCGGTGCGCTGACAGACACTGGGGTAGATATTTCCATCAACGCACGGCGTTGCTATTCCCATGGTTAATGGTGTGACCGGCTAAATGACCACACTCCACTTTTTTTAAAATTTTAAAATAACGTGGGGCACCTTTCGGTACCACCCCAGACACAATGCAGATACCACTAGCACCGGTTGCAGTGCAGCTTGTAAATTTTACAGGTAGCACCGCTTACCTGAGTGAGCCGAACAGCTCGTGCACACCTTGTGACAATTTGTTTTCTCTTTTAAATGGTTAATTTTAAGGTTATTTCAAATTCAAATCCGTTAAAAAGCTTAATTATGGAAAAATAAGAAAAATACCTGTACATTTTGCCACTGAGGAGGAATATTGGCTGTAGAATTTGCAAAAGAAAATTTGCCCACCGTTTTGCAAAATGCAAGCTCGATATTGGTGGGTAATTCACAACAACAGTGCATGTAATTGGTACAATGGGAGCACCGATGTCAGGGAAGCTCAAATAAGGAGAAATTGTACCAGTGCTTGAGAGCTCTGGAGCATTGAGAAAAGTGAAAAATGCTATTTTTTGGCCGTATTTTTTTTTTATTTAACCCTGTTCCGGTGCGCGAGGTTTTATAGGTGCACCGATGTGGCTGCTTAAGACCACACCGAGCGGTTTTAGTTTTGGTGCGGTATTTTATGATGCACCAGTGCGGTTCCTTAACACCGCACCTGGCTGTTTCTGTTTTGGGGCGGTGTTTTATGATGCACCGATGTGGAATAGTTGTGAAGCACCGGTGCTATACAGTAATAGGATGCACCAGGCAGGTGTGTATGGAGCACACAGTGTCCAGTGTGCCAATGCTTTGTGTGACCAATGCTTTCTCTTGTAGAGCACACTGGTGATTAAGAGTTCTGGTGCACTGAGAAAAGGGAAAAATGTGGTTTTTTGGCCGTAATTTTTTTTTTATTTAACCTTGTTCTGATGCGAGGGTTTTATAGGTGCACCAATGCTATTTCATATTAACACACCGGTCCGTTTATGTTTTGGTGTAGTTTTTTATGATGCATCGACGCGGTTTCTTAACACCGCACCAAGAGGTTTCTGTTTTGGCGTGGTGTTTTATGATGCATCAGTGCGGAAGAGTTGTGAAGCACTGGTGCTTTACAGTAATATGACGCACCGGGCAGGTGTGTACGGAGTGCACGGTGTCCGATGTGCTAATTTTTTGTGTGCATAGGTGCTTTCTCTTGTAGAGCGCACCGATGATTGAGAGCTCCTGAGCACTAAAAAAAGAGAAAAATACGATTTTTTTGCTGTGTTTTTTTTTTTTATTTAACCCTTTTCCGGTGTGCGTGGTTTATAGGCACACTGGTGATGTTTCTTACGAATGCACCAGTCAATTTCTATTTTGGCGCATTGTTTTATGATGCACCAGTGCAGTTTCTTAATACCGCACCGGGTAGTTTCAGTTTTGGAGCGGTGTTTTATGATGCACCGACGCGAAAGAGTTGTGAAGCACCAGTGCTCTACATTAATACAACGCATTGGGCGGGTGTCTACGAAGCGCACGGTCTCTGGTGTGCCAATTTTTTGTGCACACTGTTGCTTTCTCTTGTAGTGAGCACCGGTGCGATGTTGGATGATAAGCGCACCGAGCGGAAAACATTCACAAAACCCTCCGCCCACCAACCTCCTCTTGTAACCTTTGATAGAAATGGATGTATGAGGTATTTTTATAAGTGGTTCCTCAAAAACATCCTCCAAAGGGTCTTTTCCTTGTTGTGTGATGATGACATGGATAATGTAGATTATATTTTTGAGAGGCATAAGTTATACATGACGATGTGGTTCTAATTTCATTATTTTCGTATGATATATTTATGTTTTCTCTTTTGATTACTTGTTTATTTTTCTTTAAAAGGGATTTATAAGCTAAGACATGAATTTATAATAAGTATTAGAGGATTCTAGTGGCACCCCACATTCCTATAGTTATTATTAATTAAATAATTAATAACTCACGCATTCCTTGAAAATATTTTCTTATTATTATGAAATCAATAAATAAAATTAGTTAACTACTAAAATGATTTCCATTGGAATAAAAGAAAGGGATATTATAAATTCATAAGGGAAAACTCTTTGTTGAGTTATGCTAAAGCTTGAAATATTATTATCATTCTTTATTTATCCTTTCTTATTTTTCCAGGACTAAGAATGTCTTATTGATTATAGGGGATAGCTGGAAAGGTAGTGCATAAACATATTTTGTCTTTATCCAAATTATTCTTCAATCTTGATTAATTTGATTTAAATTTATGTTCATTATATTTAGAATTTTTTATCATTTTAATCCTAATTCGCTTCATTTTAATATAATTTAACGATATTTTTCAATTACTTGAAGTGATAGTGTGAATACTTGTATCTATTACTTTATTTGAGCACCCAATTTCCATTGTATCATTCTTTTACATCATGGAATCTAAATATCTCCTTTGATCCTAACTCTCATAGAGGACCTTAAGGATAGATTTATTAGTTGAAACTTAGTGTGGATTTAAATATATAAATCTAGTGTTTTCTTCCAAGTTTGGACTATTGGGCTTTGATTTATTGTTGATTTATTTAATTTATTTATATGAGCACAATTATTATTATTATTATTATTATACTCATTTTATTTATTAGTTTCTTTCACACACACACACACATTATAAATAAAAAGCGATTTCCAAATTTGAAAATCAAGATCTTTAATCTAGATGTAAAATTTTAAGGCTATAAAACCAAGGGAACATTATGAAATATCTCATTTAGCCGTAGGAGGTTCAAAAGTGTTACATGAAATGTATTATAACTTCTGATCATCAATAGGTATGAATGAAGGTAGGCTTGAATCCAAGGTGGAGGATGAGCATAAGAGGTGGTGAAGGAGATCTAGGGAAGAAAAGGATATAGGTGAGTCAAAGGGAGTTAGGAATGAGAGGTGAAAAGGTGGAGGATGTTATAATATGTGAAACATGAATGGATAGAGAAGGTGCAATGGTATGAATGAATAAAAGGAGGGATGATCCAAGCTGGAGGCTTGGGTAGGATGGAGAGTGAGGATGTGAGGGTGAGATATAAAAGAGAAAAGGACGGGTGAGACCAATACAAGTAGGCATGAGGAGTAGAATGAGAGGAGTAAAGGGGAAGGATGTGAGAAGATGAAAAGGATAGGTAAAGTGAAGGAGGGAGGAGAAAAGATATGGGGATAGTGTCAGAATATGAAAGAGGAAGAAAGAGAGGGTTAGAGGGGAAGCAAGGTTTGTAGTTGTTAATGGATGTGAGAAGAGGTATAGCATTGATAGATAATGGAAGGCAATAGTGGTTCTCTATCCTCTTGGACGTTTTTCTATGGTTTTAAAACTTCCAAGAGGATAGAGAAACACTTGGGAATCCTTTTATAATTCCCTTAAAGAGTACACCAATATTTTCATATGTTACACTCTGAGCTTGGTATTAGAGACTCTGAGTAGAACCTCATTAAAAGTACCATATTGGTATACATAAACACATCCAAATGGAGATGTATTTCTTAGACATCTCCTCACTAGGATCCACTTATCAATTATTTGTTAAAATTTAGAAAAAACTAAAGCATAAAAATAGGTGGGAGTTTGGGTCTATAAATCCACCTTAACAAAGCCTGGAAAATGTGGACCAAACTCAAAAAATAAGGGATAGAGTAAGGAGATTCAACCATAATACATCTAGGCCAAGCCATAGACAAATATGGGTAATAGGAAGTCAAAAATTAACACTAGAAAGTGTTGTGATTTCCATAAAATACCTTGGCACAAAAATGTTGAATGACACTTGAAATGATCATTGTTGGCACATATTTAAAATATATATATTTTGGATTTCATTTTGGATAAAAAAGGACAAACGATAACGAGTCATCGATGTAGAATCTAGTGCTACCATTGCAACCACAAATATCCAACTATAAAATCTAAAGGAATCTTAAGAAGAGGATCACCTCTTCCACTGATAGATGTGGGTGAAGAGGACCTCACTACATTTTATTGTTGATAGTGATATCCAACAGAACCTGATATAAGTCAAGGTCATTAAGAGATTGATTCTTCCAGTAGTGCCATGCCCCCAACCATACACCATTGGTTGGTTGAGCCACAAATGAGAAATGCATGTTGTTAGCCACCTATGAAATTTTTAACAAGAAAACAAGTGGCTAAAATGTTTCTGAGCCTTTAAGAAATAAATTTCCTTTGAAAACATATCATTATTGATATGAAAATTAGGTACACCTAATTTTCATGTATTCTATACATATTTACTATTAATCTATTATGATTAATAATTAATTTGGAATAAAGATTGTCAAATTATTTCCTAAATTTTCTCTCCATGTTACACTATCTAATAATCAATCTCAAATTAGAGAATATCGTGTTTACAACTTGACTAGCTAAGTCCTTTTATGGAAATTCGTATTTCCTTTGCTTCAAAAGTATCCTTTTATATTATTATACTCCTAAATTTATTTTAATAATTTTTTTGTGATATCTTCCAGGTCAACCAACATTGAGAAGAAAAGGAAATCCCTAAAAAGTTTACGCTTCTCTAAAAACCATCAATTCTGAGTTACAGTCTACTATGGGTAGAGCACCCTATGGAGTTTCCATGTGTTGACACCTTAACCCTATGAAAAAAAGAAAAAAGAAAATCCAAATTATTGCAAATCTTTTCCACTGTAATGAAAATATGACGATTAGCATTGGTAGGTGGGGTCACATAGAAAGAAAATTAACAATGTGTTCACTTGTGTTATTATATGCTATGATGTTTATTTACATGAGAGTGATATACCTCTATGCATGGTGGAGTTTTGGTTATATTATTTGGTAATGTGGCATGGTATATATATGAATTGGTTCATTACATATATAAAAATGAAGAAAAACAAGGTGTAAGCTAATGTCTTTCATATGCTGGCATATGAGACTATGATTATAAACCATGCTTCAAAATTATCACTTAAAAATCATATAATACATAGCATGAATATGCTATGGTACAAGATGAACACACTTATTGCTAACACACATGTTAGATTTTAGAGATTTTTTTGAGATATTGAAAGTGTTTCACCTTGTGTGAATTTATCATATTAAAGCAAGACATGATCGGCATTTGTTTTGATGACAATTAGAATTTTTGTGTATTTGGATAAGGGTAAAAATTACAAGATAAGGTCTCAAATGGACACTACATTTCTCATGAATTAATGAGACTGGAATGTTGCATTTGTGTACGAGTTTTATAGTTTACTAACATTGGGAAAGTGTTATCCTTGTGTAGTTTCATTTCGAAAGTTTCTGGGTTGATGGTTGATTTTATTATGGATAATTTTGAACTGTTCTTGGTCTTGGATACTTAGCCACTTTCTAAGATGGTATAATATTTTATTCTACATAATTACAAGAGGTTAGTATTTATCTCAATTGATTGTGGTTGCTCATTTTGTTGTTAAATATTAAAATGGTGTATGATAACAAATGATTTCCTAAACTTTTCTCCCCTCTCTAGTTGTGTTTTTAAAAGAAGAAAATTGATAAAATATATCTACAGTTGTTATGATCTAAATATATTTTCACTTCTTCATTCCCCATACTTTCATTTTCCATAAAACTTCTCCCCTTAAAGCAAGGCTGTATTTTTCAAGTTGTTATTTTTTTCTTTAAAGACATTTATTGAGAAAGTTGGAGTTATGATTCTCCATGGGTATAATGATGTATCCTTTATCACTGAGTTCGGTGTATACTATTGGGTATTAGATAATGAGTGTTTCGTGTATAAATTACTAATCATATTATAAACACATGGTGTGAAGAAGCCAAAGTTTTATTGGATAGTATTGAGTATTGTTGTTCTATTTGAAATATCAAATTATTGATAGATAGTGTGTGTGTGAGACACACTTCTAGTTTAAGTATGATGTCATCAAGAATTATTTTGGAATAAAGTATGTTTTGGTTGCAAATTATTTTCGAATAAAGAGATAACCCCCTGTATGAAGCAAACGTAGTTTAAACCAAGGACACAATTTTTTTGTTCTTCTTCTTTTTTGAGTATTACTTTACTATTGAACTTCCATATTTCAACATTATGAAATATTTTACATTTATAAAACAAAAAAGGAAAAGTACTGTATAGGATTGTTGAATATTTAAAAGATTGTTGTTTTGTTTTAAAAATAAAGTTGTGGTTTATGTCATGAATAAAAGGGATATTTGTGTATTGTTGAATGTATGGTTTATGAATGAAACGAGGAATATTGTTGAGTGTTTTAGCTCTCTCACACTTGATGTTTATGTTTTAACTTTTTAATATAAAAAAAATAACTATATTAAATTCATAATATGAGTCTACGCATCAAAGTTTTGCTTATATTGTATGCATATGATATTGGTTAAACACCAATGATGAATGGAAATGAACTTGGCATTGAAATGTTATTTAAATATCTCATTTGAAATAAATAGGTTTATAAATAAATGAATGAAAGCCTAGTTTTTTTTTAACATATATCTACAATGGAAATATAAAGGATCATTTCATAAATGTTGAAAGAAATGAAACATTTAAGAAAAGCCGCAACATATGGCTTCACAAAATTACTATGAATATCTGTCTCTTGAAAAAGGATTTTAAAGAGTTCTAGGTGGTTTATCAGGTTTCTCGTGAGAGATATTTCCCTTCCTATTTCATTTTTATACTATGAAAAGGCTTGTTGTGATGATTTGCATTCAATCATATCTCATTTTATCATTTTCCATTTCCATTTACAAATAATCTCTTCCTTAAAGCTTCCACACAATATTTCCATTTTTTCTACTTTACATAATGAATGTTGAAATTCATAGTAAACTGTATGTCATGGAATATATGAGGGGTTGTTCGAAAAATATTGGGACCATCATTTGAATATTATATGTTAGTTTTTTATTTGTTTTTTATTAAAGAAACATGGCGTGTTAGCGAGGGATTGTTTCAAAATGATTACTTTTCTTCATCATATTGTGTTTATCTTGGCCATATTTAATGTATTTAATAGAATTTCCAATTCTTTTACTATTTTGAATATGATAATTTATGCTATTGACGTTTTAATATGTCTTAGATATTATCTATCTCAGTAGGAATAATAGAGGAAACTGGGGAAGAAGGAGAAAAATGCCCAATGTATTATGGTAGGAAATATAGAATAAATGAATTCATTTTTTTATGCACCTTGATGCAAATTTAGATGAATTCAATCAAAGTTTACAATTTTTCCACTTCAACCTTGGAGATAAAGTCTCCTTTCCTCCTCCACCATCTTAGCCTATCGAATTCTTGTAGCCTCATCCCAACATTAATGAAATTCCTAAGACTCCTAGATGACCTATTAATGATAGATGGATCCTTGAACTTCCACAATCTCCCTTTGTTGTTGTGCATTGTATTTTAATGCCAATACATATTTCATCTACACTTGATCATAATCACATGATTTATTCAAATGCATATTTTTCCAAATCTCCTCCTAAGAAACCCATCTAAATCACCTAAGAAGATAAAGTAAAAAATCATTTGGATAGTTTTCATATGAACTAAATTTATTCTACTTCTACTTATAAATATTTTAAAATTAATATCAAAGAAGAGGGAAAAAGAGTGATGTCTTTCTATGATTTATAGATAGAGAATTGGTCAACTTTATTTACAATCCTTTTCACTGAGATTTTTCATCATTTATTTTTGACATGTTGGGACATATGCAACATATTTTGATGATGACATGGATATTGTAGATTATATTTTTGGGAGGCATAAGTTATACATATGACGACGTGGTTCTAATTTCATGACTTGCATATGATATATTTATGTTGTGTCTTTTGATTACTTGTTGATTCTTCTTTAAATGATCCTAATCACATGATTTATTCAAATGCCTATTTTTCCAAATCTACTCCTAAGAAACCCATCTAAATAACCTAGGAAGATAAAGTAAAGAATCATTTGGATAGCCTTCATAAAAACTCCATTTATTCTACTTCTAATTCTAAATATTTTACAATCAATATCAAAGAAGAAAGAAAAAGAGCGATGTCTTTCTATGATTTACAGATAGATATTTGGTAAATTGTATTTACAATTATTTTCAGTCACATTTGTCATAGTTTATTTTTGACATGTTGGGACATATGCGACATATTTTGACACTAAAATGAAAATACCCTCTAGCGGAGGTTATAAATGAGGTTTTTAGTGTTATAAAATTGGCCAAAATTGTCATAAAAAAATATGCTACAACATCCGTTTATGGTTACAGAGGTTTTGGCGGAGATTTTAATGGAAATTCAACACAACTAAAAAAAATGGGCGGCTGGAGGTTATTACGGATGTTTTTTTTTATCGGTGCACTACTATGGATTTAACGCACCGGTGCGTACATGTAGAAGGTGCCCCTGTGGCGGTTGAAGGAGAATGCACCGAGCTGTTAACGTATAAAACCGCACCGGGCGTAGTGTTGGTGATACAACGCATGGGGCAGTTCTAATTGGTCTTGGGATTTGTGAGGTGCCCATAGGTCGTATCAACACACTGGTGTGTATACTTATAGAAACGCACTGGTGCACAACATCACACAAATGCACCAAGATTTATAATTGGTATCGGTATTCGTGCGGTGCCCATAGGACGTACAAATGCACCGGTGCTTATAGACACATAAACGTCCCGATGCATAGTATCACATAAATGCATCGAGATTTATAGTTGGCATTGGTATTCATGCAGTGCCCATAGATCATACAATGACACTGATGCATATAGACACATAGACGCACCAGTGTGCCGTATCGCACAAATGTACTGATATTTTTAATTGATTTTGGAATTTTTTCAGTGCCCATAGGTCATAGAAATGCACCGGTGTACAGTAACTGACACACACCGGTTTTCATTTTGTATTTTTTAGAAACATTGACCTGTGATAGTGCAATTATTATGATTGTTTTAAATTCATTATTCATCAAAAGTCGACACATATATATCTTATAACAATATTCATATGAATTAAATTTTTATTAGTGCATTTGAGAACGACAATGGAGAACGCAATAGCAACAATGGAGAACACAATAGAATAAATTAAAACATATTTTATCATATATATATATATATATATATATATATATATATATATATATATATATATCTAAGATAATATTTATCATACAAAATGGGACAGTTATTGGTATCCCTTTGTCTTTCAATTGGGACACTATGTCCATTACATTAAACAAAATCTCTGATTTCACAGACATATTTAAAAAAATACAACGCCTTGATTTGATATCCAAACATAGTGATCATCATTCTTCACTTGAACTATTGTCACTGCTAGAGCTACTTCCAGGGAGAATTTTAGGGGCGAAATTTAGCCCAAAGGCGAATTTTAAAGGGTTTTAAATTTTAGAGGGGCGAATTTTTAATATAAACCCATTTTGTATAGTTTTATAAAATTAGCCCTATAATTATTTAAAAAAAAATTAATTATTAAATGTTAGTCCAAAAAAATAAGCGCGCACAAACCTTCCACCCTGCATTCGCCTCCGATTTTCTGGTTTGGAGAGGATTTCGCCTCATTTTTTACTAGTTGGGGCTTGTAAGTTGGAGGAATTCACCCCATTTTTTACTGGTTGGAGCTTGGGGCTGGGAAGTTGGAGGTGATTTCCTGAGCATCTAGTCCATTGGCCTCTCCACCTCAAATTTTTGTATAAATTTTCCAGTTTCCATCGATCCCTCTGACCAGCTTTGCAAAAACCCTCGACCTAATCCTGATATCAAGACCCTGTTTGTTGACCATGCGTGTGTGCCTTCGAATGAAGCTCGAACTCCTCCTGCAAATAGTTCTCTTGTTGGTGCACTTTCAAAAGGGGGTGCATTTCCTGCTGTTGGTGCACATATTGTAAGTCATGACTTCATTAGTTCAGAAATTAATTCGTATAAATTGAAAATAAATTTTTCAGTTGATAAATTTCTTTATCTTGGAATTAATCATCAGTTTAACATGCATTCAGATATGTTGCAGAGTTACTATCAATCTAACATGCTCTATAAAATTTTGACTGCAGCCATTCCAACCTGCAACCACTCATCCAAGTGCCCTTGCAGGATGGATGGTGAATTCTTTTCCTCCAGCCCCACATACTGTAGTGGCTGCTGCACCATCTTCTCTGGTTCCACAACCACATCCAGGTGAACTGAGATGACCATATTTCGTGTAGTAGATTAAGTTCCATATTTTTTTTTGCAAATATGTGATAACACGCCTGACTGTAGGTATTTCCCAGGAAGAGAGATGAGAAAAGATAGCATCTTTTTCAAATATGATGAGCATGCCAATATTTAAATAGGATTTAAAATTTTAATTGGTTTTTTGTTAAATGACTTCAGCTGGTTTGCTAAAACACCCAAGGACTCCACCCACCAATAGTAATCTCGGATTGGATTATCAATCTGCAGATTCTGAACATCTTGTGAAACTGATTCGTCCTGGTCAAACTGATGAGGTATGGACACAGGAGGCAACAATTTACGCTTTGAGATATCATCCTTTCTCAAATTTGTCTCTGGGTAACGGAGGGGTTCAGCAAGTATTGAAATGATGTATAAATTGTTTTCTTCTAGAGCTTCCTTAGCTCTCGTTGTGTCTTGACTAAGATTCCAACCTTATAAAGGTGTTTGTTGGTTACATTTGTATTGGCAATATTTGATGTGATGATTGAATACTTGACTGATAGCTTATGCTAGCTGCGAGTCTTTTGCTAAACTAGTTTCAACTTTCAATGAGTAGTGTTGGACTATGGAGATCACTCACCTGTGTGTTAGTGAAGCACATGCACATACACACACTCAGAACTGCTAGATGGGTTTTAGCAGTGTGTTAAGGGTCTTGTGTTATTATGGAAATCATTCAACTGTGTGGTAGTGCACATGCACACACACATATTCAGAATTTCTTTATGGGTTTCAGCAACGTGTTAAGGGTGTTTTTCTTTTATTCCAAGATATCACAAACTTATTTTCATCTCCATTCTATAATTGTAGGTGTCCTATCCAGCTCCAATTCATCCTCCTAGCATGTACCTGCAAGAAATTCCTAAAATTGTTTCAAGAACCTTTAACCAGGGTTCAAATGTTATGAGCATGGATTTTCACCCACTGCAGCCAACGATACTTCTAGGTGATCTATCTGTAATCTCTGAAATATTTTGTTCAATGTGGCCCCAAATATTCATTATATTGGGTGTGCACATTGATTTATCTATATGTCAAAAGTGTCTCACCTTTTAAAACTTGGGCACTGGGCTTATCTGCCAGTTGGAACAAATGTTGGTGATATTGGAATTTGGGATGTTGGTTCACGTGAAAGATTGGCTGTCAGAGCCTTTAGTGTATGGGATATCTCAGCTTGCTCAATGTCACTGCAGGTATGTCCGTCTCTTTTATGGGATTGCATTCTGTTATTTATTAATTATTAAAATTTGTTGTAGAAGCATACTTTATGGCCTATTGGCTTCTTGGTGCCTTTTGGTGCCATATACTTGATAATTTCCAGGCTTCTGACTAAAGCTCTTATGTACATGCTTTTGGTTCTTGTTAGGCAGCACTTGCCAAAGATCCAGGTCTCTCTGTAAATCGATGTATTTGGAGCCCAGATGGGACATTGCTTGGTATGTGATTACACCTTGTTTGTGAGTGTCATGTTATTCATCCTTGAATTTTGCAGATTACCTAGGAAAGTTTGATACTATTAGCCTCAAAATGTCACTAAATTTGGCTAGTCTTTTTTGCCATGGCCTTGTATTGCTTGTAGGAGCTGCATTTTCCAAGCATATTGTCCACTTATATTCATATACTGGTGGTGGCGAGTTGAGGCAACATCTAGAGGTTCACAGTGCACACCCTGGCTTCACAACCCACTTTCTTTTTTTTTGTGGTCTTTATCTGTGGTGTCCAATATATGAATTCTTCCCTTTTTCTTTGAATCCACACAGATTGATGCCCATGTCGGTGGTGTGAATGATATTTCTTTTGCTCACCCGAATAATAAGCAGCTCTGTGTTATCACTTGTGGAGATGATAAAGCTATTAAGGTATAAGTTCCAATCCTTTATGCTATAACAGGCAACTAGTGATGCCAATAACAATTTATTATTGAAAGGCCACCATATAGATATTTTCAGATGTGATAGATTGGTCTCAGGAGTGTTCAGGTGTGGGATGCTGTAACTGGCACCAAGCAGTACACATTCGAAGGCCATCAAGCTCCTGTATATTCAGTCTGCCCTCATCATAAGGAGAATATCCAGGTCAGTTATGATCTGAGTACCATAATAAATAAACCTATCAATAATTTTTTTGAGAAGCCTCTCTCTAATTTTGAAGGGTTTCTTTAATTGGGTACTAGTTCATGCTTGTATTTTGTTGGGGGCTATTCTATGCATGTAATTGTATTTTGCACTATCTTGTACTTGTCTATGGTTAATGGCAGTTCATTTTCTCTACGACTATTGATGGGAAGATCAAAGCTTGGCTTTATGATCTACTGGGATCTAGAGTAAATTATGATGCCCCTGGGCATTGGTGTACTACAATGACTTACAGTGCGGATGGAACACGGTACGATTAAGTTTTCTAAACTATTATGCTTTTCAATGTGAATATTTAGCTATGTCATTTCAAGAACGATAAGGATGCTTCTTTAATTCATTGAATTACATGCGGGATTAGGCTCTTCTCATGTGGAACAAGCAAAGAAGGTGATTCATACTTGGTTGAGTGGAATGAAAGTGAGGGAGCAATCAAGAGAACATATTCTGGATTCCGCAAATGATCCTTAGGAGTTGTGCAGTTTGATACAATGAGAAACAAGTTTTTGGCAGCTAGTGATGAATTTCAAATTAAGTTCTGGGACATGGATAATACCAACATTTTGACAACTACTTATGTTGAGGGTTGTTTTCCTGTAAGAAGATATTTTCTATTTTGGTTATGATCAAATATCAGATCCGAAACTATGATTGTTAACTATTTTAGATTAGATATATGCCCATATGGATTGTTTCTTGTCAAATTTTGCAGGCAAGCCCTCGTCTCCGTTTCAATAAGGAAGGGTCCTTACTTTCTGTGACTACAAATGATAATGGGATCAAGATTTTAGCAAATGTTGATGGAGTTTGCCTACTTCGTATGCTTGAAAATAGAGTGTTTGAGGGGACAAGGATACCACCAGAGGTGGTGTCAGCAAAGGTACTATGCTGCCCCCACTTCAAATTGAATACATGTGTACCCAAACTTCTGCATCTCACTACTATTGTCCTTTTTGTAGGCTCCAATAACAAATGCCACGACTGCTATGGTAAACACAGCTGATCCACTTCCTGTTCCAATAGAACGGTCAGAAAGGGTTCCTCCTGCTGTATAAATTTCTACTATCGTGAGAGTCATTCCACTTGAAGAATTGGATATTTGGCAATTGAACAAACTAATCTATAGGAAAATTGGGCTTTAATTATTACATCAGATTCTCCTTTTCAATCTGTTGTAATCACCCTGCTTTACAAGTTGGGGTTTATTTTAGCATTCTTGAATAAAATAAATTAACCATCAACCAATAACCGTGTATACAAAATAATCTTGACAGTAGCCAGGCAACAGATGTGAAACCTAGGCTTCTGGATGAGGCTGCAGATAAGAGTAAGACCTCGAAGTTATCATAGATCACTAATATGACCCAATGTAGGTGTCTTAGGTTGCCAGATACGCTACCTGCTAGAAAGGCAAGTTGTGCTAGGGATCTCATTTATACCCCAAAAACCAAGAATTTGTCGCATATCATAGTTGTTGGACCTTATTTTCCGTATCATAGAAATTTTTTTTTGCTTGAACTAGATATAATTTTCCATGTGTTTTACAGGTAGCCAGATTAATATATACTAATTCAGGGGTTGTTGTCCTAGCTCTTTTCTCCAATGCTGTTCACAAGCTTTGGAAATGGATGCGTAATGATCGCAATCCATCTGGCAAGGTACAACTCTAAAAGTGTCCTAATGTACTGTTTGTTTTCAGTTTTAGAATTTTTCATTTAATAAGCATTTGAAAGATGGAAATTCATTTTCCAGTCCACAGCAAATACTGCACCACAACTGTGGCAGCCAGCGAGTGGGATCCTTATGACAAATGATATGAGTGACACAAATCCAGAAGAAGAAGTTTCATGCATAGCCTTGTCAAAGAACGATTCTTATGTTATGTCTTCTTCTGGTGGGAAGGTGTTACATACCACCTGTTTTGGACGAGTTATGAGATAAAGAGCACAACTTATTGAAATTTTTTTAATCTTATGTGTCACAATATCAAACATTTGGTAATGACTTCTATAACATGATTATTTTTCTAGATTATTTCCTTCGTTGTGATATAATTCTTCTTCTCATGAGGGTAAATTGAAGCATGCCAAACTCAGTTAGATGTAGTTTGATCACTAAACAAATTAATCATAGATACATGTTTTCATGAAGGTAAATTGTTTGTTCTCATGATGGTAAATTGAAGCATGCCAAACTAAGTTATATGTACTTTGATCACTAAACAAATTAATTATAGATACATGTTTTCATTCAACATTTTCATGATGAGAGGAATAAAGCTGTTAAGAAGCTGCAAGATAATAGAGATTCACGCAAAGAAAATATTTGTGATGTTTTGAAGCTTGGCGGTAGAGCCTGTAACACATTTTATAAATAATTGTGTCTGGCTTTTGGACATTTGTTTTTTGGGTTGTGGTCTACCCTACGTTGTGACATGTCAAACAGTTTTTGAGCTTGCTAAATCTGAGCATTGAATGTATTTATTGTGCCTCTGATATCCATAAATCAATCATATTGTTTGTATATTAAACATGTTTTCATTGATTACAAAAATATTTTTTGAATGCCATTTCTGACTTATATCATGCACATATCTAAAGTAATTTTGACATGCATGGTGTCTCTTCTATTCTACTTCCTTTTAAAGTAAGAAGACTTTTTGCAGTAAAATGTTTTGAGAGTAAACCTCTGAAAATGCATTTTGGTAATAATGGTCCAAGGGATTAGTCTAATATGATTGGGATACTTTTGTTTATAGCCCACCATTTAGTATGAAATTTCGTGTTTAGTGTTTCTTAGATTACTCGCTGACTTACTTGGGAAACACTGAAAAAGCACTACCACCAATTGGTTTTAGACTTTTAGTTGCAAATAATCTTAAGAAAATATTCAACAAGTTTCCCTCTGAAACAAAAATAATATCAATAAACTGTCCTGAATTTACCAGGCATTGGAGTTGCCCAAATTCCTATGCATTGTAACTATTGCAGTAACTCTTGGGATACTTTTGTGTATAGCCCACCCTTTAGTATGACATGTTCATGTTTCATGTTTAATTTGCGAGGTTGAAATGCATACAAATTATGATTTGCCTTTAAACCTAAGAAGTTCCTATTGTTCACGGGGTTTGGAATTGTGGTTTGACATGGAAGTAGGCATAGAGGGATATTTTTACAGTCACACCATCCTGTCAATTAAATCAATGTGCACTGTCTCTGAAGTTTGAACTACTCCTTGGTGAATCAAGGCTACAAATAATGAAAAGCCAACAAAACAGGACCAAAAATATTCTGTTGCTAGTATTTAGTAGAAAAAAAAAGTGGTATAGACCTTAGACATTAAAATTATGGCTTGGAATTCATAAAAGATGAATGATATAAATGTTGATGATGTATTGCTCAAACTAAATGGAATGGTTAAAATTGAAATTTTCTCTGTAGTTCTATTTACACACGTTGGGTGCAGAGGTAGATATAGGCTGATCTATATGACTGTCTTTTCTAGTTGATTTAACAAATCTTACTCTTCCAAGCAAATGAATGTCTATTTTAATAGGTTTAATGGATTCTACAAAACCATATTGAGGAAGGTAATGTAATTTAATTTATAGCATTTTGGAAATGGACATATAGTCCTAGCTTAAGTTTGCTAAGAATTGTTGAAATTAGGTAGCTCGGAAGGTATTTCCCCTTGGAAAAACCCTTGGGGTTTTCTGGTTTGTTGTTTGGGGTTTTGGACCCAAAGGAGTGGGCTTGGAACCCAAGGAAAGACATTTAATAATCTAATTTAAGTATGAGTTTCTTTAAGGGTCAAGTCAGCTCAGGTTGGGCAGCGAGACCAAGAGACAGGACCATTGGGGTTTCACACCCCTTGGAAAAGTATAAATACAAAGACAAGGAGAAGTAAAGGAAAATCTTCTTGTGTGTTGATCAAAGGTGCTAAAAGGACTTAGCCACATGTAGCAAAAGGAATTGCAATAGATGAACCTGCACAACAGGTCACTGGAATGGTTGAGATTGAAGCAGAATTGCAAGTTGAGCTAGAATACATACAAATGGATTTTCTCCAATCAAATTCAAAGCATCAAAGGAGTACATTAGGTTCTAGTGAGGTGAGTTTTATGGTGATTCTATACCTTAGAATTATCATGATCCTTTTGGGTTTGAGTAATTTAGTTGATGTCTAGTGTTTTCTAGTTTCCACACATTAAGTAGAATTTTTAATGTCGATTTTCCACTAAGAAAGATAGGTGTCATTAAGGATATGTCTATTTCAGGGATTGTTAGGATTGTATACTAACTTGCAGGCTATTTTAAAAATCCATTTAGCATGTCAATGCCTCTAATGTTGCCTTTTTTCAATAGAAGCTGTAAAAAGCTTTTATATTTGCTATCAGAGTGAAATAATGCAACATTTTTCTTCCAGGAAAATGCCCTAATTTCCTTAAGAATTTTTCTTTTTGTTTGCATCACTGAACACCTCCAAACTAAGGGGAACATAATTTGTAAGGTTGCCTCATTTCAATTTTCAATTAAAGTTGGGACTCATTGAAACTTCAATGTATTTTCCCTTGTTTTATCCGTACCCCCTACACAATTTTGGATAGAGTTTGAACCACCTAAAGAATTTTCCTTTCTTTTATTTACATACCACCTGTTTTGGACGAGTTATTAGATAAAGAGCACAACTTATTGAAATTGTTTTAATCTTATGTGTCACAATATCAAACATTTGGTAATGACTTCTATAACATGATTCTTGTTCTAGATTAGTTCCTTTTTTGTGATATAATTCTTCTCATGAGGGTAAATTGAAGCATGCCAAACTCAGTTAGAATTTACCACACTAGTTACACTAGGAAGAGTGTTAGATTTCCTAGTTGGTCTCACCTCAACCTTGAGAAGTTGAGCAGCACCAGGATTGCATAGCTAGATTGTGGTACACCAGTCAGAAAGATTCTTAAATACAGCAAGAAGCTTATAACGACACCTTCGAGGATAGAAGAATTAGTTGTTGGGTCACACCCACCAAGAATGGTACACTAGTTGAGGAGATTAACACCATCATCTTAGGTGCATTAAGAATTGACCACACTAGTCACACTAGGAGGCTAGTCATGGTAATTCTCTAGGGTAGGGTTCTAAGCCAAGATATGGGGATTGACACTAGGAAGCTAGAGTGGGGAAGCTTGAGACCATATGGCCAAGGGATAACATCATTACCTGCTTGTTTCTTGGTGGACTATGTTGGAATCTGGCTAGCTCAAAGGAATTTTTGAGAGGTGAAAACCCACCAAAAGGAGTTGGTTGGGAAAGTTACCCAAGTAGTTGGAGTTTTGACCCAAATATGTGGGTTTGGACCCAAGACAATTAATTATTTATTCTAATTTAAAAACTGTCATGATCATAAAAACTGTCTTCAAGGGGTATCTGAAGTATTTTTCCATGATGGCATCAAATTTATTAGCATATTAACTTCCCTTTAGAGAAAACCTAAGATGGTTAGTGGTTTACTTTTAGTTTAGGAGGAGAAAGATGCATGTGCAACATGCTTGCCTTGAAAATAGTGTTGGAAGATCTTTGGTGAACAAATTAATTCTCTAGTATATAAAAATTACAATTATGAACATGAAATAAGTCCCAGTTAATGCATAAGAAATCTGATCATCCATTGATTGAGATTTTCTTTGATAAAAGGGATAAAGACGTAACTTTCCCAACTAACTCATCATAGAACTCTATAAGGAGATTATGGTATAATCCTTCAAATGGTCACTCTATATTTCCTAGTTCGTTCATGAACTCTATTCTGGCCAACAGAGTAATGTAATGATATCTTGTCTTCTAGTACTTGCAAAATAACTGTAATTTGACTTCCAAGATTTCACAGATTTTTCCTTGGGCACTTGCCGTAGCCAAACACTGAAGTTTTTTCCCCTGTTAACAGGATGTGTTATCCTATTTTGTGATGAAGAGAAAAGATCTGTTTATGATGCCAGTATTCTCCACTAGAGAACTACAAAAGGTTTCTGCTTTCTAAGTATCTCCATGACATGGTTTGTAGGTACTTGCAAAACAATTCCTTGATCTTAGTTGGCTCTTCATGATTTTTTTTTCTTTTTCCAAAGAAAGAAGCAAGTGATTTTATTGTATATACAAAATTACAACTGCATATGCTTGTGGCATTCCTGTGGCTTGTGGCCCAAAATTTCCCTCATAAAAGAACAGGGGGATCAAACTGTTTTGCAAAAGAGAACATCAACAATTATAAAAAATGTTAAGAATATAGAAAACATCTATATTTGAGATGAGGTCATCCTGTAGAAATCATATCAGCCCAAGATCTTGCAATATCAGATCATATACTGTTTTTATAAAAAAAATTACTATTAGAATAATGCTGATAGGAATTCATAACTGTAGGGTTTCCTGTGCAAAAAAGAGAAAACATCCATAGTTAGTCTCTAATTAGATTTGAAGCCGTTTGTGTGAAAATATTATATGGAGCCTTCCAGATTCTTTTAAAAAAAAATTCAAGATCCTCTGTCCATTTCCACTTCAACTTTCATGAGTTTGTCTGCTTCATGGTTATACTCCTTGTAAACATGCGGGAAAGAGGGATGAGCGAATATGCTGGAAGATTTTTTGATGTCTTGAAAAGGTGGAAAAAAAGTATAGTTTTTCATTGAGAACACACCTCTCATCCAGTTGATTGATAAGAATCACCATAAATATGTGTATTTGTAATTCCTTTTCTCTAGAAATTTGGAGAGTAATATTTAGGGCCATCAGTTCCCTGAAATTGTTAGTAGCTGACCCAAGAGGTTGTCCCTTAATGACATGTCATAAAGCTGCAAGCAATAACTGTTGCCATAAGTAAATAATAATTTTAAATACATAATCGTGCTGGAAATATCTGTATTGTGCTAGGAATGGAGCTGAAATCATAAAAGCCAAGCCTCTATTTCAGGCTTTGGATTTCTTCATTTTCTATTATTATTACATTTTTTGGAAAATCCATCTTATATTACATTATTGCAAAAAGTATATTATGATAACAACTTTTTCCATATAATGGTAGTTTGTACTTCCAAATCAGTCAAAACTCTTTCACTTGCATAATTGAAAAGTTAAAACTATTCTAAGATAAACTCCATATTTCTACTTCTTATTAGATTGAGCCTTGCCTATCATGTACAAGAAACCCTTATTTATGCTTACACCTAAAAGGAAGTTGAGTAAATCAATGCCATCGAATAACAGTAGCTAGACAAATGAAATGATTTTACTAGGATACCAGTCTGATAAATGAAATTGTTGCTTCCTAATTGGCATGCCACTGACCTAGGTATGAGTATATTCTCAATTGCAATTTTGAGTTTTCAATAGTAATAATGATTTAAGTTAAATTATTATTAGTAGCTTGTCCTCTAATCTTTCAAATAGCTGGTTGAGGTGAAGAATATCAGAGTAAATTGGAAAGGTTTTGACTTATTTTTGAGAAATCTATATAATTTATTGCCTTGATGTGCAGACAAATTATTTCAAATAGGTCATCAAGTTTCTGGAAATACAAAACAAAAATTTTCTATTTTCAAACAAGATATGATATATGATGTGGCACACCCTTCTGTTTGTGGTGAAGGGTGGTCCCATGTAGAAAATTCTACAGGATCTATTCTTAGTCAGAAAGAAGACCCTCAATCTTTGGCATATGGACCAGAAATAGGGAAGATGCTTGAACACCCATCTTCTGCAGCCTTAATCGAGTCAATTGTTGTAGATAGTTTTCATCCTGAAGTGACAAAATGCATGATCACTTCTCAAGAACAGAGCAGTGTAGAACATGTGAGACTTGAATATTCCGACATTCCTTCTCCTATCAGTTAAGTTTCCAAAATTCATAAAGACGGGGAACTTGAAAAGGAAAGAAAAGGCCCAAGTTCTAAAGGCCTTGAAAAAACCTCATATCAGAATTTAGATTTGCAATCTTCAAGGGAACTATTTATTTCTGATCAAGAGCAGAGTTTTGCAGATAGCCCGACAACAGGATTTACAAAAGCAGGGGAACTGCAGCAGGTACAAAATAATGGCATTACAAACCCACATATAAGTGAACATGAAATAAGGTTTTTGGATACAGAGATTAGAAAAAACAAATCTGCACAGACGAATATTATAATGACAGATGAGGATATTGACAGAAATACAAAAGCTACTGTAATGTCACTGGACCAGTTTCCTAAAACATCCCTTCAGAATGTGGTTGAGCACAAGCCTTTAGCCTTAGAATTTATACTACCAGATGTAAGAGATTCTAACTTGAACTTTCAAGGTATTGACAATGTAGAATCACGGGCTCTACTAGAAGAATTAAAACACAAAAGCAATGGGAAAATTCTGGAACAATCAGTAGTGGATAAAAGGCATCAGTTTAAAGAATTCGTCAGTGACACATCTTTAGAAGTTCATCCTACATCAACAGTAACAGTGGAAAATTCTTGGCATTGGGATGTCAGCAAGCATGATCCTGAGAATCTCGAGAATCCTTTTAAGTACGCTACTGATGGTAATGAATTGTCACGCTTTGGGATTTTATCTTCTCATAATATTTTCAGAATTAACTTTGGCTCATTTTATACTAACAATATAGAACTCTTGGATGAAAAAGATTAGATACTTGTTTAACATTACAGTCATCTGTTGGGAAATAAAAAATGTAGTTCCTCACCATCCAAAGCCAATTAAAAATATGATATATCCCTTTTGGTTATTGTGTTCCTTATCTTGGTTGGGCCTTCGTCTATGATATTATGGTTCTGATCTAGACATGTGATGTCATTGTAGATTGCAAAAGTATCAATATATAAATGTACTTAAAATTAAAACCATACTTTTAACACAGATCATTCAGACATTGGACAAAAGGTCGCTGGGAAATATAGGTACTCTGGGAACAGCTGATGTTATTGCCAAAAGTTTTCAAAATCCATATTTAGGAGATTGATAATGTAGTCTGATCCAACATGGATTCTTAGTATTGTCAAAGTGCAATGCCATAAGTAGAATAGTATTGAAAAGACAGGTCCTATCTAACTCTTTCAGGTCTAGCGCTATCTATGAATTGGACCAAATGTTGATTGCTGGACACAGTATCTACTGTTTAGGTCGCGGGGCAGCTGAATCCCTGTAGTAGTATCAATTAAGTTGTTCTTCACCCTGCCGAGTTTCGTTTAGTGGCTGTTGTGATTGGATTTCCTCCATTCTACCCAAACAGTTGTTTGAGAAAGGTTTTTCCATATTTTTATGCTTCTGTTTGATCTTACAACAGAGCAGAAAACAAAAGATTTTTCTTTTACATAATGATCATTTATCAACTTTTTCCACATATTAACAAAAACAAGGTTCTCTAGGTAGGCTTACCATGCGATATCCTTGATAACATGAATAGTTGGAATGACATCTTTCCTCATCACATTTTCATATTATTCTTTTCCAGTAGCAGTTCTATTTTTTAATTAAGGATAATCATTGTTTTGGTACATATGCAAGGCCTATAAATTTTAGTTCAGTTAAGTAGAGAAATAAATGAAAATTTTGAAGTGCATGAGAAGAAAAAAAAAATATTATTTTATTATGTTTTGCGATCAGTGAGAAATTCAGGATTGGAATAGAGTGGCAATGGCAAGATTATTCTTATTTCTTAGAATTTATAGGTGGTAATTTTTTTTACTAATTGGCCTAATTTCTTGCAATTTCATATATGTGGGGAAACATAAATCAATCAACAGAGAATTATCAGCCGGCACAATGGGAAAAACTACTAGAGAGAGATGTCAATGAAGCAATAAATTAGGAGACATACCAAGAATGGGGAAATGCTGGAACTTCACCTGTGAACCCATTCATTCACGAATATAGGATTTCTAACAAAGTGGAGCCTCTATTATTTTATATTAAGGGAGGACAGGTGTAGACATCTAGGCATCTGAACAATGACTCTACAGGTGATAACCTTATTTAAATTTTAGAATGCTGATAGATACATTTTTGTATGTTTATCCTTATATGAGATTATATTGACAATTAGTATAGACATATTAATCTACTAATTCGTCTGGCAAAGGATGATTCTCTCGCTATCGGAGAGTCTATATTTTCTTCTCTTTCAATTACAAGAAAGATAATACTATCATTAAATGACGAAATCCTAAAATTTATCTAATTTTCTGATCTATGTAATCCGGATTGCGTAGAAATTTGTTTTCTACTTTCATTTTCAACTTGAAAAGCTTGACTATAATATTGCAGCACAAAGTATCACACGACTTGTAAGAGTTTGTAAGTTGCAGAAAGATATTGAAGCCTATCCCTCTTGCACATCTTAAACTTTTGTGATAGTCTATGATTTTGTACTGGAAAATCAAGACCACAATTAGCACTTAGTAGGACATTAGTTTCAACTTTCAAGAAATTCATAAAGGAAATCTATAGAATGGGGCTCTTAGTGCTATAATAATGGTGGTGTGACCGAGAGAATGCTCATTATTGGTTGCCTAAGTCAGCTGACACAATGACACGAGACATGGAAATATGAGTGTCCAAGACGAGACATGATGACCTTGGAGTGTTTGTAATGTCCCCTATGGATTAATTGCTTAGGGAACAAAGTAGCCTATCAATCCTCGTAGGCCATAGTCTTTGATAAAGGGGAAAACCCCAATTACACAGTGTTTTGGCAGCATGGGGTAAGTTTTGGGGCAGTTGGGGAAAAAAGCCCAAATTTGGGGTTGCCATGAGCCCTTCTCAATTAATTAAGAAGGGAAAACCCACACAAGAAAATCTATAAATACAAGAGGATTGCATGATGAACCCGCTACAATCATTTCTTATTTTCTTCTTTCTAGTTAGATTCTTGGATTATGAACCCACAACCACCATTCCTTTACTTAGTCATTGGCATAACTAACAAATCATCACAACAATATTGAGTGCTACACATTCTACTCACAAAGTACATGTACAATTACATTTATCCGATTTATGTTTTTACATTTCTTACTGTAGACTTGGTGGGAAAATTCTTTTGGGAACCTACAACCATAGCAATCTTCTACAAGTTGTTGAATTGTTAATGTGTGGCACAATACATTGTATTTTACCTTTGAGTTGAGTGTCATGTTCCTTATTATTATTGGAATGATATATTAAAAATTCATAGATATTGAAGTGTTCAAGATAAATTTTTTTTTAATGGTAAAAGAAAAGAAACCAAGAGAACAAATTGCATACTAGCTCAAGCTAAATGAGCATTTGGAAATTGTTGGTTATTAAGTAAAGGATGAAAATTATCTAGGCTATAATTGCTTCTATGTTCATGCTTGATGTAGTTGATCATGTATCAAAAATTTGTTCCAATTTACCATTAAACATTGTTTTATTTAATTTCTCGTCTTCTGTGTGAAAGAGGGAGGAATGAAAATGGTTTGTGAATAGTAGAGCATTAAAAAAATTGTTGAGACTTAAGTGAATGGGTGTGACAATGGTGGACTAAATTTTGAGAAAATTCAACTCACACCATTCCCCTTGATGCCACATCCTATTAAGCTATATGCACCACCAACTTGGTAGCCATTAATGATGTCTAAGTGATGAAAATGTTTATGTGGGCCACTGTTGATGGGAAGATATATAACCAAAAAATCACAGGGTAAGGGATGAGTTGAAGGATATATGTATTCTTAATGTTTTTGGGTAATTGCATAGATACATAATTTTACCCTCAATGGATTCTCTATAATGGAAGTGTCGAGGATGTATTAGATATGATATATTCTCCATTAAGTAGTCCTCAACCCAAAATAATAGGAATCTAGTTAGAGGAAATAAATATTAATTCAGTGTCCTCACTACATATAGGAAACCATTAATAGTAGGCTATAAATCCTTTACCACATATTTGATTGCTAAGCCTGAAAAATCAAGAAATAATACGAAAACATGATTTGATTGTATTTCTCTTGTGTGAGAGGTGGCATTGGCATGAAAGCTTGCAACCAAGAATATCATTTATAACAATTTTCTTCTCATATTTTCATTAAAATTAACTAAACCCTATAGCTCTAGAAAAACTTAGTTTGGACTTAGAATCCTATTCATTATTGGAATTGTTAGTAAGTTTCTTTGTGCGAGCTACAATGAGAACAAAGTCCTTGTATCCATTCCAAAAATAGTGATTTTTGTACAAGACTAGGAAGGGAGGCCATACTTTAATTTTTGCTAAGGATCCATGTTGGTTGAATGAATGGGCTATAATCCCTTGTTTACAAATAATATATGGCTTGTTGATTGGATTTTTCCAATTTCCATAGAACTCTGTCTACATCAAACCAATTCACTCATCCATTCTTTTACAACCATTTTCTCATTACTCTACATAAAATTTTAATCCATTACTACAACATTTGTAGGCTTCAAATATTTTTTCTAAATTATTATCCACGTGAACTTTTATCAAACACTTAACATGTAGAATGTAATTTCTTCTGATACAAGCTAGTTTTTGGTTAAAAATTGTGCAAGCTGTTACACTTCATCATGAATCCTTCTCATAAAAAGGCTTAAAAATGATATTCCTAAAATAAGTAACTCCAGAAAGATAACGTTATTCTATTGAGCCATGGCACATGAAGAAGTAAATAGCTGATCCAATGTGCCAACCTGGTGGTGTTATTGGAAAAATGGATCCGACGGAATCGGTTTTCGGGAAGGAGTACATAGACTTTTGGTAGAAAAATGAAGAATGTCACAAAAACCTAGAAAAAACAAAACAATTTGAAGCATGGGTGAAGGCACATCCATTTGACTTGTCATGGATATACCATCCTGAGAAAAATAAAAGAGATCAATCTCTTGAACCTGACGGTAATAGTGCGCGGCAGAATGCAGGCATAAGGAATTGGAATGATTTTTGGGCTAGTTGCAAGAAAGACATATTAGGTGATATGGATGGTAAGCCCAAGACAAAAAATCAAAGTACAAGAGAAGTTGAATTAGGGGAAAATACACACTCAAATGATTTTTCCTTGTTATATCCTTCCAAAATGAACAAAAACCCCATTCAAGGAAGCACAATGTTGCTAAGGGCACAGTGACTTATGACATCGTCACCAAAAAGGTCAATTAATGCCCCATATAAAACTCTTAAGGGGAGAGATGACATTCATTCACTTAAGAACAACAATCATCATCCAACATGTGAACTACAAGATATTGCGGCACCACATACAAACATTAGAGAAATTTTTAGGTCTAAAATGGGCCTCCTAAGGAATTGTTATCCACCACCTGTGGGTAGTGTGAATAGGAGAAAATTTTTCTCCTAGATGGTCCTTAGCCGACAGCCAGCAGACCCTAGCAGCCGCCATATAGCTCGATGTGCCATTATCTCCGCCACTTGAGCCAGCCATGTGGTCCTTTGCCCATCTGTTATGATCACATGTTTGAAGGTTGGCCTCCTGACCCTAGAGGTATGGATTTTCATTTGTATAGTTGAGTAAATTTCCTTGCTTATCATGGAAACTGTTGTAGTCTAATTTGAATCAGCTAAAAGTCAAGAGAGGTTCTGAGCACTTCAAGGTTATTGAGGAATAGTTGTTAAAATTTCAAGAATACTTGTAACATGCTCGAAAGGATAACCACAAGTTCAATGAGGATTCATCATCACATGTGCACTCGAACCAAAACCAAAGAAGCAAAGGCGTGAAGGAGTCGTGAACACGCGGGCAGTGTCACCATTTTCCATGCTTGGTCTCGGTGGTTCTCTTCCTTCTAATCCTAGTTCAACTACCATATCTTCATTGGAACCAACACTCTGAACTCCACTAGACAACGATTCACCATTTTGTAGTAGTGATTCGCCATGATTTTACAAGATAATATAATCTCATGAGAGATTCGCCAAAAAATTATATATACATATTATATTATTAATAAAATCGCCTTCCATTTTTCCTATGTATCATGGGGCTTCGCCCATTTATTATATATATAAATTTAGGGGGGTTCTTAAAATTTTCCCTGGCTACTTCTATGACTTGGGTTATTTTCAGGAATGTTTTATTTCATGGTGTTGATTGTTTTCTTCTTCTTCACCTTCCATCTACAAGCATAAAAATAAACTAAAATGAGTGTATATACATTGGTGAGAATAATGAAAATTGCAATATTAAATAATACACATCAATGTAAATCGAAAAGGAAAATGATGTACGATAGCAACCATTGACTCATAAACTACACACATTCTTTCAAAACCATTTACCATGCCATCTTTCAAAATTTCATCTATTGGCGCAGTTCCATGATTTGTTTCCTGCTAGTTTTATACTGCATAACAAATCATATATTTAATATAAAACATTTTTTTGTTCTATTAATTATAGGTGTAGCTAAGTAAAACAAGATTGATAGATGCTTACAAATTCCATAATTAATTTCTGATATGCCAACATATACTCACAACCCATATTTAACCTAATTTCAATCAATTCTTCTCATTGTTCTTCTTTGTATGGTAGCACCTATTTGAAGACATTCAATGATGATTTTTGTAAAACAACTTAAAAAATACAAAAATGAAATCTAGTTAAGTTGTTATAAGGAAGTAACCATTATTCACAAACTTAGATATCAACCCTTTTCTTCCTTGTCGTCCTGTTTTGTGTGCTGAATGGGTTCCAATTTCTTTTCTTTTCTGTAAGAAAATTATTGAAAATTAATATTTAATGCTGAATTGTTTATTTATTGTACCTAATGATCGAAAAATTCAATGATTACATATTACATTTGAAGCACGTTGTTGTTGAGATGGCTCCTCCTGTGATGCAATTTTTTCCATTTATTTGACCATCTCCTTGTACACCTTTTTGGACATTCCTACGGGCACATTTCTGATATCAACTCGTTCATCTTTTGATATTTTTATAATCTTCCTGAAAATGTAACATGGTAATAAAATATTTAATTTTTTTATTGACATATGAAAAGTAAATATAACAAGAGTGATATTTATAAATAATTCTAGACAAACGTTTAAAGGAATATTACTTTTTCATTCCTTTTTTTTTTGTTGTACGTTTTTTCTATTAAAAGTCTGACATTTCTCATTCACCAATTCTCTGGAAACTCTTCTTGTGGTTTAGATAAAACTTGGTTCTTGGAATCATTGGATTGATTTTTGTATTCTAAGTGTAAAAAACGTCTATACATTCGTTCCACTAGATCCCTCAAACTTTTGTAAAAGTTTTTCCCCCTTTTGTTAACCTCCAACACCACTCCTGATGAGTTAAGGAGCAATTCATTTTCATTTGCATGTTCTATTTTTTTCTTTTCTTAGAACAACATTCCTTTTCTGAGTTGTCGGTCCCTGTAGAACAATAAACATATGTGAATTAATAGACTGTTTGACACATGTTATCTAATAATTTTAAGTATATTATTAATGATAATTAAAAAAAGAAACTCATATTGGATCGATAGTATTTTTTCATTCACCTGATTCATCATTTTGCAATTTTTCTATCAAGCTTTTATGCTCTTCTAGTCATAGATCAGAAATAATCTTATCGAGCTTCGTCATTTTGTGGCTCTAAATTATACACAATAAACAATACATATTAGTTAAACTTACATATAGTTCAAAAATAATATTTTTTATAAAGAATTTACAAAGAACTTGCAGTTTTTTTCTTTTCTTGATGCGTTATTAGTATGTTTCTTACTTGATCTCTTGTCAGAAATTTCTTTATCAATCTGAAACATATACCATATCATTCATTAATATATTTATAAATAAATTGTCAACTTTTCAGGTAAAAAATAAATCTCAAGAAACCGGTGCACCTTTCATGATGTACGAATCGTCGTCGATGCCCGGGGGTATTAAAAACACACCGAAAAAATAGTATAATAGACTGTACAGTGTGTGGGGGTATTATAAACACACCGCAAAAACATTGTAATAGAACGTACGGTGCTATCCTCGTAAAATGGAGCACCAGTGCCCTATTTCAGATATGGCACAAATCAACTAGTCATGAATATTTCTTAGATGAATTCTAGTTAACTGAAACTGGTTACATCGAATTAATACAAAGTACATTAACACAGCCAATAGTATTATTGCAATGAAAACCATCAAAAATATGGAATAATAGCTTTGCATACAATATGCCACACCTATGGAATGCAAATACAGATGCTCAATATCTTCTAAATGCATATGCTGCAGCTTCATATTGCACTTCATATATGACCAAAGTTGACAGATCTATGACAAATGCATTCAAAAGGATACGAAAAGAACATGAAAAAAGAAAAATTGATGCTATTCGAATGATACAGTCTCTAGGAAATGATTTTCTTAACCTTCTGTTAGAAATTGGTGAAACATAAACCCTATATTTGTATCAAAATTTTCTCCCTTAGGGTTTGAAATTGAAGCATTGAAATTTGAATTTGGTGCTAAACGCTCCCACTCCATTGTTCATTTTTGTTTCCCATCACTGTTATGTTATCATAAGGCCCCTCTCCTATTCTTTCTGCCCCAAAACCAATCATATCCCTTGTTCCCATTTTTCCTATCACTAAACCCTACTAGCCCTCCCCCTTTCATATCACTTATAAATTCCCAATTCCTAAAACAGTTAAGTGAATGTCTCCACATCCTTAATTCCACTTGACTCAAATATATCTTGTTCTTATTTATCCCTATCTCTAAAACTACTATTCCCCATCACCATCCCCCTCCCATATCATTTACAAAAGCTCCGAAACCCCAAAGTTCCAAAACATAATCAAGTGACTCTTATTGTATTAATTGCACTTGACAAACCCCAGCTTTTCCCACTGTTCATATTTCCTCATAGTCCCTCATTTCCTATTTAGCACATTTGGCATTAAAAAAAAATACACTAAGTCCAATCTCTCATTTTCAACACACCAAACATACACATTGCAAAACACCATGACAGAGACAGATTCATCATATGAGCAAGAATATGAGCGAGACAGTGACTCAACCACAGAGCTAAATGTACTGAGAAGGCCTCATAAAAGTGGCAAGCACGTCAGAGAAGAGCCCACTTCCTTGACTCAATTGCAGGCCTGCCCGCTTGCAATGGCATGCTTTCAGCAACATTCATGTTTTCAGTATTGTGAGATGATTGCTCAGATTCAGCATCATCAGGAGTTGGTTCGCTTATTTGTCCTACATTTGCGTGATGGTCATGTAAACCTTGCTGGAGTGAACTTCACCTTGACACTAGAAACCATTTCTCAGGCAACCGGGATACCGAATATAGGTGAAGAGTGGAACAAGAGACAACAGCTGGATAGAGCATATTATGAACCTTACATCAGGCCTGGCTATTTGAGGTAGCTCAGCAGGGTATTCCCATTCCAGTTTCTGAATGAATCCTATGCGCCATTGATGAAACTCATCATCAGATACTTCAGTTGTGAGGGTCGGTTCTCGCGCCTTTATGCTTACCATATCCTATTACTGATGCATTTCACGAGAGTGAGGCTGATGAGCATTCCATATTTCATGTGTCGAAACATAGAGCGGATGACTACTCTTGTGCAGAAGAAAACTCCAGAGTAGCAGCATAACAACATTTATCATTATGCGCTCATCAAGATCATTGTGGTACATCAGCTTGGATTGCAGGTCATTGCCTGGGAAGAGTTCATTTCCTGTGACTTCTTTACAACCCCTCAGCCTCCTCTAGAGATTATTCATGGTGCGAGTGAGCCTTCACATCAGTTTGAGGGTCCTGAGACAGAACCTATCAGTGTTCCAGTATGTGTTACCTATCAGAGAGGCACCAGAGCCTTATTTGCAGCAGCATGACGAGTACTATCTCCACCCGGGGTGGAAGGGGTCTCGTTACCTTCATCAACAGCGCGAGTACTATCTCCACTTGGGGTGGAAGGGGTCTCGCCTTCGACATCAGCACAGGTACAGGGACAGGATAGAGGTAAGAGGCCTATACAGGATGAAGGCCCTTCAGGAGGCCAAGGCACTGATTTCACACTCATTGATGTTGATTTGAGTTCTCCTAGCTCAAAGCTGAAAGAAACCATCCAGGAGCAGAAAACTGAGATCGAAACATTGACCGAGAAGTTGCAGAGAGCTCAGTGGGTTATAAATTACTTGGAGCAGCGGAATAAACAATTGGAGGATCAGTACACACTCATGGAGTTGCAGAAAATCCATGAAGACCTGGAATTGGCCCGAAAACGATCAGGTGACATGACACCGTTTGAGTGGGAGATTTGGCTTACGAGAGTCAACATTCATCTTGAGAAACTATTGGTGAAATCAAACAAGGACAAGGACATGCTCAGACATATGAAGAACCACTATTGGGCCTGCACACATGTTTGCAAAGCGAGGATTAAGATCCTGAAGGCGAGGCTGAGGAGAGCACTGAAACGTCGGAAAAGGCCTGATCCACTCCAAATCTTAGCCGAAGCTTCTTTGGCTGAGCGTGGAACTTGATAGGGGACCTTCACTCCACATTTCAGAAAATTTGGAGAAAATTTTGTCTTTTTTTATTTTTTTTGGTCACAAAACAGATTTTCCTTCCCAACGCGTAGCGCCACCTTGCGCGTGCTTACGTTTGAGAGATATTCTGGAGGAAAACTTGATGTTTTTGGATTTGTTATGAAAATTTATGCATGCTCAGGAATGGCCTAAGAATTTCATCAAGTTCTAGGTGGCCTAAAGGGTCAAAAACACCTTGAAAATGGCCTTTATGCCACCTTTTGCACACACAGGAACTAGTCTTGGGAGATTGACGTTTTGGAGGGGAAAATGACATTCAAATCCAGAAATTCCACTTGGGTTGGATAGTAGACAGATAGGGCTTTCCAAAAATATATCATGAGCTCAATTTGGACTTTGGGAAGTGCCTCAAAATCAGCTCCAAAGTGGCGCGACGCATTAAGTTTTCTGGCGCGGCGCATAGAGAAATTTGGCCCCATTTTCACTCTTCAGCTCAGAAATTCGCCCAGTTTTGACTAGTTTTACATTTTGATGTAAATATTGATCTATCTTGATGTAATTTGATGACTATGATGTAATTTTGGCACATATTTACTTGTTCTAGAGGATTCATTCACTAAAAAGTGAAAATTAAATGAATGAATCAGTTTCCTTCCATATAGAGGCAAGTTGTTTGATTGCCTAGATTTCAGTTCCTAGTTTAGAATTGGTTGAAAAAACTCCTATAAGGATGAGCTCGACCCATAGAGGCATGGGAAGGGGTTAGGATGGTCTATATCATGTATTTTCTGAGACATTTTCAGGGTTGGACTCTTGGGAAAATTTTGGCACTTCATTGTACATACACTTCTGCATTTTTGGCAAAGGAAAGACCAGGGTTTTGCAGCACTTGTTGGGATCCTTGTGGCTCTGAGTTTTGATGATGTTTTTCTCCATGTATCTGTAAGTTTCATTAATTTTATATGTATTCCATTTCCCTTCTCTTTGCTCCTGAATTAAACAAATGAGTAACTAAGGTAGAATTCATTAGTTTGTTGGTGCTCTACCTTAAACTTTTGTTTAGTTTTATATGTTTTAGTCAGTTTGAAGAGGATCCTTGCACCCTCTTTCCCTCTTCAGCTCCTCAGCAGTCTTTTCTATCCATTCATTGAATCTAAGACATCAAAGCCATTGCCTTCCCTGCCCCAACTTGAACTCTGCAAGAATTTGGCCTCATCCCCAAGCCCAAAATTGCCTTTCCCTTTTTCCAACAAAAACCCCTAAAAAATCATTCCAAACTCCTTGATTAATATACCTAGCCTAAAATTAGCACTCATTTCAGTCATCTCAAGGCCTATTGATACATTTTTACTGAGATTGACCCGGAGAGAGCCCTCTCCTATTCTGGTAGGGCTAGCTACCAGACTGAGCGTGGTTTGGTGTTACCCTGAATCCCGCCTTCCTTCAGCCTAAGGTGGATTTAGGCAATAACATAGTGGCGACCATACTGGGGAAGAAAATGGTTTGCTTGTTGGTGTTATTTGTTTCATAAGCTACAGACGGAGCCTGAAGTTATGCCAGGTAGCCTTCGAAACGCTTTTGCTTTGCATTAGCGGAAGTAGATAAACGCTGCTTCAGTCAATCTCCGGTCTAGCTTGTGAACGTGACACTTGACTTGTGAATTACCCCAGTATATCAGATCATTCTGGACTTTTGGGTGATTGAGTCTAGAATTTGATAGGCTGAAATAGATCGGTTTTGTCCTTTGATTTTTGAATAGATCAACACACTGGCTTCCAGAAGACATACTAGAGCTAATCCCGATCTTGATCCGCCTCCAGTGTATGAGAATCCCAATCTGATTTCAAGAATCCTCCGTCGAGAAAATCCCGTGATCCCTTTGTTTAAATCTCATTCATGCCCTACTGTATTTGAATTCCTTGAAGATATTGAGTTTGATGATCAATTCGAGCTGTCGTTGTTTGAAACTAAGTCTGAAAGTACCACTGGTTCTACCGTTATAAATCCCGAGTTTATCAAGTATCTTATGATTGAACAAGCTAATAGATCCATTGATAGTTATATCCTGAACATTCAAAACTCTATTGTGGCAACTAATATTTCTGAGTTTATCAAATCTGCATCTGAAACTCTTGGTCCATCAGCAGTTACTTCTGATTCACAAGTTCACGCTGAGAATTCTTTCATTCCTACCATTCCCGTACAACCATCTATATCTGATCAGAAATTTGCAGTAGTTCCTCCTCCATCCCCACCACATATACCTCGTACATCTACTGCTCCTACTCCACTCGTTTCTCCAAGACAGATCATAAATCCACCAAGAGCAATGGCTGCTAGATTCGCACCTCTTGCCTTGCCACAGAACTTGGATCCCATGCCCACTGATTATCAAAGTAAAATCCCTTTGTTTGATGGTACTCCTCAAAGTGTGCCCGCTCAACAACATATTGATAGAATGACAGACTTCTTTGATCTCCATGAAATTGATGAAGATAATGTCACCATGAGATTGTTTGTGCAAACTTTTGGAGGTGAGGTACGTAAGTGGTTTAGAGCTTTGCAGCCTAGAAGTATTGCTACATTAGCCGAGCTTCAGAGAAATTTTTTATATCGGTAGGAAATAAAGAAAGATCCACTTCAAATTACTTCTGAATATACCAAGATCAAGCACAATCCTGGTGAGTCCGTCCAAGACTATATTATTAGATTTAATGCGGTTTATAATGCTATTCCTGATGATTTGAGGCCATCTAAGAAGTCAGATTTGTTAAAATTCCTGGATGGTTGTTATCCGGACATGGCTTAATCATTACGAGAAAGAGATATGCCCACTTTGGAGGATATGCAAAAGATTGTGGTGAGTGTGGAGGCGAATTTGAAAGACAAGAGAGCTAGGTTGAGAGTTGAGAAGAAAGTTGTGATAAAAGAAGTAGCTTCTACATCAGATCAGCTACTTCGTAAAGTGGAAAAAATGTTCGAAAGGTTCACACTTGATAAGCCCGAACCGCAGATCCAAAATCCCAATTTCTGTGGTCAGCAGCAGCCACAATTCAGGATTAAACAACGAGAACAACGAGCACAAGAACCAGCAGTCCAACAACAAGTAAAGACACCTCTTCAGCAGAATTTTGTTGGTCAGGATTCAGATGATGAAGATGATGTAGTAGGGGAGGAAAATCACTTCTTTACTCCTGATGATTTTCCCATTTATATCACCGAAGATGAGGAGTATGCCAAAAGTCCAGCGGTACAAAGAGATGAGGATTTTATCTTGGCCAATGATGCAGCTCTTGAGGAAGAGTCGGATGAGTATCAGAGAGGTTATATGAATGCCTTGTCAGCCCAGCAGAAGAAATATTCTCTTAGAAACAGAGATGTTCTTGTCAATCTAATCCAAAAGAGAAAGGAAGTTTCAGCACCTAAAAACGATTCACCTGTTGCACAAAAGAAAGCAAAAGAGACAGTTGATCTCGCTGCCACCAAGTCATCATCAGTAGAAAAATCAAATCATCCAATTACCTCGAGGGAGAAGGCTGAAAATAAATATGTTCCAGCCAAAGAGATCGAAAATACTTCAGCCTTTAGTTTGGAGAATGATATTTCTAAATTAAAGGTATCCATTCCCTTGATTGAAATAATGAAGAACAATAGTTATAGAATTCAAGTTTCTAAAATTTTGAATTTCGATCCTATGTCTGATATGGTGAATATTGAAGATGATCAACCTGAAATGATATTTGGACCAGCTTTAGATGGTGAGTCTCCAGATAGCGAAGTGCCTCCTTTTTATATCAGTCTTCGATTGCATGAGTTTGTATTGCATAATGCCATGTTTGATTCCGGTGCTTCCCATAGTCTTATGCCGAAAGCAATCATGGAGAAGTTGGGTTTAGACATCACCAGGAAGTACCATGATCTATATTCATTTGATTCTAGCAGAGTGAGATGTATTGGGCTCATTAAAGACTTGGTTGTCAGTTTGGATCAGATTCCCACAAAGAATGTTTTGATGGACGTAGTTGTGGCAGACATTCCTCCCAGGTTTGGTATGTTGCTTTCCAGATCTTGGGGAGAAAAATTGAAAGGGAAATTACAATTAGATTTCTCCTATGCAACGATTCCCGTGTTTGGCCAAATGAGAAAGTTATACCGGGAACAGAAAATGAAGTACATGATTACAACCAAGGAGAAACCGGTTAATCATCCGATTAATTATGTACATACAGATTTAGAGTCTTTTGTTTTGTTTGCCGATAGTTTCAATGATGTAGATAGTCAGTTAGTTCAAGCATAATATATTCCAGAGATTACCGAGAATTTCAGAGAAGTTTTGTAGAAAGAAAGGCGAAAACCGGAAAGCACAGTTGAGCAATCAGCTAAAGATAGTGGACAACAAGCAGAAAAAACAGAGCTAGCACAATTTTAGCACTTAGAAGATGATGAAGAGGGCCTTTGGACCATGGATTTCGATGGTGCAGTGGGGAGTGATGGTGATGGAATTGGTATTTGGGTACGCAGTCCTTTTTCCGCTCCATACAAGGTACCGAGCAATGTACGGGTATGTTCTTACAAGCTAGCATTTGATTGTTCGAACAATGAGGCTGAGTATGAAGCTCTGATTGCTGGCCTAAATATTCTTAGAAAGCTGAACGCTAAGAGAATTTCAGTCTATGGTGACTCTGAATTGGTGATTAAGCAAGTGAAGGGTGAATACCAAACAAAACATCCCTGAATGCGGGCTTACCGGAATGCTGTCCTTGATATTTTGAAGCAGTTTTCAGATTATACCTTGACTTGTATTCCTCGCATTCAAAATGGAATTGTAGATGCACTTGCTAAGGCAGCAAGTAATTTGAAGATCCCAATGAATTCAAGTAATAAGTTTGAAATCCATGTGAAGCACCGTCCTACCGTACCGGATAATCAAAGATGTTGGCAAGCTTTCCAAGATGATGATGAGATTAATGATTTTATGCAAAACAAAGGTAAGTTCAAAGATACCTCAATTGATGTAGAATATGATGATGGTGAAGCTGATGTGCAAGTCAATCAAATGGAAGTGTTGCAGCTGAAAGATAACGTTATTCCTAAAGGTTTGATACCTTTAGAAGAGCTCTTCGATCAGGATGATGTAGCTAAGAAACCAACTTTACGGCCAACTGAAAAGGGAGTTGAAGATGTAAACATTGGAACAACTGAAAATCCAAAGATGGTGAATTTATCCAAATCATTGCCACCGGAGGTAAAAGAAAAATATGTGAGTTTGTTGTCTTCTTTCGCTGATGCTTTCACTTGGGACTATTCAGATTTAAAGACGTATGATACCAATATAATTCAGCACACCATTCCAATCAAGCCTAATCAGAAGCCTTTCACACAGAAGCTGAGAAGAATCAATCCGAAGTTGCTGCCATCAATTGAGAAGGAGGTAAACAGATTATACAAGGCTGGAATCATTGTTCCCATCAAATTTTATGATTGGATTTCCAATTTGGTGCCCGCTCGAAAAAATACAGGTGAGATTCGGTTGTGTATTGATTTCAGAAATTTGAACAAGGTGTCATTGAAGGACAATTATCCATTGCCTAAGATGGACCATATACTTCAACGAGTAGTTGGAGAATATCGTATGTCACTACTCGATGGTTATTCTGGATATAACCAAATTTTGGTCCATGAGGACGACAGAGACAAAACAGCGTTCACCACTCCGTGGGGAACTTTCCACTATGCCAGGATGCCATTCAGTTTGAAGAATGCTGGTGCGACATTTCAGCGGGCGATGGAAATGGCCTTTGCGAATGAGAAGGATGTTTTTCTTGTTATATACCTTGATGATTTGACGGTATTTTCCAATTCAGATGAAGAGCATATGTATCACTTGAAAGCTGTTTTTCAAAAGTGCAGAAAATATGGTGTGTCACTTAATCCGAAGAAGAGCTTGTTTGCCATGGATGAGGGAAAACTACTTGGTCACATTATTTCAAAAGATGGCATTCGTATTGATCCAATACGTGTAGAAGAAATTCATCAAATTGACCCTCCCAGGAACAAGAAGGAGATTCAATCTTTTAATGGTAAGATGAACATTTTACGCCGCTTTGTCCCTAATCTTGCTGAACATCTAAGAGAGATTAAAAATATGCTTAAAAAGGACAGCCAAGTGAAGTGGAATGAAGAGGCTGTAAAGTCATTTAATTTAGTAAAGTTGGCACTATCTTAAGCTCCAGTGTTAATCAGCCCGGATTACACCTAATATTTTATTTTGTTTTCATTTGCTTCGGAGCATACCATGGAAATTGTGTTAATGCAGAAAAGAGATGGGCATGAGAAGGCAATAGATTTTTTTAGTCGAACTATAAGAGACGCAGCCTGGAAGTACAACATCATTGAGAAGCAAGCTCTGGCACTGGTAAAAGCATTAAAGGATTTCCGGGTATACATTTTGCATTCTCATATTTTGGCTTATGTTCCTAACGCTGCCGAGAAAGATGTTTTAGTACAAACTGATCTGGAAGGAAGACGAAGCAAGTGGATTGCAGCTTTGCTGGAGTATGATGTGGAGATAAGGCCCACGAAACTTATCAAAGGACAGGGGCTGGCGAAGCTTATGGATGAATCGAATTTGCATGCACTAGACATAAATCTGATTGCTTCTATGTCTGATGAGGATGAGGAGAATTCGCCACTTCAGGTATCGGAAATTTTTGCTGCTTCACCGTGGTATTTAGATATTGTGTATGTTCTTTAAAATTTGTCACCACCGCCCGGCATGACTAGAAACAAAGGTAGAACTCTGAAATTGAAGGCTGCAAAATTTTGTATTTTGAATTCTGCACTTTATTGGAAATATCCTGGTGGTGTTTTGTTGAATTGTTTGGTGGAAGAAGAAGCAAAGCGGGTGATGGAGGATTTCCATAAAGGAGACTGTGGCGGTCACTTGTTTTGGAAAACAACAGCCAATAAGATTTTGAGAGCGAGATACTATTGGCCGAAATTGTTTGCTGATGTGTATAAGACTGTCAAAAGCTGCCATGAGTGCTAGATTTTTGAAGGAAGACAGAAATTACAACCTTTTCCACTTAAGCCTATTGAGGTAAGCACCCCTTTTCAACAGTGGGGTTTGGATTTCATTGGTGAAATTCATCCCGCTTCTTCAGTACAACATAGGTGGATCCTAACAACGACTGATTATTTCACGAAATGGATCGAAGCAGTTCCCACCAGGCAAGCTACGGATTCGATAATCATTTCTTTCCTTGAGAATAACATTTTGTCTGGCTTTGGCTGCCCGAATAAATTGATCACTGATAATCCAGCAGCTTTCAAGTCAAGAAAGATGATTGAATTTTGTAACAAGTATAAAATAATTTTGGGACATTCAACCGCCTATCATTCGCAAGGAAACGGATTGGCGGAATATTCCAACAAATCTTTAGTAAACATCATTAAAAAGTTGCTGGACATAAACAAGAAGAGTTGGCATAAGAAGCTGGTCAATGCACTATGGGCTGATCGGGTGAGCCAAAAAAAATCCATTGGTATGTCCCCCTTTGAGTTAGTTTATGGAGTGGATACAGTGTTTCCTACCTCTCTTGCTGTTCTAGTGGTCAAGCTTCTTCAAGAAGCTAGAAGTGAAGAAATCCATATGCAGAGAAGGATAAATCAGATGATTCATTTGCAGCAAACGAGAGAAGAGGTTTTCCAAAACACATTTAAGTTGCAGGAGAGAATCAAGAAAATCTATGATAGGAAAGCAAAGGCAGACAAGTTCCAATTGGAGGAAGTGGTGCTGAAGTGGGATGCAAGGAATGAGGACAAAGGTAAACACGGTAAGTTTGAAAATATCTGGAAAGGACCCTTCAATATTGTTGCGTATCGAGGTCAAAACGCCTTTCTTCTGAAGGAGATGAATGGGGAAGATTGTCCAGGAGGTCCGGTCAATGGTCGGCTGCTCAAGTGGTACCATTTCTGAGATGTTTTCTGCAGTTTACATCATCCTTGAACATACCATTTTATTTCAATTTCATTGCAAGAGTGCATTGTGATCTTTTCTTCGGTTTGGGGCCCGAAGTGAAGGCTATAATTCTGAAGAAGATTTCAGTTTTGGTCTGAGTCTGTCTAGTCGGTTTGGTTCAGTCATTTCAGTTTTAAAAGTTGAGTCAGTTTTAGTCAAAGTTTCAGTCAATAAATTGAGTCATCAGTATTTTTTTGATTTTTCAAAATAATGGACTCCATAGCCCAATGGATGAAGGCACTGCCTACTCTCCCAAAGATCTGCCATTCTTGGCACCTCCCAGGAGCTACCATCCCCATTGGAGCCGATGTTAGAGTCGGTCTTTACATCCCTCCGTCAGAGATCATTTCTCTTATTTCATTTCATTTTTTAGGTGTCTCATTCAGCTCATTCATTTGCATTCCGTTAGGGGCATGCCATTATCTGACGGAAGGACTTTGTCACTCATTCTCCCTCATGTTTGTACCTTCTGGTTGGTCAAAATTTATCAAAATTCATCAAAGTTGATTTCAGTCATTTACAGTCATAAATGGTATTTTGGTCAAACAAGAGTCATTTCAGTTTTTAGGTCTAGGGTTTGGTCTTCAAGATGTCAAATAATTCCAGCAGGCCATGGGGAGGTTCAAAATAAGTTCTATTCCAAAATTTTCATCAAAAATAATGCTCAAGGATGATTCTTCTTCAAAACTCCGTTTTGAGGAAGAAATCGTCAAATTTATTGTTTGTAATAAATATGTATTTTTTAAAGTTTTCCGTCATGAATTACTTTAGATGCAACCCTGGTCATCCTTTGTCGAAATCCAATGCCACCATCCCTACAAAAAATCAACCAAGAAAGCCATCATTTCAGCCAAAAAATCAAAGAGGAAACAAAAAGAACAGAGTTTGTATTAAAGTAAAAAAATGCCAATTCCAAACATTAAAAAAGTGGGTTGTTTCAAAATGAAAATCAAATTCCTTTGATACATAAGATATTTCTACATTGATCAATTCATTTGCTCCAAGAGACATCAAAGAAAGCCGAGTCAGATTGTAGAAGGGCGAAAATAGGGTTTGAAGGTCGACTGTGTGGGTAATTGTCTGCGCGGCGCATTGGGTAAGAGCGCGGTGCACATAGGCCGTGCGGTGCACTGGGCCTCCTGCCACAGTGAATTTCTCCAGTGAGCGCGGAGCACTGGGCTTGTGCGCGGCGCATAGAGCCTCCAAACATATTTTCACCACCGCTTCATCAAATTTTAAATTGACTCAACTCTGTTGCTCCAAGTAAGTGTTTGTGCACCCTTGCCATTGATTTTAGCGTGTGTTTGCTGCGATTTGAAGAGGAGGATATAAGAGTTTGGTTGGTGAAACATAAACCCTATATTTGTATCAAAATTTTCTCCCTTAGGGTTTGAAATTGAAGCATTGAAATTTGACTTTGGTGCTAAACGCTCCCACTCCATTGTTCATTTGTGTTTCCCATCACTGTTATGTTATCATAAGGCCCCTCTCCTATTCCCTCTGTCCCAAAACCAATCATATCCCTTGTTCCTATTTTTCCTATCACTAAACCCTACTAGCCCTCCCCCTTTCATATCACTTATAAATTCCCAATTCCTAAAACATTCAAGTGACTGTCTCCACATCCTTAATTCCACTTGACTCAAATATATCTTGTTCTCATTTATCCCTATCTCTAAAACTACTATTCCCCATCGCCATCCCCCTCCCATATCATTTACAAAAGCTCCGAAACCCCAAAGTTCCAAAACATAGTCAAGTGACTGTTATTGTATTAATTGCACTTGAAAAACCCCCACTTTTCCCACTGTTCATATTTCCTCATAGTCCCTCATTTCCTATTTAGCACATTTGGCATTAAAAACAAAGACACTAAGTCCAATCTCTCATTTTCAACACACCAAACATACACATTGCAAAACACCATGACAGAGACAGATTCATCATATGAGCAAGAGTATGAGCAAGACAGTGACTCAAACATAGAGCTAAATGTACCAAGAAGGCCTCATAAAAGTGGCAAGCACGTTAGAGAAGAGCCCACTTCCTTGACTCAATTGCAGGCATGCCCGCTTGCAATGGCATGCTTTCAGCAACAGTCGTGCTTTCGGTATTGTGAGATGATTGCTTAGATTCAGCATCATCAGGAGTTGGTTCGCTTATTTGTCCTACATTTGCGTGATGGTCATGTAAACCTTGCTGGAGTGAACTTCACCTTGACACCAAAAACCATTTCTCAGGCAATCGGGATACCGAACATAGGTGAAGAGTGGAACAAGAGACAGTAGCTGGATAGAGCATATTATGAACCTTACATCAGGACAGGCTATTTGAGGCAGCTCAGTAGGGTATTCCCATTCTGGTTTCTGAAGGAGTCATATGCGCCATTCATGAGACTTATTATCAGGTACTTCAGTTGCGAGGGTAGATTCTCACGCCTTTATGCATACCACATCCGATTACTGATGCATTTCACAAGAGTACGGATGATGAGCATTCCATATTTCATGTGCCGAAACATAGAGAGGATGACTACCCTTGTGCAGAAGAAGACTCCAGAGCAACATCATAACAACATTTATCATTATGCGCTCATCAAGATCATTGTGGTAGATCAGCTTGGATTGCAGGGCATTGCATGGGAGGAGTTCATTTCCCGTGACCTTTTCACAGCCCCTCAGCCTCCTCCAGAGATTGTCCATGATGCAGGAGAGCCTTCACATCAGTTTGAGGTTCCCGAGACAGAGCCTATCAATGCTCCAGTGTGTGTTACATATTAGAGAGGCCCCAGAGCCTTATTTGCAGCAGCACGACGAGTACTATCTCCACCAGGGGTGGAAGGGGTCTTGTTACCTTCACCAGCAGCGCGAGTACTATCTCCACTTGGAGTGGAAGTGGTATCGCCTTCAACATCAGCGTAGGTACAGGGACAGGACAGAGGAAAGTGGCCTATGCAGGATGAGGGCCCTTCAGGAGGCCAAGACACTGATTTTATACTCATTGATGTTGATTTGAGCTCTCCCAGCTCAAAGCTGAAAGAAATCATCCAGGAGCAGAAAGCTGAGATCGACACACTGACCGAGAAATTGCAGAGATCTCATTGGGTTATAAATTACTTGGATCAGCGAAATAAACAACTGGAGGATCAGCACACACTCATGGAGTTGCAGAAAATCCGTGAAGACCGAGAATTGGCCCGAAAAAGATCAGGTGACATGACACCGTTTGAGCGGGAGATTTTCCTTACGAGAGCCAACATTCATCTTGAGAAGTTATTGGCGAAAGAAAACAAGGACAAGGACATGCTCAGACATATGAAGAACCACTATTGGGCCGGCACACATGTTTGCAAAGCTAGGATGAAAATCCTGAAGGCGAGGCTGAGGAGAGCACTGAAACGTCGGAAAAGGCCTGATCCACTCCAAATCTTGGCCGAAGCTTCTTTCGCTGAGCATGATACCTGATGGGGGATATTCACTCCAAATTTCAGCAAATTTGGAGTAAATTTTGTCATTTTTGAAATTTTGGTCACAAAACAGATTTTTCCGCCCGACGCGTCGCGCTACTTGGCGCGCGCTTATGATTGGGACATCTTCTGGAGGAAAAATTTATATTTTTGAGTTTTTTATGATAAATTATGCATGCTCAGGAATGGATGAGAGATTTCATCAAGTTCTGGGTGTTTTTAAAGGTCAAAAACACCTTGAAAATGGCCTTTCTGCCACTTTTTGCACCAGCAGGAACCAGTCTTGGGAGATTGCGGTTTTGGAGGGGAAAATGACATCCAAATCCAAAAATTCCACTTGGGTTGGATAGCAGACAGATAGGGCTTTCCAAAAAGCTATCATGAGCTCAATTTGGAATTCGGGAAGTGCCTCAAAAATAGGCTCAAAGTGGCGCGGCGCATTGAGTTTTCTAGCACGGCACATAGAGAAATTTGGCTCCATTTTCACTCTTCAGCTCAGAAATTCGCCCAGTTTTGACTAGTTTTACATTTTGATGTAACTATTGACCTATATTGATGTGATTTGATGACTATGATGTAATTTTGGCACACATTTACTTTTTCTAGAGGATTCATTCACTAAAAAGTGAAAATTAAATGATTGTAACAATTTCCTTCCTTATAGAGGCAAGTTGTTTGATTGCCTAGATTTCAGTTCCTTGTTTTAGAATTGGTTGAAACAGTTCCTAGAAGGATGAGCTCGACCCCTAGAGGCATGGGAAGGGGTTAGGATGGTCTATATCATGCATTTTCTGAGACATTTTCGTGGTTGGACTCTTGGGAATAGTTTGGCACCTCATTGTACATACATTTCTTCATTTTTGGAAAAGGAAAGACCAGAGGTTTTGTAGCACTTGTTGGGATCCTTGTGGCTCTGAGTTTTGATGATTTTTTTATCCATGTATCTGTAAGTTTCATTAATGTTATATGTATTTCATTTCCCTTCTCTTTGCTTCTGAAATTAAACAAATGAGTAACTAAGGTAGAATTCATTAGTTTGCTGGTGCTCTGCCTTAAAATTTTGTTTAGTTTTATGTGTTTTCATCTGTTTGAAGAGGATACTTGTAGCCTCTTTCCCTCTTCAGCTCCTCAACAATATTTTCTATCCGTTCGTTGAATCTAAGACATCAAAGCCATTGCCTTCCTTGCCCTAGCTTGAACTCTGCAAGAATTTGGCCTCATCCCCAAGCCCAAAATTGCCTTTCCATTTTTTCCAACAAAAACCCCTAAAAATCATTCCAAACTCCTTGATTAATATACATAGCCTAAAATTATCACTCATTTCAGTCATCTCAAGGCCTATTGATACATGTTTACTGAGATTTACCCGGAGAGAGCCCTCTCCTATTCTGGTAGGGCTAGCTACCAGACTGAGCGTGGTTTGGTGTTACCCTGAATCCCGCCTTCCTTCAGCCTAAGGTGGATTTAGGCAATAACACCTTCAAAAAAATTTAGCTCAACAAGCAGTCCACATAGCTCTATCACTACCATTGAATCATAGTTCAAGAGAATGCAACTTTATAAACACAACACTAACAGACGAACGCAAATTTATACTTAAACCAACTACTCTTCTGAAACAAATTCCTGACAACTCTGAAGATGTTATGTGTAGTTCTATAATTGATTACTATATCAATAGGCCTAATGCTACTAAGCATATATGTTTAGCCAAATTTGTATCAAAGTATAGGAAAGATGGCAGACCAATATCAAAAAGAAAAAAAGAAAAAATAATTCAATTCATTAAATACAAAAAACACATTGACTATGAAAACTATTACAGAGAAAAACTTTTGCTATATGTTCCATTCGAAAACAATGAAAATGCACTAAAGAAAGACTCCTATGCATGGAAGAGTGCATACATGTTGCATAAGAACACAATAAAGAACAATGAAACTAAGTTCACATATAACATGAACAAGAAATGGGGTGATTTGGAAGAAGCAATTCAAAAAATTGATAGCAGCAATGCAACTTCTAATCATACAATAAAAAAACCTGAAATATCTAATGATGTTACTGAGAAGTATGACTTGGTTAAAGATTTGCAATTTACCCAATGCAATGAGAAAAAAAGACATCTTAACATTAGTTTTCAATTTACAGAACATCCATTTATGCTTAGCAACGAAGAATACTACAAGATTAGGAAAATGCTTAGTAAAGAACAACAAGAAATACTCAAAGACATTGCAATGAAAAAACGAAAGAACATAGATAAACCTTTCTACTTATTTTTTACTGGAGGAGCTGGTACTAGAAAAAAATTCACAGCAAAAGCAATATTTCAAATGCTCATGCGCATCTACAATGAACATTACAATACAGACCCTTTGAAACCAAAAGGTTTGATATTAGCATATACAGGTAAAGCTGCATATAATGCAGGTGGAGTTACAATTCATTTTGCATTGCTAGTGCCTTTCAACAAATCTAGTTTTATTCCACTTAGAAACGATGTATTAGACAACTTAACACAACTGTATGAAGAATTAAGGGTTGTTCTCATTGATGAAGTATCTCTAATTGGAAGTTGTTTTCTATATCAAATTGATGATCGACTAAGAAACATTAAGCACAATCAAACAAAATACTTTGGAAACATTGATATCATATTTTTTGGTGACTTGTACCAAGCAAAACCTATACAAGATTCACAAATATTTGAGAAACCTACAATAAGAAGGCAACCAATAACATATGACTTTTGGAAAGAACATGTAAAGTACTATGAATTTCACATTGCAATGCGTCAAACAAATGAAAAATTCATTAGCATTTTGAATAGGATGTGTTTAAATAATCAAACAGAAGATGATTTGAATTACCTAAATAGACATTGTATTCGAAATGCTCCTAATGATCCTACTTTCCCCTATCTATTTTTTAGGAATCAAGATGTAGCATTACATAACAAGAAAATGTTGTCTATTGTTCCTGGTGATGAAATTGTAATTAATGCAATTGATTACGAAGAAGAAAACCATGGACACATACCATCTCATGCACAAATAGCAACACTGCCTTCACAAATTGTCCTAAAACTTAACAAGCTAGTTGAAATATATGTAGGAAACTATGACTTACAAGATGGTCTAGTCAACGGTGCAGATGGTATCATTAAAGCATATGTAAAATTAGACAACTTTGATGTAATATGGATCAAATTCTATGATGAACATGTTGGCCGTCAACAAGCACATAAATTTTCTTTTCTATATAGCAGAGAAATTTCTAGTGATTGGACTCCCATACTGCGCACAACAAAGCCAATTTCTGTATTAGCAAAAACAGGCAACTTGAAAATCAGAAAACAATTCCCAATCCAACTAGCATGTGCACGTACAATACATAGATCATAAGGCTTGACACTAGACAATCTTGCATTTGATCCTTTAGGAATACGATGCCATGGATTAGTATATACAGCTCTTTCTCATGTGAGAAACATAGAATCATTGTAGTTGCTTAGTCCACTTAAGAAACAAAACTTCCAAATTCAACACAAATTTTTTGTTGAAATGGAACGTTTACACAGAAACGCAAAGTGGCAACTAGACTACAACTATTCGTTATTAGAAACAAAAGCATACATTTCAATTCTTTCTCTAAACACTCGCAGTTTACAAACACATATTGATGATTTGTTAAATGACTATGATCTAATGCAATCTGACATCCTATGTTTACAAGAAACACATTTGAATAATTCAATGCTACTAAAAAGACTTGAAACATTCAATTGCATATCAAATCATAGTAAACATGGTTTTCTAATTTGTATTAAAAAGCATATAAATATCTTGAACCATATTCATTTTTAAGAAAAAAGCATTCAAGCTACACTAGCAAATATGCTTCTTCATGACATGGATATTATAGTCTTGAATGCCTATGTTGTGCCATATGCAACATTGAACAATACATTGGATCTTATTTCAAAATAATTATGCAAAATACATTCAAATCAAACAATAGCAATTGTCGGCGATTTCAACATCAATATGCTTGAAAGCAACAACAAAACAAACAAACTAAGATCGTATATGCACAATTACAACCTTTATTTTATTTTAGAGACAAATAAAAATCAACAATTATCAATCATTGATCACATATGGTCAAACATAACTTGTAGCTATAAGACTTTAAGTTTAGATACATATTGGAGTGACCATGATACTATTTGTCTCATTATTGAAGACAAAAATGCAACACAAACATAGTGCAAATGAAAGTAGTCTAATGCTTTTTTCTAGTCAATAGTATCAGACTTGCATACTCATGTCCTTATTATACAAATCAAATCAATAGTGAGCATTATTACCAAACATACCTTTAATTTGTTTCTAAAAAAAGTCTTTGAAAGCTGCATAATAGCCTTTTAACTACTATGATTTTGACTTCTAATTGTATGTCTTGCAGATTACTATAGCTTTGTACAATGAGTCAAATAGGCAAAGAAAAGTCACAAAAAGAAATAAACACATCCAGGTTTGCTTACTACACTAAACTTACTTACCCTTCAATGCATATGTATAGAGATATCTCTATGTTTAACTGTTTATTTCTTTCTACAAAACTATTGCAAGACCTATTCTTATATTACTAGTGCTAACTTCTATAGCACTGTTTTTAATATAGAATTATGCTATGCATCAATGATTTATTTCTCAAGCATCAAAGAATTCATTTTAATTCTTGAATTTGTCTTTCAACCCATTGTAATATTTTCATGCACAAATGAGACACGCCCCATTGAAAATTGCAAACTATATATAACCACTTTGGAGTTGTCTAACAATAAACACCACAAAATACTGAATCTTATTCTCTACATTATTTTAGCACTACGACACAATTTTTTTCCATTTTCATCATCTCAATAATGTTTTTAAACTTGACAATCATCACCAATTGCTTATTTACATCAGAACTATTACATGCATAATTCTATGAATCCCAGTCTTGTTCTTCTTTTCTTGTCAACCTTTAATTCCTTTTCCTCACCCTTCCTCTAGAAACTTGTCAAGCTTCCTGTTCACTTTACATTTGAACCCTTTTTCACTAAGATCTCCTCCAATTTCCCATGTTGCTTCTTGTCAACTTCTAAATTGCAATAAAGATAATATCAAATACAAATTAAATTGCTTCCAAAATTATAACTCTATTTCAGTTACATCAAACTAAATTATTTCATAATCCATATGCATCTTAATTCACATTGTGCAATTTGAACAAAATGTTTCCAATCTCATCATTATTTCTCTTAATATCCCTATAATCTTTGAAATTTTATCTATACTTTTTTTTTTGGTTTCTTTTGTCCTATGGTGTTTCTATGTTATTTTTCATTGGGTAGTACAACAAGCTCAAATGACATATATCTTGATCAACATATTTATTGTGTAAACTGCCAACCACCCATAATAAGTAACAACATTGGAAAGTGAGCTTGATCAAGAAACACATCCAGATTTTCTTGTTACACCCAACTTACTTAGTCTTTGATGCATATGTAAATGTTTTCATGCCAATCAGCAGTACCTGAACTTTCATACATCTGTACTAGATGCGTTTACATGTTTCTATAGTACTGGAATTGAATCATTTTTTCTCTCAGCCAAAAAACCTTTTAATATTTGGAACTCAGATAAGTATATATCTCTATTGCACCAATAGAATTTTTTGAATTTAATATTGTATAGTTTATAAGTATTCCATTATCGAAGTTTTTAAATGCAATTAATATTTCTTTCAATAACTAATATTCAGTTTCTAGTACAATATACAATAAGCTTATACTTTTATTTTTATTTTTAGTTATTAAATTTACCAAACACTTAGTGGTTGCGTTCAAGCGCACCATTCAGTGACGTTGCATCTTTTTCATCTCGCAGTTCTGGACAACAAGCTAGAATAGACAAAGAACAACAAATATCAAGTGCAACTGAATCAGAAAAGTAAGTAAATTTGAAAAAAATTCTTATACGTACCATTCACATAGCATTCACATTTATCACCAATATATTTTACTTCTAATTGTTTCTTTTTCCACATCAACATCATCAATACACAGATCGAAAGCAACATATTTAGTTCCAGTTACCATTGAAGAACTAAACATTCGCAAAACTGGAAAAATGTTCAATGGAGATGTTATGGTTATCTATAGCACATATCTTGAAAAAGTCCACAAAGCACGACAAATACTACATGCAGATTTGACAGATGCCGAAGGAATCATGACAATCACAATGTCCATACCAACTGAGCTTATTGAACAACAAGGACAAAAAATATCACCAGGAAAAGGAATATCTATTATAGATTTTAAATTTCTTCCCAAAAAAAATTATGACCGCTGTGATTGTGATTGGATTTTGCTGCTAACTCAACTAAGCACCATACAGAACATACCAAAAATTTGCAAAGAATACAAATTCATTCCAGATATACCAGTAAAACAGCTTACAGTTGAAATTACAAGATAAAGTAAAACACCAATCATGAATGGAAATGAACTTGGCATTGAAATATTATTTAAATATCTCATTTGAAATAAATAAGTTCATAAATAAATGAATGAAAGCCTAGTTTCCTTTTAACATATATCTACAATGGAAATATAAAGGATCATTTCATAAATGTTGAAAGAAATGAAACATTTAAGAAAAGGCGCAACATATGGCTTCACAAAATTATTATGAATATATGTCCCTTAAAAAATGATTTTAAAGAGTTTTAAGTGGTTTATCAGGTTTCTCGTGAAAGATATTTCCCTTCCTATTTCATTTTTATACTATGAAAAATCTTGTTGTGATGATTTGAATTCAATCATATCTCATTTTATCATTTTCCATTTTCATTTACAAATAATCTCTTCTTTAAATTTTCCACGCAATATTTCCATTTTTTCTACTTTACATCATGAATGTTGAAATTCATAGTAAAATGTATGTCATGGAATATATGAGGGGTTGTTCGAAAAATATTGGGACCATCATTTGAAGATTATATGTTAGTTTTTTGTTTTTTGTTTATTAAAGAAACATGGCGTGTTACCGAGGGATTGTTTCAAAATGATTACTTTTCTTCATCATATTGTGTTTATCTTGGCCATATTTTATGTATTTAATAGAATTTCCAATTATTTTACTATTTTGAATATGATAATTTATGTTATTGACGTTTTAATATGTCTTAGATATTATCTATCTCAGTAGGAATAATAGAGGAAACTGGGGAAGAAGGAGAAAAATGCCCAATGTATTATGGTAGGAAATATAGAATAAATGAATTCATTTTTCTATGCACCTTGATGCAAATTTAGATGAATTCAATCAAAGTTTGCAATTTTTCCCCTTCAACCTTGGAAATAAAGTGTCCTTTCCTCCTCCACCATCTTAGCCTAATGAATTCTTGTAGCCTCATCCCAACATTAATGAAATTCCTAAGATTCCTAAATGACCTATTAATGATAGATGGATCCCTGAACTTCCACAATCTCCCTTTGTTGCTGTGCATTGTATTTTAATGCCTATACATATTTCATCTACACTTGATCATAATTACATGATTGATTCAAATGCCTATTTTTCCAAATCTCCTCCTAAGAAACCCATCTAAATCACCTACGAAGATAAAGTAAAGAATCATTTGGATAGCCTTCATATGAACTAAATTGATTCTACTTCTATTTATAAATATTTTAAAATTAATATCAAAGAAGAAGGAAAAAGAGTGATGTCTTTCTATGATTTACAGATAGAGAATTGGTCAACTTTATTTACAATCCTTTTCACTGACATTTGTCATCGTTTATTTTTGAAATGTTGGGACATATGCAACATATTTTGATGATGACATGGATATTGTATATTATATTTTTGGGGGGCATAAGTTATACATATGACGACGTGGTTCTAATTTCATGATTTTGCATATGATATATTTATGTTGTCTCTTTTGATTACTTGTTGATTCCTCTTTGAATGATCCTAATCACATGATTTATTCAAATGCCTATTTTTCCAAATCTACTCCTAAGAAACCCATCTAAATCACCTAGGAAGATAAAGTAAAGAATCATTTGGATAGCCTTCATAAAAACTCAATGTATTCTACTTCTAATTCTAAATATTTTACAATCAATATCAAAGAAGAAAGAAAAAGAGCGATCTCTTTCTATGATTTACAGATAGATATTTGGTAAATTGTATTTACAATTATTTCCAGTCACATTTTTCATAGTTTATTTTTGACATGTTGGGACATATGCGACATATTTTGACACTACAAGGAAAACACCCTCTAGCGGAGCTTATAAAGGAGGTCTTTAGTGTTATAAAATTGGCCAAAATTGTCATAAAAAAAAATATTCTACAACATCTGTTTATGGTTACGGAGGTTTTGGCGGAGCTTTTAACGGAAATTCAACTCAACAAAAAAAAAATGGGCGGCTGGAGGTTATTACGGATGTTTTTTTTCATTGGTGCACTACTATGGCTTTAACGCACTGGTGTGTACATGTAGAAGGTGCCCCTGTGGCGGTCGAAGGAGAATGCACTGGGCTGTTAACGTATAAAACCACACCGGGCGTAGTGTTGGTGATACAACGCATGGGGCCGTTATAATTGGTCTTGGGATTTGTGTGGTGCCCATAGGTCGTATCAACACACTGGTTTGTATACTTATATAAACGCACCGATGCACAGCATCACACAAATGCACCGAGATTTATAATTGGTATCGGTATTCATGTGGTGCCCATAGGATGTACAAATGCACCGATGCTTATAGACACATAAATGCCTCGAAGCGTAGTATCACATAAACGCATCAAGATTTATAATTGGTATCAGTATTCATGTGGTGCCCATAGATCATACAACGAAACCGATGCGTATAGACACATAAATGCACCGGTGCGTCGTATCGCACAAATGCACTGATATTTTTAATTGATTTTGAATTTTTTCAGTGCCCATAGGTCATAAAAACGCACCAGTGTACAGTAACTGACACAAGCCGGTTTCATTTTGTATTTTTTAGAAACATTGACTTGTGACAGTGCAATTATTGTGATTTTTTAAAATTCATTATTCATAAAAAGTCGACACATCTTATAACAATATTCATATTAATCAAATTTTTATTAATGCATTTGAATTTCATTTTTGGATTAATTTGTTATATCATATCATAATTATTGTGGTTTTTTAAAATTCATTATTCATCAAAAGTCGACACATATATATCTTATAACAATATTCATATGAATTAAATTTTTATTAGTGCATTTGAGAACGACAATGGAGAATGCAATAGAAACAATGGAGAACACAATATAATAAATTAAAACATATTTTATCATATATATATATACGAATAAGACAATCTTTATCATACAAAATGGGACAGTTATTGGTATCCCTTTGTCTTTCAATTGGGACACTATGTCCATTACATTAAACAAAATGTCTGATTTCACAGACATATTTCAAAAAATACAATACCATGCTTTGATATCCAAACATAGTGATCATCATTCTTCGCTTGAACCATTGTCACTGCTAGAGCTACTTCCATGACTTGTGTTATTTTCAGGAATTATTTGTTCACGGTGTTGATTGTTTTCTTCTTCTTCACCTTCCATCTACAAGCATAAAAATAAACTAAAATGAGTGTATATACATTGGTGAGAATAATGAAAATTGAAATATTAAATAATACACATCAATATAAATCGAAAAGGAAAATGATGGACAATAGCAACCATTGAATCATAAACTACACACATTCTTTCAAAACCATGTACCATGCCATCTTTCAAAATTTCAGCAATTACATACTTTGTTTCCTGCTAGTTTTATACCCCATAAGAAATCATATATTTAATATAAAATATTTTTTTGTTCTATTAATTATAGACGAAGCTAAGTAAAACAAGATCGATAGATGCTTACAAATTCCATAATTAATTTCTGATATGCCAACATGTACTCACAACCCATATTTAACGTAATTTCAATCAATTCTTCTCATGGTTCTTATTTGTATGGTAGCACCTGTTTGAAGACATTCAATGATGATTTTTGTAAAACAACTTAAAAAATACAAAAATGAAATCTAGTTAAGTTGTTATAAGGAAGTAACCATTACTCACAAACTTAGATATCAACCCTTTTCTTCCTTGTCATCCTGTTTTATGTGCTGAATGGGTTCCAATTTCTTTTCTTTTCTGCAAGAAAATTATTGAAAATTAATATTTAATGCTAAATTGTTTATTTACTGTACCTAATGATCGAAAAATTCAATGATTACATATTACATTTGAAGCACGTTGTTGTTGAGATGGCTCCTCATGCAATGCAATTTTTTCCATTTATTTGACCATCTCCTTGTACACCTTTTTGGACATTCCTACTGGCATATTTCTGATATCAGTTCATTCATCTTTTGATATTTTCATAATATTCCTGAAAATGTAACATGAAAATAAAATATTTACTTTTTTTACTGACATATGAGAAGTAAATATAACAAAAGTGATATTTATAAATAATTCTAGACAAACATTTAAAGGAATATTACTTTTTCATTCCTTTTTTTTGTTGTTGTACGTTTTTGCTATTAAAAGTCTAACATTTCTCATTGACCAATTCTCTGGAAACTCTTCTTGTCGTTTAGATAAAATTTGGTTCTTGGAATCATTGGATTGTTTTTTGTATTGTAAGTGTAAAAAACGTCTACACATTCGTTCCACTAGATCCCTCAAACTTTTGTAAAAAATTTCCCCCCTTTTGTTAACCTCCAACACCACTCCTGATGAGCTAAGGAGCAATTCATTTTCATTTGCATGTTCTATTTTTTTCTTTTCTTAGAACAACATTCATTTTCTGAGTTGTTGGTCCCTGTAGAACATTAAGCAGATGTGAATTAATAGACTGTTTGACACATGTGATCTAATAATTTTAAGTATATTTTTAATGATAATTAAAAGAAGAAACTCATATTGGATCGATAGTATTTTTTCATTCACCTAATTCATACTTTTGCAATTTTTCCATCAAGCTTTTATGCTCTTCTGGTCCTAGATCAGAAATAATCTTATCGAGCTTCGTCATTTTGTGGCTCTGCATAATACACAATAAACAATACATATTAGTTAAACTTACATATAGTTCAAAAATAATATTTTTTATAAAGAATTTACAAAGAACTTGCAGTTTTTTCTTTTCTTGATGTGTTATCAATATTTTTCTTACTTGATCTCTTGTTAGTCATTTATTTATCAATCTGAAACCTGTACCATATCATTCATTAATATATTTATAAATAAATTTTCAACTTTTCAGGTAAAAAATAAATCTCAAGAAACTGGTGTGCCTTTCATGATGTACGCATCACCATCGGTGCGTGGGGGTATTAAAAACGCACCGAAAAAATAGTATAATAGACCATACGGTGTGTGGGGGTATTATAAACGCACCGCACAAACATTTTAATGGACCATATGGTGCTATCCTCGTAACATGGAGCACCAGTGCCCTATTTCAGATATGGCGCACTGATTTAAAAAAAATTGTTTTCAAATTTTTTATCACAGTACTTGCATGGTGCGCTGTATAATACAACGCACTAGTGCGTTAGGTTACGCAGGGCACACCGATAAAAAAAAAATCATTTTTTTTCCAAAAATTCACACAATGGCCGAATGGATTGGGATCTGACTATGCAAGTCGTCCCATGGGTTAGATGTCAATCTAAAATGAAAAACCCTAGTTCTGAAATCACAGAAATAGGGAGAAGAAAGTGAGAAAACAAAAAAAATGAAGGGTTTAGGGTAAAAATGGATAAAACTACAAAAAAGTTAAAAAAACTGCAGAAAAATTAAAAAAAATAATCAAATTTAATCATGAGATGGTTTGAAATTCTATGATACAGGGTTTGAATCACTAGAGATTTGGTTTCTAATTGTCTGAATACTTTTGTTCGAATGTATTTCACTGCTCCACAGTGCTCTCGTTCTCTCTTGCTTCAGGTATGTCTCCTGTAAATCTCTGGCTAAATATTTTAGCAAAATAGTGAAACAATGAAAAGTGTTCAGTATTTAAAGAATTATTTTATGAAATTAGATTTTCGAAAATATTTTTCCGCCCATTTTTTAATTTGCCGTTTTTTTTTTCACTTAAAGAAAATAGAGTTGCATTTTTTTTATTTGCATTTATTCTTCACCAGTGCGTAACTTAATAGCACAGCACTGGTGCATCCTTACGTAACACCGGCACCGGTGCGTAGTAACTAAAATGCACTGGTGCAGTTATATGTTCAGTAACATTGATTTGCGGTTAAGGCACTGAAATCAATTTTACGTGTGTACACAAAAATTTAGTGAACTCCAACCATAGAAATTGAGAATTATAATTTTGTTTATTCTTGAGAATTAGAATTGAGAATTGGAATTGGATAAATTATTAATGGAAATAACTATTATTCCAATCCATTTTGTTTGTTGCAGGAGGTCCCCACTGATTATGTGGAGATAATAAAATGTGGGGCGTGTGAAGATGCAATACTGCAGGGCCCAAGTGGGCAATTGTGGCATGTGAACCTGTGATATGCTAAGACATGGGCAGTTTTCAAAAATGGTTGGGACAATTTTGTTTCTGAGCAGTTTATTGAAGTTGGAGATATTTTAGTTTTTACACATGTTGGAAATGTACATTTTGTTGTGAAAATATTTGGGCCATTTCTTTTCAAAACTACACCTCTTCTTCTTTCAGAAAAAGAAACTTGAACCTTTCCATAACCTACAACAAGGAAAGGTGCCCCATGATCTGCTAGTTCATTTGTAAGTTCCTCCTCCATCTTGGCATCCATTTCATCTTTTATCCTTTGTGCTTTCATCTTGATCTTAAAAAATTTTATACAATCTCTGTTTTACGAGAAAATGACCTTGAATGTTCTAGTAGCAATGACAAGGAGTCCTTCATTCTGCATTTGTTAGCAGAAGAAGACCAGTTTTCGACTAGACGATGCATTTATTACATGTGGAGGAAATGGTTTCCCATAGAAAATGAGTATAGGGTTGAGTAGAGGAAAGACATTGCAAAATGGGCTATCACATTAGCCTTTCCAACAGGAAACCAATTTGCAGGTGGAAATATGGTAGCTGCAGGTATCTATGCTTTTCTTCCCACAGAAATGGTCACAAGATTTCCATTTATAATACAAGAAGACTTTTTACTCGTTTCATCCACATGACCACAGCTCAGACAAGTTAGAGATGCCATTCAGGTTCAATTGAAAGCCGAATATGTGATTTTATGCGACGTTCGATTTGCCAGTAAAATTTTATGTAAGCCAACCGAAGCTCGGATAATATTCCCAGCTGCTTTTAAATGCATTCTGGAGAATGTTTCCCTTCATGGGACCTACTAGCCTGATCAACAACATCAATTAATCTTTCTCTATTATCCTTAAGGGAATGAGAATCCTTCCCTTCCTAAGAAAAATTCTTACCTGTGATTCGAACCCTCTGCTGCTCCAATAATGCACTTTACAAAATAGCCCTGTTCCGGTGCGCGAGGTTTTATAGGCACACCGGTGCAGTTTGTAAGGTCGAGATTTATGTTTTGGCGAAATTTTTTGTGATGCACTGGTGTGGAAGAGTTGTGAAAAACCGATGCGTCTTTGAACTGAGACACATCGATGCGTGTTATGATAATAAGCGCACCGGACTATATAAAGTTCTTTTTTTTGTATGTAAGATCATAATAAAATAATGATAATTCTAAAGTACATGAATTTATTTGCATTACTTTCTAAAATTTATTATGTTACAAAAATTCATATTATTCTACATTTATTATTTTACAATTATTTACAGATTTACAAATTTAAATATTTTAATAAAATCATTTCACATAAATACAATTAAAATTTTACAAATATTTTACATACACTTACAATTAGAATTACAATTAGAATTTTACAATTTCACATACAATTACTATGGGAATTAGAATTAGAATTTTAATTTTACATAAAATTAAAATTTTACAAATATTTTACATACAATTAGAATTAGAATTTCAATTACATTTACAATTACAATTACAATTTTACAAATATTTTACTACAATTACAATTAAAATTACAATTACAAATACAATTACAATTTTAGAATTTTACATACAATTACAATTACAATTACAATTTTACAATTTGTCATATATACAATTACAATTAAAATTACAATTACAATCATTTCACAATAAATTAAATATTACAATTAGAATTAAAATTTTACATTAATAAATATTTTACATACAATTACAGTTAAAATTACAATTACAATTACAAATACACAATTTTACAATTTGTCATATATATAGTTACAATTAAAATTACAATTACAATCATTTCACAATAAATTAAATATTACAATTACAATTAAAATTTTACATCAAATATTTTACAGACAATTACAGTTAAAATTACAATTACAAATACAAATACAATTTTACAATTTTACATACAATTAAAATATAAATTTCAATTACAATCACGACATAATATTTAATAAATATCATGGCCATTTAATATTAAATTAATTAATAAACATTACGATCATGATAACCATCGTACAAACATCATATTCGACTAAAAAACACATTCAAACATCAAATTAACATTATATATGAACATCATCACAACAAAAACATCAAATATACATCTCATGTCAAATAACTCATGTTATCACATACACATCTATCTACAAGCTGCACATTAAATTAACATATCTAACATGACCTAACAATATACACATCATGATGATCACCAACATGTAAATTAAGTACAATTGCAACATGAACATAAAATACATGGACCATACATATATATATAATGTTAAAAACATACAACTGTAATATAAATGTCATGGATCAGCTAGTGGTAGTACAACATCAATAGCAGTACTAGTGGAGGCCTGCTCAGTCAATGGTGCAGCCTCGACGGTCGATGGTCCAACCTGCTCATGATCATGACTAGTACTGATGGATGTTGCAGGGTGCTGACTGGACGTGGCCGATGGTCCAACCTCATCTCCATGATGACTGCTAGATGCTAGTGGAGCCTCATGCTCATCAGACGCGGCGCGAGGTGAACGATCATGATATGATGAGTCACTGCTCATGGACTTTCCATCACATGCTGCAGCTCGACCACACCTATAATGTGCAATGGTCCTCCTCAGTCGTGTAACAGCTGTCGTAGCTCCTACGACATGCTGCATTAAGATGAACATGTCACGCGACATGCCTCTCCACATCTGTAATAGCCTATCATAGGCTTGTATGTCTCTGTAATGAGTGGGCCTGATGCCCGCCTCAACATTCAATGCACTGATTTGGTCGCCCAACTCCATCCTGTATCTAGTATCAGGTCGACCGCGCCTAGAAAAAGACGGTACCGGCGCACCAGCAAGAGCATGTCTCTCTAAACCGGCCTTTTGATCATGTTCCTCGGCATCTGATATTCCCTGATCGTCATCAAGATCCACACCTGGATAATGTGGTGGTGGCGGCATCTCATGGCCATCAAAAGAGCCAATGTTTTCAAAATATATACAAGTACACAACAATAATTAGAAAATTTCATTACACAACTTAATAAAAACAAGTTAAATAACATGTTAGAATAAATATAAATAAAACGGTAATATTACCTCTATCATCTGGCGGCTCATCATTTGTGAAGAGGATGTTGGAATACCCTCGCCAATCCAATCCACCATAAGGATAGGGGACCATATTGAAGGGATGCAACTCGTCAACACTAGCTAGTAAGTCCAGTGCATCATGCAATATCTTGGCTGGAAACATAGTCTCTCCCCTCTTGGGCATCATCTGCCCCCATATTTGCATCCGGGCCTCCAACATTGGCCTATGAGGCTGCCAAAAAAAACTAGGCCTCATCTCTAGAAACCTCTCAAAAAATAAACAAAAAATATCTGAAGCAAAAGTGAAGTTGACCCTCCCTTGCGCATGAGCACGAAATTTATCTAAGGTTGTACAAAATTGCTGCAAAAAATGGTAGACCACCTAACAAGTCATGGCTCCTATACTAAAGAATAAAAATAATATAGAAGCGAGAAATTAATATGTTTCCCATCACTGGTGTTGTGTGAAATGGTCGAAATGAGAAGTGAGAGGCACTGCACGTCCTATCTACCAAATGCACAAATATGTAACTAACCTCCAACAACCTGAAACTATGAAGGAGAAAATACATCTGCTCCAATGTATCTCTGGGAGTAAACTAACTAAATCCCTGCTACACAACCAGCTGTAACCTCTGGGAACGAGGGAAAATACACCCCTCTCCTCGATAGCCCTGTAATGAAATATATATCCTCCTCAGTGGGCGTGTACCATTGGTTAGGACCAACTTGGAAAGCCTATTGGTGGGAATTCCACCTGCAGATAAGATGTCTCAAAAACATATTATGGGCCTTTAGGGAAGTAGCCTCCTCATATAACTTGAGGAGGCCTACTTGCCTTAGGAGTCCCTAGGTATCTACTGTAATAGGGCGAGGGTACACATCTCTTTCTCTCTTTCGTACCTCCCACTAGCGAACCATGTCATGCTGCTCCGCTTGTTGTTGCTGTTGTTCCTCTTCTCTTTGAATCATTGACATATTAAATATTTTTTTTATTAAATCATACATGTATTTAGGAATATACATATATAATTTTTTTTTTATATAAAAAAAAAGACTAGTCGGTGTGCCGCAAAAACAGTCATGCACCGGTTCCGGTGCAGCGTTTGTTTATATCGTACTAGAGGCGGTGCCCCAGATGACATAAAACACATTGTATGCAGTGTACCTGGAATTTTTTAAAGCACCGTTGACTATATATGGTGTCATAAGAGCAACGCACTGACTAAAATATACGCCCTGACGCGTATAGTTGTGTCAGCGCACCGACTTCCTGAAATATTGTATAGTCAACGGTGCGGTCTTCTACCTGGCCGCACCGTTGACCTTGTATGAATGTCAAACGCGGTGCGCTGACAGACACTGGGGTAGATATTTCCATCAACGCACGGCGTTGCTATTCCCATGGTTAATGGTGTGACCGGCTAAATGACCACACTCCACTTTTTTTAAAATTTTAAAATAACGTGGGGCACCTTTCGGTACCACCCCAGACACAATGCAGATACCACTAGCACCGGTTGCAGTGCAGCTTGTAAATTTTACAGGTAGCACCGCTTACCTGAGTGAGCCGAACAGCTCGTGCACACCTTGTGACAATTTGTTTTCTCTTTTAAATGGTTAATTTTAAGGTTATTTCAAATTCAAATCCGTTAAAAAGCTTAATTATGGAAAAATAAGAAAAATACCTGTACATTTTGCCACTGAGGAGGAATATTGGCTGTAGAATTTGCAAAAGAAAATTTGCCCACCGTTTTGCAAAATGCAAGCTCGATATTGGTGGGTAATTCACAACAACAGTGCATGTAATTGGTACAATGGGAGCACCGATGTCAGGGAAGCTCAAATAAGGAGAAATTGTACCAGTGCTTGAGAGCTCTGGAGCATTGAGAAAAGTGAAAAATGCGGTTTTTTGGCCGTAATTTAATTTATTTAACCCTGTTCCGGTGCGCGGGGTTTTATAGGTGCACCACTGTGGTTGCTTAAGACCACACCAGGCAATTTTAGTTTTGGCGCGGTGTTTTATGATGCACTAGGGTGGAATAGTTGTGAAGCACCGGTGCTATACAGTAATAGGACGCACCGGGTGGGTGTGTATGGAACACATAGTGTCCAGTGTGCCAATGTTTTGTGTGAATAATGCTTTCTCTTGTAGAGCGCACCGGTGATTGAGAGTTCTGGTGCACTGAGAAAAGGGAAAATTTTGGTTTTTTGGCCGTAATTTTTTTTTTATTTAACCTTGTTCCGATGCGAGGGTTTTATAGGTGCACCGGTGCTATTTCATATTAACACACCGGTCCATTTATGTTTTGGTGTAGTTTTTTATGATGCACCGACACGGTTTCTTAACACTGCACCAAGAGGTTTCTGTTTTGGCGCGGTGTTTTATGATGCACCGGTGTGGAAGAGTTGTGAAGCACTGGTGCTTTACAGTAATATGACGCTCCGAGCGAGTGTATACGGAGTGCACGGTGTCTGGTGTGCCAATGTTTTGTGTGCATAGGTGCTTTCTCTTGTAGAACGCACCAGTGATTGAGAGCTCTTGAGCACTGAAAAAAGTGAAAAATACAGTTTTTTTGCTGTATTTTTTTTTATTTAACCCTTTTCCGGTGCACGTGGTTTATAGGCGCACTGGTGTTGTTTCTTACGAATGCACCAGTTAGTTTCTGTTTTGGCGCATTGTTTTGTGATGCACCAGTGCGGTTTCTTAATACCGCACCGGGCAGTTTCTGTTTTGGAGCAGTGTTTTATGATGCACCGACACGGAAGAGTTGTGAAGCACCAATGCTCTACATTAATACGACGCACCAAGTGGGTGTGTACGGAGTGCACAGTCTCCGGTGTGCCAATGTTTTGTGCGCACCATTGCTTTCTCTTGTAGTGAGCACCAGTGCGATGTTGGATGATAAGCGCACCGAGCGGGAAACATCTACAAAACCCTCCACCCACCAACCTCCTCTTGTAACCTTTGCTAGAAATGGATGTATGGGGTATTTTTATAAGGGGTTCCTCAAAAAAATCCTCTAGAGGGTCTTTTCCTTGTTTTGTGATGATGACATGGATAATGTAGATTATATTTTCGAGAGGCATAAGTTATACATGACGATGTGGTTCTAATTTCATTATTTTCTTATGATATATTTATGTTGTCTCTTTTGATTACTTGTTTATTTTTCTTTAAGAGGGATTTATAAGCTAAGACATGATCTGGATTTATGCAAGAATGCAACAGAATAAACATATAACCATAAATACAAAGATGCAGCGGAAATAACACTTCATTTCATTAATATCAAAGAACTGAAATTTGCTTATAGACAGAATGGAAATAAAACTAGCTAGGGCATTGGTAGTTATTTATGAGAAGAGATGTGGCGGCTACAGGCCTCTGAACTGAGTTACAATGAGGCTCGAGGGCCTATTTATTATTTAGAAACAATGGGAAAACCTAAATAGCAAAAACCCTAACCCTAGGAGATGAAACGCCAAAACTATGGGCCCCGTTTGGGTAAATTGGTGTTTCAACTTCCTAGGGGTGTAACTTTGGCATACGATATTTGTTTTATGCGTACCATACCTCGTTAGAAATATCTATCCGAGGAATACGAATTTTGAACAAGAAACATGGGTCCATATCCATGGACCCATGTTGCTCTCCGTTTTCACAAAAAACATTGTTTAGGGCCTCAAAATGGCTCCAGAAGTTCAGGACCCACAAAACTGCTAAAAATAGTAAGTTGCGCCGAAACTGAAAAACTGAAAGAGACAGTGGTGGGGCCCCAAGTGGAATAGGCGGGTGACCACCAATATCCACCTGGATCATTCCTCCCCCCTTAGGAAGCAATGGTCCCCATTGTGTGAAGTTCCTCCATGAGATGAGGAAATTTCTGTTGAACTTGGTCCCTAGTGAACCACTTTCCTTGGTGCAGGAGTTGGCCAGCTTTGACAACCTGATACTGTTGGATCTTCTGTTGGCGAGTGCTCTTGATTTTCACGTCCATGATACAATCTGTGGTGGCCTGTTCCATGCAGTCTGGGTTTAACTCTGTTGGTGTGAGTTTTTCTAGAATGTTAGAGGTTTCCAGTAGAGGTGGGAAGTAAGGACGAAGGTGGTCCACATTCAATACTGGGTGCAGACCAAGGAATGGTGGAATACTGAGCTCTAAGGCATTGTTCCCTACAACCTTGGTGATGGTGTATGACCCTCATTGGAGCGGGGGAAGCTTGCGGTGGGGTCCAGTGAGGTGCTCCTTCTACAAATGTAGCCATACTTTGTCGCCCACCTGGAAGTTGTGTGGCACCCGGTGTTGATCATGGCGTTGCTTGTACTTAGCATTGGCTTTGTCCAATATGTCATGAACCTGTTGGCTGGGATCGAAAGAAATCGTCCGATGAAGCTATTTGCTTTGTCGACTGCATTGACATGAGCCGGGACCGCCCGAGTAGCCGCAAATGGCATGGCCAATGAGACATAGTGGTCGGAATCCCAAGCCCAATTCGAAAGGGGCTATGGGCCGTATTGAACCGTGGAGAGCCCGATTATAACTATGTTGTACATGTGAGGTTTCATCCCATGTGCATGGATGCTTTGAATTGTACATGCGCGTAATGTGTAAATGTGCACAATCATTCCGTTGACGACCTCCGTCCGGCAACTGCTTGGGGACAAGTCAGATCTGGTGAGCTTGGTGTCCAACATTGACAAGAGGCTAGACCAAAATATGCCGAGGAACCTGCCATCCTCATCCGATATGATAAACCTAGATCCAAAAAAGTGCACCCACACTCGTTCAAAGAAGAGTTTAGCAGTGGCTTCTGCTGTGATATTCTTCTTGCAGGCCGCCATAATGGCCATCTTCGAGAATCTGTCGATGACCATGAAAACACAATCATTTCCATGCTTAGTAGAAGGCAGGCCCGACATGTAATCCATGGAGATGGATTCCCAAGGTCGACTAGGGGTAGGTAGTGGAGTATATAGGCCTTGCTTCTTGATGGTCGGTTTGGCAATGGCACAAGCAGTGCAGGATCTGATGTGCTTCTCAACATCCTTTCGAAGGTTCAGCCAATAGAAATACTTCTGTAGTATTGCTACTGTTTTCTCGACCCCGAAATGCCCAGCGACTCGACTGTAGTGTGCTTCCCATATCATCTTGGCACACTCACTTGAAGGAACACAAAGGTGTCCCAGGTGACATAAAAGTGCATCTTGGAGGTGAAAATTTGGAACTTGCGTGCCCCCCAAGAGTGCCTTGTAAGTGTGGCCGAATTCTGGGTCACTCTCAGAGAGAAGCGGCCAATCAGAAGTCTCGTGCCCACAAGAGTTGAGCACGGTGGTGAGCGCCACGATCGGTGGTCGGCTGAGGCAGTCTGCAACATTATTGGTGCTACCCTTCTTGTAATTGATGTTCAAATGAAACTGTTGCAGATATGTGGACCACTTCTGATGGCGATCATTCTGCAACTTCCCTTGTGTCTGTATGAACTGCAGGGGCCGGTGGTCTGTGTGGATGATTGTTTCCTTCCTCAAAATGTAATGCTTCCATTGTCGACAGGCTTGCACAATGGAATACATTTCTTTGTCATAAGTGGGATACTTGCGAACTGTCTCAGACAATGTCTCATTGTGATATGCCACTAGATGTCCCTGTTGAGTAAGAACTGCCCCAATAGCATAGTCAGAGGCATCTGTCTCGATCTCAAATGGCTGCTGCAAGTCTGGTAAGGTGAGCACTGGGGCAGAACAGAGGCGATTTTTCAATTCTTTGAACGCCAGGTTCCGACCAAAAGAATTTTTCTCTCGCTCCTCCTTTGGTGACTTGACTCAAGGGCCAAGTGATATGAGAAAATCCCAGCACGAATCTACGGTAGAAATTAGCAAGACCCAGAAAGCTGCGAAGCTCTGTTATAGTAGTCGGGGCTGGCCAATCCCGAATGACTTGGATCTTGGCTGGATCCACATGCACCCCCCTTTCATCAATAATGTATCCCAGATATTGAACCCGGGTCATGCCAAAAGTGCACTTCTCCAGATTGGCACACAACTTGTGTTGCCGCAGTGTTTGGAGGACTTGTCGGATGTGGTGAAGGTGCTCTTCCCAAGTCTGGCTGAAGATCAGAATATCATCCAAGCACACCACTACAAATGAGTTGGTGAATGGCCGCAAGATGTCATCCATCATCCTCATGAAGGTGGCGGGAGCATTCGTCAACCCGAAAGGCATGACCAGCCATTTGAAAAGGCCTTCCTTGGCTTTGAAGGCAGTCTTCCACACATCGGAGGGTTCAATTGGTACCTGGTGATACCTAGACTTCAAGTCGATCTTGTTGAAATATTTTGCACCTTTGAGTTGGTCCAGAAGGTCATCAATCCGTGGGATCGGGTACCTATTCCGGACAGTGATGTTGTTCAGCACCCGATAGTCAATACCGAGTCTCCACGTCCCATCCTTCTTCTGTACCAACATGATCGGGCTCCCATAGGGCGATACCTGGTTGGATGTGACCTTTCTGCAGTAACTCCTGAATCTGCCTCTTGATTTCATCGTTCTCCAGAACAGAGCGCCAATAGATCATTCCATTAGGTAGCGGCACACTTGGGGTCAGATCAATCGGGTGCTTGACCTGATAGTGCAGAGGAACCCCTATGGGTGAGGTGAAGATGTCCCCGTATTCCTCCACAACCTTATCCATTTGTTGTTGTCGTGTAGAGGAGCCCTGTCTGGAGGTCGTGGCCACAATATTCTTCTTTCCCTGGGGGCGGATCATCAAGAAAATGAATTTCCTAGATTGGGAAATGAGATTACTGCATTGTTTTGCAGTAACCAAAGAGATAGCGGCAGGAGGTGGTACCTTTGGTATCTCGTACAACTTATTTCCCAAAGTAACAATAACAGCGTGAGGTCAAGACTCATACACAACATGATTCTTCAACAAGTATGGTTGTCCTAATAATACATCAGAAACATCAATAGGAGCAACGTCACATAATACCTCATCCATGAAGGGCTTGATGCTATAGGGAAGGTGGCACTGCTGGCTGACGCGGAGATCTCGTCCTTGGTGAAGCCACCCGATGGTGTATGGATGTGGGTGAGCTGTGGTCGGCAAGCCCAAATGCTTCACGGAGTTTGCTAAAATGAGGTTCTTTTGTCTCCCATTGTCAACAATGAACTGTACTGGGGAGACCTTTACCCACATCTAGGAGTGGAAGAGACGTTCCTCCTCCTTTGGATCTTCCAGTTCCTCCTTCTGGATCTTTGTAGTGGCAACAGTGGCATTGGGCTCCGCATCAATAATCCGTTTCCCTTTGTCATTCCCCTTGTCAAGTTCTGATTCAGAGTCGGAGCATGCATCTGACTCAAAAGCCCTCATCTCGGCCACCAGTGACTGCTTGGCCCGACACTCAGTTGTGTTGTGAGTGGATCTCTTATGGAACTCACACCACTTTCCTGTGTCCTTCTTTGGCTTTGCGGTGTTGTTCTTTGCTTGTGGCTTCGACAGATGTGCCATGCCTTGGCTCTGTCCTTTGTTCTATGGTTTGGGAGCACCCTTCCCTTGCTTTTGATTCGTAGATCCAAAGTCTTGCTTCTTCTGCTTGAATTTCTACTCAATCTTGGCAGCATACCGGTATGCCGTACCAAGTGAGGAGATGTTGAGGAACTCCATTTTATCCTAAATGTATTTGTGCAGACAACTGCGATACTTTAGTACCAGATGTTTCTCTTAATCTTTGATACCCAACTTGGTGTGCAAGGTATGGAACAGATTTATCAACTCATGGACATCTTGATCCCTTTGTTATCGCAGTGTGTTCCATTGTATGTACTTGTCCTCATAGCTCCCCACGGGATAGTATTGTTCCTTGATGGCATCTCGGAAAGAATTCCAAGTGGGTACAGTCAAGAAAAAATAGGGTTCTGTCTCGTCCTTTTTCTCACAGTGGGTTTCCCACCAGTCCTTGATATGGGGGGCAGCTTCAAGGAGTGCACAAATAATCTTGTCCCTGTCGAAAAAGTTATGAACCGAGAAATATCCTTCTAATAGATTCAACCATATATCTATGGCATCTGCATCTATTTGACCCTCAAATATGGGAATGCCAAAATTTACTTGTACCTTAAAAGGAGTCACACCTCCAGAGTGGTTGCTGGATGCAGATGCGCTGTTGGTGGGCAGCCGTTGAAGGATCTGGGCAAAGTTATCCATCATCGCGTTCCTTTTTTTTTCGAGGGCCTCCTCAAGCAATATTTTGATAGGATATCCTACTCCCTCATATTTCTTTTCATCCCCCATGTGTGTCCGTCGGGGTTTGCGAGGCTGATCTTGCAAAGGTTCCACCAGATCGAGCCCTAACTCCTTATAGCCCGACCTCGTTGGGGACATGCAAAGAAATATCGAGAAAAAGTAGACCACTCTAATACCACTGATCTAGATTTATGTAGGAACGCAACAGAATAAACATATAACCATAAATACAAATATGCAGCGGAAATAACTCTTCAATTCATTAATATCAAACAACTGAAATTTTCTTACAAACAGAATGGAAATAAAACTAGCTAGGGCGCTGGTAGCTATCTTTAAGAAGAGATGTGGCGGCTACAGGCCTCTGAACTGATTTAAAATGAGGCTCGAGGGCCTATTTATTATTTAGAAATAATGGGAAATCCTAAAAATAAAAAACCCTAACCCTAGGAGATGAAGCGCCAAAACTATGGGCCCCATTTGGGTAAATTTGTGTTTCAACTTCCCAGGGGCGTAACTTTGGCATACGATCTTCGTTTGACATGTACCATACCTCATTAGAAATATCTATCCGAGGAATACAAATTTTTAAGGAGAAAATTTGATCTATGGATCCATGTTGCTCTCCATTTTCCCAAAAAATGTGGTTTAGGGCCTCAAAATGGCTCCGGAAGTTCAGGACCCGAAAAACTGCTAAAAATAGTAAGTTGTGCCAAAACTGAAAAACTGAAAGAGACAATGGTGGGGCCTCAAGTGGAATAGGTAGGTTACCACCAATATCCACCTCGATCAAGACATGAATTTATAATAAGTATTAAAGGAGTCTAGTGGTACCCCACATTCTTATAGTTATTATTAATTAAATAATTAAAAACTCAAAGATTCATTGAAAATATTTTCTTATTATTATGAAATCAATAAATAAAATTATTTAACTACTAAAATGATTTCCATTGGAATAAAAGAAAGGGATATTATAAATTCATAAGGGAAAACTATTTGTTGAGGTATGCTAAAGCTTGAAATATTATTATCATTCTTTATTTATCCTTTCTTATTTTTCCAGGACTAAGAATGTCTTATTGATTATAGGGGATAGCTTGAAAGGTAGTGCATAAACATATTTTGTCTTTATCCAAATTATTCTTCAATCTTGATTAATTTGATTTAAATTTATGTTCATTATATTTAGAATTTTTTATCATTTTAATCCTAATTCTCTTCATTTTAATATAATTTAACGATATTTTTCAATTACTTGAAGTGATAGTGTGAATACTTGTATCTATTACTTTATTTGGGCACCCAATTTCCATTGTATCATTATTTTACATCATGGAATCTAAATATCTCCTTTGATCCTAACTCTCATAGAGGACCTTAAGGATAGATTTATTAGTTGAAACTTAGTGTGGATTTAAATATATAAATCTAGTGTTTTCTTCCAAATTTGGATTATTAGGCTTTGATTTATTATCGATTTATTTAATTTATTTATATGAGAAAAATTATTATTATTATTATTATTATTATTAAACTCATTTTATTTCTTAGTTTCTTTCACACACACACATATTATAAGGAAAAAGAGATTTCCAAATTTGAAAATCAAGATCTTAAATCTAGCTGTAAAATTTGAAGGCTATAAAACCAAGGGAACCTTATGAAATATATCATTTAGTCGTAGGAGGTTCAAAAGTGTTACATGAAAAGTATTATAAATTCTGATCATCAATAGGTATAAATGAAGGTAGGCTTGAATCCAAGGTGGAGGATGAGCGTGACAGGTGGTGAAGGAGACCTAGGGAAGAAAGGGCTATAGGTGAGTCAGAGGGAGTTAGGAATGAGAGGTGAAAAGGTGGAGGAGGTTATAATATGTGAAACATGAATGGATAGAGAAGGTGCAATGGTATGAATGAATAAAAGGAGGGATGATCCAAGGTGGAGGCTTGGGTAGGATGGAGAGTGAGGATGTGAGGGTGAGATATAAAAGAGACAAGGAAGGGTGAGACCAATACAAGTAGGCATGAGGAGTAGGATGAGAGGAGTAAAGGGGAAGGACGTGAGAAGATGAAAAGGCTAGGTAAAGTGAAGGAGCGAGGAGACAAGATATGGGGATGGTGTCAGAATATGAAAGAGGAAGCAAGAGAGGGTTAGAGGGGAAGCGAGGTTTGTAGTTGTTTATGGATGTGAGAAGAGGTATATCATTGATAGATAGTGGAAGGAGATATTGTTTCTCTATCCTCTTGGAATTTTTTCTATGGTTTTAAAACTTCCAAGAGGATAGAGAACCACTTGGGAATCCTTTTATAATTCCCTTAAGGAGTACACCAATATTTTCATATGTTACACTCTGAGCTTGGTATTAGAGACTCTGAGTAGAACCTCATTAAAAGTACCATGTTGGTATACATAAACACATCCAAATGGAGATGTATTTCTTAGAAATATCCTCACTAGGATCCACTTATCAATTATTTGTTAAAATTTAGAAAAACTAAAGCATAGAAATAGGTGGTAGTTTAGGTCTATAAATCCACCTTAACAGAGCTTGGAAAATGTGGACCAAACTCAAAAAATAAGGGATAGAGTAAGGAGATTCAACCATAATACATCTAGGCCAGGCCATAGACAAATATGGGTAATAGGAAGTCAAAAGTTAACACTAGAAAGTGTTGCGAGTTCCATAAAATATCTTGGCAAAAAAATGTTGAATGACACTTGAAATGATCATTGTTGGTGCATATTTAAAATATATATAGTTTGTATTTCATTTTGATTCAAAAAAGGACAAAGGATAACAAGTCATCGATGTAGAATCTAGTGCTACCATTGCAACCACAAATATCCAACTATAAAATCTAGAGGAATCTTAAGAAGAGGATGACCTATTCCACTGATAGATGTGGGTGAAGAGGACCTCACTACATTTTATTGTTGATAGTGATATCCAACAAAACCTGATATAAGTCAAGGTCATTAAGAGATTGATTCTTCTAGTAGTGTCATGCCCCCAAACATACACCATTGGTTGGTTGAGCCACAAATGAGAAATGCATGTTACCTACCAATGTCATGTATTATATGGCAAGAATACCTTCTAAGAAGAGGTACTATGTGATCTTTCTCTGATAAAATTTTTTGATGTTCTTTTAGGATACTATTACATCTGGAAACATCATTTTTTTAATGGGTCTCTTCCTTGTAGTGTCATTTTTACTCTAGGAGGTCATATATACCAGGAATTAGAGGTCGTTCCAACTACTAAAATTTCATTCATCTTGTAATGTTCCTAAATTAGCTAAGCTAATTGGAACATTAGAATTTTGTTTTATTTTTCATGTTTATGAATAATAGACTAATGGAGGACATGCAACACTCCTTAGATCTAAAAATAAATACATGCTTAATGTGAACAGGATCAAATATGAGTTGGTTTCATAAAAACCACTTGTGTATGAACAGGGCTAAGCTATTTGACTGGGTCAACAGGACCAAATCACAAGATAGTCCAGGTGCATTGAACCTCCTAAGTGACCTGCGCAGTTCTAGAAGGAGCTTCTAAATGTGAAAGGGGCTAATTCAAGTGAAGTGGTTTAGGGTTTTTCACTTCCTCATTTTATAAAAGGGAGGGATAGGACTCAAGAAATGGTTGTTGATGATTTGTGGTTGCTTGAGCAACTCGAGTTCTCTTGGCTGGTTAGCCAAAGGGAAGAGGGTTTCCTGTTTAGGAATCCTCTCTCCTTCCATGGAGTAGCTTTTTGGAGGAGGATGTGCTGCATTGATCCACTATCCGGTATTTGGCCAAGCTTCTACTTCCAACTGCAATGCAGATGATATTGAGGGTTTGATTTCTTTTGTAAGCTGCAGCAAGTGGATTTTAGATCTTTTCAGATCTAGAGCATTTCAGCACTTCTTTCCAATGGAGGAGGGTTCTAATCCATTGAAGGGATGTATTGGAAGATTGGAGCCTCATTTCAGATCTTGGCATCAGGCCAATATTTTTTTCATGCTATTCTGCACAGTTCCTTCCCCAGATTTGCGTTATTACTGAAGGAGCAGTGTTGCAGGGTTTTTGGCATCATTTTGGAGCTAGATCTCGGATGTGAAGGAAGCCTCCTTGCATCAAGGGAGATCCATGGATTGGCCAACCAATCCATGTATATTTCAGATCTGATTCATTCACTGAAGTTTTTCCTTCAGAAATTCTAAATTATTCTACAGATCTGCTGCAGCAAAACTCAGATCTGCTCCGACATTTTCATGTATTGCTGAAATCCCCAAGGGGAATGTAATAAAGAGCCCTTTGAGAATTTTGATTCATTATAGATCTCTGTTTTCATGTATTTATCAGTTTCAGATCTTTAATATAATAAAAATAAGCTTCAGCCTCCTGTAACTAATGTTGAAGGGTTTCTGGGTCATTCTCTTGTCCTATAGCACCTCTATCTTGAGGGATTTTCCATGTAAAACCGCTGTTTAACCTTGCTTAATTCTTATGTCATGTTCCTAAAATAATTTCCTGATTTTTCATACTGTTTTACATTTTACACCTTCAGAAAATACACTGCCCTTGCTTCAGCAAATTTCTGCATCTTTCAAGTCATGGGAAATCAGGATTTTCTTGACTAGTCGGGAAGGAGGAACTATTTAACTTAGCAAAACACATTTTTTTTCTTCTGAAATTCGGCATGTAGATCCCCCTTGACCTAATATAATATATCCCAGAGACATGACCCTTATTTTTACACATATTTTTTATTATACTCATTTTAGGGCCAAAATCCTCACTTTTCCCCACCTTTTTTCCCATAAAAGCTGAGTAAAGGTCGCTACAGCACTTGGAATTGGTTTATGAGTGTTTTTAAACACTTTTTATGATATATTAAGCACAAATTCATGAAAAATTCATTTTTCAGGCATGTCTTGCTGAGAAATCCATTTTGGGAACATTACACATCTCTACAAAATAGTGTTGAAAGGAAATATATTAGACTGAAAAGTTTTCTCTCTTCATGGTTTAGTCAGAAATTTAAAGAAAGTTCAATGCAATCGCCATTTTTTTTGCATGAAGTCTCTATAAAAAATAGAAGGAGGTTGACAAGATTGTAGATACTTATAGGGATATATTAAAACCACCTGTGGGGGTGCCTCTTCCAATTAAAACACTTAATTGAATCAATACATGGTGCTAGATTACCTAATGTACCAATCTATAGATTCTATCCCTTAGATAATGAGTAATTAAAATATCAGATTCATGAGCTCACCCACAAGGACCAAATTTGAATGAACTCCTCATCCAAAAGGGCCAAATTTGATTGTAATCCTTACCTTGTGGGAGTCCAATTGTGTTGGTGAAAAATAAGGATTGGAAATGAAGACTCTATATTGATTATAAATCCCTCCACAACTCTATTTTCCATAGTCTTGTTCAAGTGTGTGGGTTCTAACCATTGGGCCCAATTAACATAGCTATACTTATTGCATGTTCACTAGTTACATCATTTCATCCTTAGGTCAAAATTGATAAAGTAGCCAAATATTTTGAACTAATCTAACACCTCAAACAACAGATTCGTGATATAGTTTATAAATCCAATGGTAAGTATAAGAAGTGACATGATCAACAAAAGGTTCCATGCAAGTTTCAGGTTGTTTATAAGGTATGGTTTCATTTATAGAAAGATCACCTCATAGGTCCCCGCAAAAATCAATATTGAAACCTTAAATAAGTTGTATTGTATAAAATAATGGACACCAATAAAATGTATGCCCACAAACAACACATAAAAATCTATCAGGTGATCAAAGAAAGGTAGGTTATTCATTAAGGAAAGTGGCACACTAGCAACGAAATATAGTAGACTTTTCTACATATGATGATGGAACCTCATACAATAGAGACCATTTATACATAAGGGTGGAGGATAATGATATACGAGGATATAAATGGTTACCGCCCGATTCCTTTAACTCAATAGTTCTCTATCCTCTTGGAAATTTTCTTATGGTTTTTTTGGGTCCCAAATTTTTTGAGAAATTTTGTGGTTGTAAACAATGCTTTTTTTTTTTTTCAATTTGGGGGGAAAGGTGTTGCAATGGCATGCCAAAGCTCTAGCTAAAATTTGTATTCCTTGGATATTTCATTCCAATGAGTTATCATGCACCTCATACATATATTATCTGCAAACGTTGTTCCCTTAGGAAATTGATGTACAAATTAACCACATTAAGGTAGGTGAAACTTTTGGCTCTTCATATTTCAAGGTTAGATTTATACCTTCAGGATTATTTCTTTTATGTTAGAAGGTCATTCTTTTGGCCACTTTTAATAGATTTTGTGAATGCATGTAAACGTCATCTCTCTCTTAGAGAAAACTGCCATCATTCTAACCAGTTTATGTTGTGCAATATTATGCTATTTCATTTATTAATAGAAGTTTGGTTTTCACCATATTACTATTATTTATATTATATTTCTATCTATGTCTCTATTTCATTCAATTTTTTCCCATTTATTTCATTCCTTTTATAACCTAGATCAGTAGGTATGGATACTCAAAATTATGGGAAATTTAGGTCAAGAATATTCACCTATAATGAGGGAATGATAGTGAGGTGAAATGAACTAAGAAAATAATGAAAATTAGGATTTTAAGGACGAGGATTGAAGGCTACACTTAGATAATGTGGCTATGCATGTTTATAGCTCTTGTTAATTACCATTTTGTTTCATGGTAATAAATTAATTTCTATAGTTTCATAACCACCTTTCTTATGAGGTTAAAGGCCATTAGATTTCTCTTGAGTGGACCTCAAGCATAACAATTCAAAATATTAGATTTATCGAAACTCTCAAGAAATGGTAGCCATTGATATATGGGATTACCTATTTTTTTCTAACCTACTCTATTTTCTCAGTGGTGATACATACCATATGATTTTGACTCTATTGTTTTGTTTCTTGGTTTTGAATGTAGGATGGTACAAGGTATAAGGAAGAATTAAATAGGCCATGGATGGATAAGAATATAATCATCATCCTCTCAAACCACTCATCCCTTTTGAGAAATGGGAGAGGCCCAAGTAGTAGAAAAATGTTATTATGGACACTGCTTACTAGAATCACATCAAAAAATGGAAGGAAGTGGAGAAAGATGAAGATTAAGAGAGAAAAAATATTAGAGAAATGGATTAGAGGGTAGATTAATAGAGAAAAAATGTAAAAGAAATGGATTTTGAAATAGGTGAAGAGTTGTGTCTCTCATCTAGTCCATTAACATACAATAGATTCAAACTATTTCAATATTGTTGAGATATTATAGTTGAAAGAAACTATTATGGCCCAAGCTTTCGAGAAAACATTGGTAATATAGGAAGAAATCTTGCATACACTCAATATTTTTGCAGTAAAAATCAAAGTAATGTTCAAAGGAGTCTTTGGAATGAAATTTTTAGTACCATTGATAATACAGGAAGATACATATTAGATACATGGTGATAAGTTAGGAGGCACAACATCCAACCCTGTCATCCTTGAAGAGGAAGATTAACCCTTAGGCCAAAATTTGGAACAAACTGAACCTATCAATGATTATAAGAAGGAGAAGGACAAGGACCATATCCATACACCAATTGACATATAGCCTAACATGGGATATTAATTTGGTAGCTTAGAGACAAATTCCCTCCATTGGAAAATCTTCCTCATCTAGAGAAGCCCCAAATTTCCCTTGGAAGAATTTAATTTGGTTAAGGAAAAAATAATTTTTGAAGTGAAAACTCAAAATGGTACAAATGCCAAGGTCGACATAGAAGACAAATTAGCCCTCCTCCAATGCATATAAATATAGCATCATGGTACATTATTTAGAAACATCACATCAAACATCTCTCTCTTCTCTCATTGGTTTGTACATTTGAAAAATTCCAAGGATCTCTTCACATATGGGTAGGAGGAAGCCTTCCTGTTTTGTTGAATGAATTTTACTTATGTTTCAGAGACGTTGACCAGTGTTGGCCAACTTTGTTTTGGGCTCTTTTGACTTGGTTTAACCATAATTTGACCTATTTTGAAAGGCCTCATTTATTGACATAAATATTTAGGAAATATGGGCACTTTGACTATAGTTGACTATAGTTCTAACCACATGCTTTGACTTCAGACCTTTTGTCTCTGTTGACCAAGTTTGACAATGATTTTTTGAGATGCTTTGACTAAGGTTTGAACAACACTGAAGGTCGAGTCTTATGACTGTTGACTGAGATCTTGGAGGGAAATTTGACCATTGAATGTTGGAATGGTTAGGGAACATTTGACCACTAATGATTTTGACATATTTGCAGACTTTTACTTTGACCAGATTTAACTTAGGACATATTTGACTATCGGCTCATCATTTGATATTGGTTGGTTGACTTTGTTGCATACTCAAAGCATTGAATTTGAATCTCGTTTGATGAATTTGGAACTTTATACTCTATACTGAAAATTTTATGAAAATTTAATAAGAAGAAGAATTTGGAAGGGTTTTCCCTTTGTGGGGACTCCCTATTCTTTGACCAATTCTTGTGTCTCTTGTCATTGCTTCTAATTGTCTCTTATTGTATATTTCATTTATTGTTCTATCTACAATTGTTATTGATTACTAGAAGATTGAATTGATTACTAATTGAAGTTAAGAATTGAGCTAAAGTTATTGTAACAACATAGAACAATGGAAAATTAACATGGGCTAAGCTATCTATTTACATAGCAATTCCCTAGAACTGTCAATAAATATAGGAAAATAGTCTCATTTATTTTGCAGCTATTCTTAGAAATATGTTTTTTTAATCTGTTAATGGATAAAATTGTACCACTTTGGCGTCCACAACTTGAACCTCTTGGCAGCTAGAAAGAATCAAATGGGAACATTGCATGGGCTTTGCAGTTGAATGAGAAGAACTAAATCCACGCTAACACTAAAGCAACTCAATCCTCTCATCTTCGTCTAGGGAATCGAAACTCATGAGGAATAATCTTGCATCCTATAATCTTAACAAAAGAAGAAAAATAAAAAAACAAAAAAATTAACTATCAAATGTAAACATGAGAAGAAAACAATTAGGTCTCTCTCCCCAAGAAAACCAAATATTACCCTCTCCTCTTTAGATAAAAAATTAGTGCCAAAACTGATAGGTGAGAGTTTTGTTTTAAAAGTTAATTCTTTTCCAGCATTAGTAAGTCCTTGTTTTAGTACTTTTTATATTTACAAAATTGAAAAAAGATATTTGATGAATGTAAAAAATGTAAGCTAATTAGAAAAAGAATTAAATATTAAAACAACACTATATTTAAAGCATAAAATATTACAAGAAAATAAATACATGTACAAAGAAATAACATGAAACATTTATATAAGAGCTTAATGCGATGGGAGCGTTATAATAATAATAATAATAAAAGAAAGATGCCACAAGAAACAATGAAACGAGATTTAGAACAACAAATAGCCTATTTATTCCTATAAATAGAAATATTCATCACTTTCTGTAGAAATATATACAAGAAAGCGATTTAAGAATAAGGAAAAGAAAGCCTCTCAAACCGGCAATGCCCCTCGTTCAATATTTCAACATTCATTGTAAACATTTGGGAATCCTGTGAACTGAATGGCCATCTCATCTCATAGAATATGTTTTTGTTAATGAATGGTCTGGATTATTCTTGACAGATTGGTTGGACGGTTGCATGGGTCTAGATGCTTGCACCTGTCTAAATACTTTGACAATTGTTTTGAATTTTCTTTAAACCTGTGGTAACAGTTAATATGAGATCACAACCAAAGTGACATCTTACATCGTGTTTTATTATGTGCAAACTGTCATCACATAGTAGAATAACACCATAATCATCACGGTGAGGATTGACACATCCCACTACCTGATTCACATCTCTTGCTGCCTGCTGGATATAATATTCCCCACCTATCAATTCCTTAGTATTCCTGTTCATCCAAATATCTGTGTTAGAGTTCACAGCGACCTTCACAGTTGCGTTGTTAAGCTCTTTCTTATATTCTACAGTATCATATGTACAATAACATCAGTTTAATGGATGACTAGATGGCCCGAGAGGAACAACTTCAACCCATATTTGATTAGATTCTATTACATGACGATTGTCCGAGCACATATGAAATGGAAAATTTGACTACAAAATAAATGGTTCAAGGGGATCTAGAATGTTGAATGTTAAAATGAAATATAACATGTACCCAATTGAGAAAATTCTTCCAACATCACCTTGATTGAAACATCACAACTTAGTGTCCTTGACCCATTTTCTTTACTTGAACCCTTTTCACCATTTTTTATATAAGGCTCATGTATGTGAGCTTGATAAGAGGCAACTTAAGATGAATCACCCCTACAAAGTTGATATTAAGAGCGTCTCTCAGACCCTTTTCACCATTATATAAGGCTCATGTATGTGAGCTTGATAAGAGGCAACATAAGATGAATCACCCCCTATAAAGATGTTATTAAGAGGGTTTCTCAAACTTTGTAGGCTGCAGGTAGCACCTTCTGGCTTTGGTTGCATTACGGCCATGGTGGAGTTGATTCATCTTTAAATATATTTGTAAAGTTGGTGATTTTTGTTGGAGAATCTAATTTTAACTGTTGATGTTTCTAATGTAATTTTATTTAATTCATTCGTAATCCTGTGAAGCTTAATCTTCTACTTCCCTTTTTTTCAATTTTCAATTATTGTTATGATATCAAAGCTAATTTGCATAAAACTCCTCGAAAGAGACACAACAGAAAAAGGTTGAAGCAGCATAGAGAAAAAACGTGCCTGCATAAGACTCTTTGAGAAAGCATCAGAGTTTGAAAACGCCTCCTCAGCACGAGAACGGAGAAGCCAATTAGCGCTAATCCAATGAAGGCCCGGGCGAAAAGAATTGAAGAAAGATTAGCTCAAAGTAGAGTTTTAAAAAATAAAAATTGTTTCGGAATAACGCACTGAGGCAATACAAGCAGAGACGCACACAGAACTCTTCAGATCCTCGTTAGCACTCTCAGATCCGCGTTAGTTCAGTCAAAGAGTTATTAACGCACCACTCCAAAGCAAAGACTCGCGTTAGTTCGAGTCACACGGATTCCTAACCAACGCGGGTCCGCAGCTAAAGCACCAACGTTAATGTGATTTACACAAGAAAATGAATACGAGGCATGCATGAGGGTCACTTCTTACTTACCTTAAAAAAAACATTCAAAGCATTCATTCAACGTATTTCATTTTCTACAAAGGAGTTTAAAAAGCTTTATATTAAGGATTTTTAAGGTTTTTAAAACGTAAGGAAGCTCATAAAAAAAGTTTTTGTTCATTAAAGTTTAAAAAAAAAAAAATATTAAATCAGAAAAGGAAAAAGCGGCAATTTTTTTAAGAGATTTTTTTTTAAAGAGATTTAAAAAAGGTGCACATTAGCATTTGAAGTTTTTTTTGGTTTAAAAGGATTTTTTTTTTTCGAAAAGGAAATTTAAAAATTTAAAAAGAGTATTGTTCAAATTGTGAAAGCCTTGTGAAAGTGTTGCTTTAGTAAAGAATTTTTGGAAGTAAGGTTTTTGTTTAGTATTTGTAGCCAAGCAACAACAACATTTTTATTGCATTTAGCTGCAATGTTTACAATTTGTGTTACTTGTTGAGTCAAACTGAGTCGACACTCAACAAATGAGGCTAAAATGACAGTAGGAGATGTTTGAGATATTTTTAGATATGGAAGAGAAAGGAAAAAAGACACCTTTGCATTAAAATGCATAAAAGAATCTGTCAATGACATCATTCTCCCTCTTATTTCAGATGCCAAGACAACCAAGGAGGCATGGGATATCCTTGAGAGGTGTTTTGGTGCAAGGGGGAGCATTGAAGTTGAAGATAAAGGTGGATCTATAGCAGTAGATCTACAACAAGATGAAAATTTTATTGAATTCCACTGTACTCCACCATAAGTGGATAATGTGTGTGAAGAAATTGTAGAAGCAATAGAGAAGGAGCGTGAAGATGCTTATGAACCCCATTGTACACAACTACAAGTGGACGAAAATTTGGTGATTCCAGCAACAGAGATTGTTGATGATGATTTGATGAATCCAACAACGGAGCTTGCTGATAACGATTTGGTGAATCCAACAACACAACTTGCTGATGATGACTTGGTGATACCAACAACAGAGCTTGCTGATGATGACTTGGTGATTCCAACAACACAACTTGCTGATGATGACTTGGTAATTCCAGCAACAGAGCTTGCTGATGATGACTTGGTGGTTCCAACGACAGAGCTTGTTGATGGTGACCTGGTGATTCTAGCAACAGAGCTTGTTGATGATGATATTGTGAATCCAGCAACAACTTGATGATGGAAATTTGATGATTCTAGCAACAGGAATTGTTGATGATGATATGGTGAATCCAACAACTGAGTTTGATGATGAGAGTAAAAATACTATGGTAAATCTAGTGATTAATATTGCTGATGTAGACTTTGATAGAGAATTTTTGGCTAATGATGATTGGTTGCAAATGATGCAACAGAAAAATCATATAGACATGATGTTATTCAGTGATAAAAGCCCACTTCAGTCAGTGGAAGAAAAATTGTTTGCAGTAGCACAGGTTAGTGAAAAAGAGAAAAAGACAGAGATAGAGACAATGATAGAGGAAGATGCAAATAAGGAAGCCCACAAAGAGAAAACAGAGACAAAGAAATAAGTTTGCAAAGGGAAAGAAGAAACATAGATAGAGGCAGAAGCAGAGAAGGAAGCACAACAGGAGAAAGTTTCCATAGCAAAGAAGAAGGAACAAAACCAAGAGGCAAAGATAAAGACAGAGATAGAAACATAGATAAAGACAGATGCAAAGAAAAAAGTCTGTAAAGGGAAAGCAAAAACATAGATAGAGGAGGAAGAAGATAAGGAAGCACAACAAAAGAAAGTTTCCATAGCAGAGTAGAAGGAACAAAACCAAGAGACAAAGATAAATACAGAGACAGAAACAGAGATAAATACATATGCAAATAAATAAGTCTGCAAAGGGAAAGAAGAAAAAAGGATAGAGGTAGAAGCAAAGAAGGAAGCTCAATAGAAGAAAGTTTCCATTGCAGAGCAGAAGGAACAAAACCAATGTGGTTTTGGAGATGTTTTTACGCTTACCATTGATTTCCAATGTGCAGGTAAAAAAACTGATTATGAAGAGGACTTAAAGTTCCTTGAAACATGGATTGCAACAACATGTCTTGATGAGGTCTACAAAGAATTTGTAGATATGAATGTTGAAGACAACATGCATGATGAAAACGTGAATGGAATTTTCAGGTATTGGAGCTTTGAGGAGATAAAATATTATTCACATCTCATGTTGCAGCAGATTGATAATGAAAAGTGCTCTACAAAAGACAATATCTGGCAACAACCCACATACAAGTCAATTCTTAAAGAAGTACAGGACATGCATAGATAACTTGGAACAATAGAAGACCTGCACCAGCAAATGAAGAAACATAGGTTTGAAGTATAAAACAAGAAGAAAATGTTGAAACAATTTAGAGGTTATAGAATCTGGAAGAAGAGAAGAAGAAAACTAAATCTAGTTGAAGTCAAATTGTAAGCCTCACTGAGACATAGACCAGCAGGTATATTAATTATTTTTTTATGTGATTGTAATTAAGGGGGAGTGTTGGAGAATATAATTCCAACCACCTGCTAGGTGTCGAAACCGTCCATCTAAGTGTCCTAGTTCAGTTTCATTTAGTATAGTTTTCGTTGAATCTCATTGCAATCATTTAATGTTGATGTCTGCAATGTAATCTTATTTAATTCATTCGTAATATTGAGAAGAGAAATCCTTTGCTCAACTTCTTTTCATTTTTCAATTATTGTCACTTTCCATGTTATGGGCTTCATCAAATATGAATGTTGTATTCTCTCACCCAATTTTATTGTGAATAATCTAGATTGCTCTTGGCAATATTATAACCAAACTCCATTTCTTTCCCTAAGATGGGAGAAAATATTTCTATGTTTTTCTAGGGACCAATAATCATCTCTTTTAAAAAATTCTCAACTTTTATTTGTTATCTGAGTAGATATTATCTCCCATCCAAATGAAAAGTTGTGGGTTGAATTGTAAAAATACATTTCAAGTTGGCCTCGCGATCAAGTGGTCCATGATAAGGAGAGCGAGTCTTATCGGCATGCTTTTTTTTGGTTTTATATAATAAGAGAAATAGATGGATGAAGCTATAATCATATTATGATAAAATGACACAATTTTTTTTTTCTTTTTATGAGGTCGTCCATAACATTTTATTTGACAGTTTAATACACTCTTAGCTATGCCAAGGGGTTCCACTCTTGGCTGATTTATGTGCCAACCATCTTCTAGAACATGCTCTATCTGCGGTCTACAAATTTGAGACTATAAAACACAATTAGAAACTAATGACATATGATGTTGATCAGTGGATTGTGATAGTAGCATTACTGCCTCATCTATGGATAAAGAATATTGATGACGTTTTGATTCTCCTATTTGAAAATAATATGACTTCAAACTTGGAATTTCACATTGATGGAACAAAGATATAAATAATTTGTGAGCCTCCACTTTTGGCTCCACCAGTTCATGATATATTGGTTTATTGAAGACTATTACCTTTATCACAAAACTTGGGATCCTTTTGTGGACCGGATTTGGCATTGGTGTGAATTGTAAAATTCACTTCGAAGACTAGTTAGATGCATATTCTATGTAAACATTTTAAAGATTAAAAACCATATATCCCGGGCAAGTAAAATAAATTATCCATATAAAACTGCCATATTTATAACACATATTTATCCATATAACATTTCCATAATACCTACCATGCCATATTTATACGAACATAGATGTGAGAGATAGGTGTGCCACAGGTGTGCAAAAGTGCTATAAGGTGTGGAAGTGTGGATTGCAAGACTGGAGTGCAAAATTTGAATGTTTGAGGCGAGAAATTTTTTGTGTGCCAAGACAAGCAATGTTGAAAAATACTATTGTCAACATCTTCCAACCAAAAAAGTGTGTCACTTACACCAACATACAAGTAAAACATTTCAAGGAGTTTGAGATTTTCAAAGTTGAGTAGGAAAATAGAAGCTAGTTGTTCAAGGACACAAAAATGTGACAAAAAAGATCAAATGATTTTAAATGTGAAAGAAGCGAAGCCTTCAAGGATCCACATATGGACAAGCTAGTACGCTTAGAATGAAAAGGAAATAATAGAAGTTGAATAAATTCATAGGCATGACAAGGATTTTTTTAAGGTATAATCCTCCATAAAAGAAAATAAAGGTTAGATCAAGAGAGCCCCGTGAAGATGCGTGCATGAGGAAACTATTTTTTTCTTGCTTTCCTGTAGTCATCAAAGCATTGATATGTCAATGATAATAAATGCATAAACATCTTCTCCTTGTTATCGTTCATTCATGCAAGCTTGAGTGAGGTAGATTCAACTTCTCCATTTTGGGTAATGATGACAAAAAGCTAGCTAAAAAAAGAGAATACAACTGATAAATATTGAAAGCATAATTAAGAAAAGAAAAATATGAGATAAAAGTGTGACTAAACAATAAAGAAATAAAGCACAAAAATTTTAAAACATAAATAATTTAAGGGAAAAAGGCATTGATCAAAATGATACACCAAAGCAAGCAAAATAAAGTAAGAAAATAAGATTTTTTGAATTCTTAATTTGTTTTATTTATTAACTTTTAAAATTTTATTTATATACATAAGAGGAACTATAGCATGCACTTACATTTATATCAGGTGAAATTAGCGTAGAGAAAAAGATATTGAACTTTTCATGTAGGGTTCATGACTTGGAGGGTGACAATTAAGAAAAGATGAATGTCATGCTAACCAACATGTGCATGATGTGATGGAAAAGGCTTGATAAGAATTCAAAATAACTTCTTTCTAGATTGAATAACCTACCAACCAATAATTGTGGGTTTTCATACCATACTTGAAATATCAAAAGATTCTTCCACACCATGACCAAGGCTCACATCAAGACATACATCAACACAATTTGGAACATTCTTTGCCTTACAAGCAAAGGAATCCATGCATGCATTAGAATTTTGAAATCTAAACTCTTCATATTCAACCTATTAAAGTAACAAAGCATCTGTAAGATCAAAAGTAAAGACTTATTTCTCAAGTTCATTATAGAAAAAATCATCATACATATGGAGAAAGCACTTTCCATAGTCAAGGATCAACCTTTCGTCATCATAATTATCATTGATAACATTATTTACAAGGTAGAGAAGGTCAAAATCCATTTGGGGATCAACATCATCGCATGTGCATGCATGAGAGGTCAAAGGGAAGTCATAGTTTTGAGGTTGAATTCGATCATCACCGATTGTAAAAGCATTAAAATCAGGGAAAGTAAGGTGGTCATTAAGTGTAAACACTGACTTTAAATATGATCCTCAATATGGCACATGTGACCCTACATATTTTGAATAATAGGAATCAAAGAAGAAGGAACATAAATTTCATTATAAAATTCAAAGGAGAAGCATGTTCTATGGGTTTTTTCTTTGTAATCTAGGAAAGTGATTAAGGCTTGGTCAAAGATTTGAACATTATTTCCCTCCAAATTCCAATGAAAAAGGGGAGGTCGCATATCATAGTAATGCAAATAGCCAGCCAAGTTTGTAGGTCACACTAATGTAGGAATAAGATTATAATTCTTGATGGACCTAAGATTAAAAGTTGAAATGCTTTCATCTTTTTCTAAGTGCAATTGATTGAAATTCCTAAGGTGATCATAGGGATATTCCATATTTCTAAAGGTTGAAGTCAAAGAATAAGTGAGCTCATGCTAGGTAGAGTGGCATTCATTTGACAGATCGAAAAACATTGAAGAAACATATATGTGGAGGGATTTTGAAAACAAAAGCATGCAACTATTGTTTTCATTGACTCCGAGGATAAAACACACATTATGGAATTCACAAAAATGCTCATTTATGGTAACGGTTCCGTGAGCATGAAACAAGGGAAAATATTTAAGATTGTGAGGTAAGGGCCTAACTAAATGTATAATCTTCAATGGCGAAGGTGTAATCCAAGGGTATGGGTTTTTTTCTTCTTCCCAGGAAAATATTTCATGGTGATAGACTATTTTATTAGGGTTATAAGAAGAAATGGTCAACATGTAATGGTAGGGAAAGAAATATTTAATCACATCGATAAGGTAATTAAAGAAAAATGAAATGAAAAATAAAAAAGTGCATAATTAATCACTCCCAGTATGGTTTCTAGATGATGTTGATGTTTGAAATTGTGCCACTATGGCATCAACAAATTGAACCTTTGAGTGGCTAGTGAGAAGAAAATGGGAGTATTTCTAGGGGTTTAAAGCCTCAGAGGAAGAACTGAATCCACGCTAAGGTTAATGCAACTCAATCCTCACGTCTTATTCAAGAGAATCACAACTCATGAGGAAAAATATTACATGTTTCGATCTTGATGAAAGAAAGAAAATAAAAGAATAAAACAACTAACTTTCCAATGTAAATGCAAGAAAAAAGAAATTGCATCTCTCCATGCAAGAAAACAAAATAATAAGGTAAAAAATTCAATCGTTAAAGTCGAGACACTGATAGATAACGATATTATTTAAAGGTAGATTCTCTTATAGCATTAGTAACGCCTTGTCTTTGTATTTTCAAAATTGGAAAAACATATTTGGTGAATTGTAGACTAAATACAAATGCAATTAAATCCTTAAAAAAAATATTTAAAGCATAAAATATAACATGAAAATAAATAGTTGTACAAAGAAATCGAGTGACACATTTATATAAGAGTTGAATGAGATGGAAGCATTGTAATTAAAAAAAAACAAGTTTCCACAAGAAACGATGAAACGAGATGTAGAAAAAAAAAGCTTCTTTATTATTGCTTCGAGAATTCTAATACATGGCTCTACAAATTAGGATGGTAAATTCCTATAGGAAGGAGAATTAACCGAAGCCAAATTTAAATGAATTTTTGGCTAGAAGTATGACATTGCTCCTGCAAATCCATAGTGTGATCAATATCAATGAAATGATAAATAGTTGTGGAAAAATGTAGAGAAACAAAATTAATACCTTGATATTTGCATTACTTTATAGATATACACCTTTCACTTCATTGGATGCACTCGAGAGGGTGGCCAGTAATAAAAAAAATATTCATCAAGTTCTATAAAAATATATGCAAGAAAATAATTTAAGAATAAGGAAATTAAAGCCTCTCAAACTAGCAAAGCCCCTCCCTTACTATTTCAACAATGTTTTAGTGTAAAAATTATGAAATATCGTGAATTGAATGGTTTCCTTCTCTTATAGAGTCTAATGTTTTTGATCAATGGTCTGGGTCTTTATTAGTCCTTGCTGAAGGCTTATAGGGACTATCACGATCTAGTAGTTTTTAGTGCGATTTTTTGAAGACTTTTATGGTGGCTTTTTATAGTGTAGTTTCTCTAAAATCCAGCATGAATTTATTGAAAAGAAAGGTTTGATTGCTAACTTAGCACAATCGAAGTGCCTTAAGGGTTTTTGAGGGTGCTGAATCCATATATAGAGTCAAAAAACCAGTTTAAATAATAAAAACCAAGATTTTACCTCAAACTTTCTGTGATTGTCATTAAAACTTAGGATAACCTGCACAGAAGAGTTTTAAACATTTGTGAATTTGAACTAATGCTAACTTGAAATTAACATTAGTTTGAAACATTTAATGTAAACAATTTTTATACACATCTATGGAGGGGTGAATTTGTTTTTATATAAAGTTTTGGTGGCGTGCGCTGGGGCTCAACACCTGTTTCATTTATGCAGGACACCTGCATCTTCTGTTGTCTACTGCCTCAACACCTGCATCTTGCCTTCGCTCTGCAAGAAATATTTTCAAAGCCTTAAGATAGATTTTGATAGGTTGAAGCATTTTCACAGCCTTAAGATATATTTTGACAGGTTGAAGCATTTCACAGCCTGAAGTGCATTGCATTGTATTGTATTTTGATTGTATTCTCACTAGATTTTCACAGGTTGAATCACAGGTTGAAGCTTTTCACAACCTGAAGTGCATTGTATTGTCTTTTGAACTGTATACTGTATTGATCTCACTCTTCAGGAAAGTCTTCAGAGCTTAAATTCCATTCTACAGTAGCTCTGCAAGGTGGGAAAGGTCTTCATAGCATACCTATAAGCATATATACCAGCAACAAAGCTATTGGTTTCATGAGCAAGGGGAAACATCTCAGTACTAAAAGAAAGCTCGATTTCGGTGTGGAAAAGACGGATATGTAAAGCTCAATTTCGGTGCGGAGATGTGGGACGAACGGGAAGTTCTGAGGATAGATGTTGTGCTTCTCATCTTTGACTCAACTCATATTTGATCTGGTACAGGTCGGTCTTCAATATATATTTCTGGTCTTTCACTATATATTTCTAAGCTTCTTGCTATAATCCTCAAGACTTCATGTTGTAGCCTTTCTCCATTCTTACATCTATTACACCATTGTTTTCTACATTTTTATTACAACTATTCTTTGAGCCAGTCTTACACTTGCAGTAAATATCTTCGCACATAAGCAATTAGACTTTTTAAAAGGAAATTTGATACAATTTATGAAAGTCTATGATGGGAGAGTATGTCCCCCTTTCAGCTACGCCGCCAAGCTGTGCTTTCCAGCATCCAGGAATATTTGTTTAGAAAGCCGAAGGGATTAGATACGATGTAAGACTAACAAACCATGTGAGGAGGAGGCTATTACAATTGCATTGCTGTGCTTTTTGGCATATTGCAGTGGAAACTATAATAATCTGGAAAAAAATATTTTCTTGCCATAATTGGCATTATTGCATTATTAATACTTCCCAATTTCTCGTTTGACTTGCCCAGAAGGGACTACAGCTGCCTCCAGCCCTTGTTTAGGTATTGGTTGGACAGTTGCACCTATATAAATACTTTGGCAATTTTTTTATTTTTCTTTAAACCTAGTGTAACACGTAATATGTTATGACAACCAAAGTGGCATCTGACTTCGTATTATTTTGTTTAAATCATCGTCACATAGTATAATAACACCATAATGATGTCGGTGATGAGTGACACATCCCACTGCCTAATTCACAACTCTTGCTACCTACTAGACATACCATTCCTCCTCACATGTCAATGCCTTTGCATCCCTGGTTCCTGGTTTGTAGTTGAGCTTGTTCATCCAAATATTTACATTTGAGTTGACTACGAAATTCAAACTTTTGTTGCTAAGTCTTTTCTTACATTCTACACCTTCACTTGTACGATAACATGAGTTAAATGGATGACCAGATGGTCTAGGAGGGACAACTCTAACCCATATTCGATTGGAATCTATGATGAGAATTCTCTGGGTGGACATCAAAAGGATAATTTAATTGCAAAACAAATGATTCAAGGGGAGCTAAGGGGAGCTAGAGTGGTGGATGTTAAAATGATACACCACACACCCAATCGAGCAAATTCTTGCATGACTATCCCTCGATTGAAACATAATCTACAATTGGTGATAATGACAAAGTTGAACATTAAGTTAAAGGGTAACCATTTCCCCTTGAAGAAATAATTTTCATAACTTATTTATTTAAATTAATAGTCAATAATTTGTTCAATAATAATTTTTATCATAATGATTTGGATTAATTTTATTTTATTTGTAAAATAATTTATTTATTTAATTATATTATATTATTAAGAAAATTTATAATATAATAAATTAATATTTATATATGAAGTAATGTATTTGGTCCGTCAATTAAAATTAATTATAAAATAATACTTAAATAGAAAGATACAATTATAACTATTAAATTAAATTATGAACATACATGACAAAGATTGAGGGATATGGGCAGAGATTCGAACCCATAACCTATTTTAGGGTTTTTCAAGCAAGCATCACTATTGAACATAGAGGGTGCCCCCATGAGGGGGTATGCAATCCCTCTGTTAGCAGCATTGTAGAGGGAAGAAATCATAGGCAAGAAAATCAAAGCCCTGATAACCCCGCTTAGACAAGGAATAATTAGCAATTTCGAGCATTAACAAAGGATTAAGGGTAGGAAGAAAAAAACCGTAAAATAAAATTCTAATAGAAGATAAAAACCATAAAATAGAATTCTAATAGAAGATAAAAACCATCAAATAAAAAACTCAAAGATTAGAACATTCTATAGTTTGGAAACATATAGGAAAACAAAAGAATGATATAAAAAGAAATGATTATAGTTCAACAAGAAATTATAGAAAAAGGAATAACTGAGGAATTATAAATGAAATAAACAAACATAAAAATGTATATGGAATAAAGACTGAAATGAGAAGAAACTTAATGGAGACAAAATTAGAGGGTTCAATGGACAAAGGAGGGAGAAAGAAACACAAATTTTTTCCACCAATCCATGATTCATCACAGGAAAAAAAACAGGATCATCGGCCTAAAAAATGATGAAAATAAAAAAATGGAAGGGCATGAAAACATAACACAGGAACTCAATCATTACATTGAAAATTTACTTATAGAACCCAGTAGAGACAAGAGTCAATCCATAGGAAATATAATTTTTGATATCCCAAACTTAATCACCCAAGAATAAAATGAGTTTTTGATGATGAAAATCACACCTAAAGAAGTAGAAGAACTATCTATAGAGATTCCCAAGAATAAAGCATCATGTTCATATGATTTCATGGTGGAGTTGTTTCAAGGTTGTTGGGATATAATAGGAAATTATGTGGTTCGATTATTATAGGAATCCAAAAGGTCTACATCATGACAAATATCTCTAGATGACACCTTCATAACCCTCATCCCCAAGAATTATCAGGATGAAACCATTTCATACTTCAGGGCCATCACCTTCTTCAATGTCACTTATAAGATAATCTCCAAAATAATATCCAACAGACTCAAACCTCTCCTTCCCCTGATAAATTTTCAAAAGAAATTGAGATATGTGGAAGGGAGGAAAATTATGAAAAATATTGTAACTTATCATGAAAAAATTTGCTCCCTTTTTATCAACGCCACTGGAAACATGATCATCAAATAAGATATGATTTCAACAAACAAAGCTGGAAATACATAGCTCATATGATGAGATCCTGTGGCTTTACACAATATTGGATTTCATGGGTTACAAATCTCATTTCCAGATTTTTTTTCCATCCTTATAAATGGGTCACCCTCACCCACTTTCATTTCCTTGTAGGATACAAGAAAAGGTGATATGAGCTCCCCTTACATCTTCTTCCTAATAGTAGAAGGTATTGGCGGGTCCATCAGTCATGTAGCCACTTTTGGTTCACATAAAAGACATTCCTAATTTCCCCAACTATCCTCCCTTCACCCATTAATAGTTCATAGATGATACTCTTCTTATGGGGAAACCATCCATTAAAGAATCTTCAACTTTCAAAGCAATTATATCAAAATTTTCTAATGCATTTCGAACTAATGTCAATATTTCTAAATGAAATTTTTTTTCTCTTCAAAACGTACTTACTTATCCAAGCCAACATCTCCAAATTTCTTGGCATTCAATGAAGCTCCCTTTCATCCAAATACCTTGGTGTTACCCTTGTTAAAAACCCTTTGAGAGTTCAAGTATGGGAAGACATTAATCTAAAACTAGAGAGCAAGCTCACTTGTTGGAGCTTTAAATCCCTTCATTTGGATAGGAGACTCATCCTTATCAAATTTTGTATATAATCCATTCCCTTATATCACATATCTACTCTTGCTACTCCTAAAGCCATCCTAAAAAAAGTTAGACCCATACATAAATCCTTCCTTTGAGAAGGAGTAAAACAAGAGAATAAATGGGCTTTGGTTGCATGGGAAAAACAATGAAAGAAAAAAATAGCAGGAGGGATGGGAAATAGGGATCCAGAAACCTTGAGCCAAGCAATGGGAGAAAATATTGTTGCATATGCATCCACAATCTAGAAGCCTTGTGGATCAAAATCTAGTAAAAACAATATGTCCCAGAGATTGGAAACACTCAAATTATAAGATTGTAGGGATAATTAAAAGGCTTGTATTTATAGAACTAATCTTGGAACAACAAGGAGATCTTACAGGACCACAACTTCTAGGTAATTCTTAGTGAAAACCTTGCAACATTATAGAAATACTCTTGGAAACAATGGCCAAAGCTATAACAAAAAGAAGATATAAAAAAAATAAAATTTGACCTACAACAATAGGGGAAAATTCTAGTAAGGGAGTATTGGAAACCAATAATAGAAAAAACTCGATGTAGCAATGGGAGAAAATAAGAGAAGGTATCCTGAACAATAACGTGGATTCATATCAAGCCCTAGAAAAGAAATTGGAACACATAAAAATTAAAAGTCTCAATAGGGGTGAAATTCTCAGGTGGGGGAAAAAACACAAAGAAAAATTTAATCTCAAAGAAGAATATAACATACTTGCAGGCACAATAGAACAAATTGAGGGAGAAAATTGAAGAATTTTTCTCAAGTGCAACTATGTACCAAAAAAAATGTTCATATAACATAAAAAACTAATGTGGGACAAATTACAATAAAGAGTATTTCAATGTCCAACATAATTTCATCTTTTTTGTTTGAATATAGAAATGATGGAACACCTATTAAATGACTGTCAAATTTCCTCACGAATATGGTAATGTGTGAAGAACAGGAATAAAACTAGTAGAAAATCCATGCTTTAGGAATGGAGATATGCACCATTCAAGAACAAAATCATAAACAGAACATCGAATCTCTTCCCTAGATTCATATTTTGGGAAATATGGAAAGAATATAATGAAGAAATTTCAAAAGAATCAAAGAGGATATGAACCATGTATTGCGAAAATCATCACGAAATTCAAAGAAACAATTCTAGTCAACCTATGGACCACTCAAGGTTGTGACTGTGAGGAAAAATAATCATATAAATTTAGACTCTTAGGTTTGAACATGTCAATTGCAGTAAACCAATCCCATATCAACCCATGTAGCCAATAAATCCCCAACCGATGGAAACCCACATTGCATGGATTCATCAAATTAAACTTTGATGATGCCTCTAAATGAAATACTATACCAACCCATTACAGAGGATTATTTTGGAATGGGAAGGGTAAAATAAAAAATGTATATGCTAGGTACCTTGGTGATAATACCAATAGTGGTACAAAACTATATGTTGTGGAGTAAGGAATCAAAATAACTAGCAAGCTAAACATATAAAAACTCATACTATATGGGGAACCTAAAACTATTATCAATATCATCAAGAAAATAAAAATGACTCCAAACTAGCCAAATTCATAAAAAAATGGTGACTACTATATGTGTTGGAGAATATATTCAAGCAAGACACAAAATTCAATGTCTTCATTCCCCATCATATCTTAAGGAGTGGAAATAAACTGGTAGGGGAGTTAGAAAATATGGGAGTTGATAGTAAAATTGAGGTTTTGGATTCAAATTGGATGCATTTGAATTTAAAAAAAGTGAAATGAAATAGCAAAGAAACGCTTCATTCCCCATGGGGGGTTCCGTTTTTCCACGCCTTATAATTCAAGAGATGATGGTACCACAAAATAATGAGAGGAAGTAGGCTAACTCCACTTTCTAGCCTGCATGGCCACCCCACCGCCATACAAGATCAAACAAAAATGGAAAGTCGTTGTTTGCAACTCCAAAATACATAAGAAGCATGTGAATAATTCAAAAAGTACAATAGTGTGATGGTTTTTACATTTAAGGAGATATGGATTCAATATGGAGGAATATAAGTTGGTACAAGCCCATCATGCAAAGAAATGGATAGAAAGCAAGATCTCAATGAGTAGCCAGTGTTTCAATTCACTTATAGTAAAATAATCATGGAAGAATCAATCGATCGTCACGACTCTAGTCTTTCAACACCATCTGATGGATCAACTCAGAAAAAAGGCCACGATTATTTCCATCCATCTCAAAAGCCATAGATTTCCTTCACTTCTAAGCATCAATCCTCTCTGCAATATATACTATTTCAAGTTTGAGTTCTTTATGCTTTTATCCTACAATTCCATTTTGATTTTGCAGTGTTTTTTGTCTATTACTTTGTCATTTATGAACCCCTTCAAATTTTGGACCTCTGTCCCTTTCCTTGGTATTGTGTATATGGGTTATTTATTTTTGCATGTAACTATCTGAATTTCTCCCCATTTCATTATTTCTTCCTTGTTTATAGCTAGTACTATCTCTGGTTCTCCCTCTTGTTTATGTCTAACCTTTTATACTGTAATTCCCCATTTTGGTATATTCATCCTTTTCCCAGTCCTCTTTTGTCTCCCCCTACTAATTTCTCTCTATTATGTCTCATCCCTCCAACCTTTGTTTCATTTGTTGATACCCCTTCCCAAATATGGTAAACTGTCATATTTTTGGGCCCTCCCTCTGTGGTGGAAGAGGAATAGCCATGCCTTCCCCCTCCCTTGACTTTAGTCCCCCAACCTTTTATGACATCACACATAAACCTCTTCCAGGGAAGCCATGAAGAGATACAATGATGCCATCCCTAAATCTATCTAGAGAGTATTATATGACATAGAGGAACATGTCAATAAGGACGCCATCCCTAAATATATCTAGAGAGTATTATATGACATAGAGGAACAAGTCAACCAATCCTAATGTTTCATCCTAGATACACTGTTGGAAAGAGAGACCAAATATTATAACGATGATGTTGGAAACTCCACTGGAGCTAGGGAAGTTTCTTACATGAAGACTATCAACCTATACTGACATATGAATAATCTCATGAGAAGAGTTCCTATAAAAAAGTTTAACACTCAATAGGAAATTATCATTTATATGGTTGAGCATGGAAGAATTGGACATAATTAATAGGAAAATCGTGCTTCTCACTAAGTGAATCACATCAATAGACCCCTCTGGATTAGATATAGATGTTGATCCATAACCACCTGATTAAATGTAAATTCCAACTAAATGATAGGATACATGGCTCATACTCATGCTCATAATATAATTTCTAGCATGGAAGCAATATCTTTTAGATTATGTATTATTTTCCTTACAAATATTTTTACTTATTTTTCTTGTCACTTTAGCATATAAAAAAAATATCAAAAATCTTAAATTATGACAGACAATTGCTAATGAAATTTAAATAATATTAAATACCACATAAATGTATAAATTATGAATAATCTAAATGTTATGTAACTTTAATAAACACGTCATATATAGAAGGAGAGGGAAATTGAATTTGAATTATATTGATTGTATTTTTTTAATTTTGGTATTCAAGTTGATACAATGGTATATATTGTTGTAATTATAAAGTTTGATTTATTTTAAGGGCTACAAACATAGCATGAATGGTTTCCATATTCCTCGTGATTTAGTGTTGTATAGAGGATAATAAGTTCAATTGATATAAATATTTTCACTTTTAAATATTAGGGTTGCACGGCCTGGCCACCCCATGCAAGAGCATGTGAACTTATTACCCATGGCATTCAATGGATTTCCATTATCCATTTTTTCTTCCTCTTTTTCATTAATATTCTGATGGGAAGTTATGTTGTATTTGGTTTTTCCCCATATTGTAGATGTGAATATTTTCATGGAAACCATTAAGTAATAATCTAGTGAATGGAGATAGCTTAGCCTTAAAATGTTGTAATCCTCAACATTCCTCTGTGTCTGCATCACCTGTCTCTAGATTTTGGGTGGTAGAGGCCTAGGAATTCCTGTACATCAAAATTTCCTTAAAGTTCATAAGGATTTATAATGAGAATTTTTAGGTGCTAGCTAATTTTTTATCAATGGGAAGAGTTGTTCTAGCGTTCGCAATTGTTACCACATTCTTTAGGTGGTGGTGTCTCCCTTCATGCTGCATTAGTGGTAGAGTGGGATTGCGCTATGAGGTATGATGGTTTAAAGTCTCAAGATTTCTTTTCTAGTTATGTCGAGTCATATTCTAGTGGCGAGTACCATGGGATTCCAACTAGTATTTTAGATGTGTCTCTTTCTTAGAGCTATGGGTTTGGCTTTATGAATTTTTATAGGAGACGGGATTGCAATTTGGTTGTATTGTGTAGTGTGCGTGATTTAGATGCGTATTTCTATATATACACTAGGGCCACCTATTTTATCTTGTCTCCCTCTGCTTGTCTTGAACCTTGGGTTGACACATTTAATCTCCTTTTCCACTTTCCATGGGGTGTGGAGCCTAATTAAATTCATGATTCAAAGGTCCTATTTTAGTCGGATATATACCCTCAGAAGGCTGTACATCCCTCCACACAGGAGGGTGCAGGGGGGTTTTCCACCCCAGCTGGTGGGTCCAAGGGCTAGCGAACCCTCAACGGGGGTCCAGGGGCATCACCACCTAAGTTAAAAATAGATGAAAAATTTCCTTGTAAAATATTGTAATTTCGTAGTCAATCAACATCATTCATTAGGAGGATGATCTAATGGTAAAAGTTATGTTAATTTATGGTTTTTTTCTTAGCATGAAACCCTTAGTTTATATGAGGGAAGTGTATTGTGGTTGTGTATTATTATTATGAGCAAAGAGGACATAAGAGACTGCATGAGAGTGAAAAATAAATTAACATATATGTTGTAGGTTGTATCTCTTCATTTTCCTAGATAATATAAAAGGAAGGACTCATTGTTTCTCTATGGATGTAGACCAAATTGGGTGAACCACTTATATACGTGTCTCTCTTTTTTTTATGAATTTATTTATTTGTGTTTACACAATACGTTATGTGATTCATTTCTCCATTAATTAATTTCTGAGAACTTGTATCAGATCCAAAGGTCTATTTTGATGATAAACTCGTAGGAGTGAAGGGTTCCTGGTTCGAGTTGGAGAAATGTTAGAATATTGTAGGTTTAGGGTTGAGAAATTTAACATCCAAAACTATGAGCTGTGAAAGATGAAAATGGAAGATTATATGTATCAGAAATATATGTACCTACCATTGAGCGGAAAAAAGAATAATTCGATGAGTATGGAAAACAAATAATGGGATCTTCTCGATACAAAGGAACTAGGAATAACACGGTTGTGTCTGGCAGCATTGGTGGCATTTACTATTTATAAGAAAACAAAAACATAAGGTTTAATGAAGACATTGGCCAAACTATATGAAAAAACCTTAGCCTCAAATAAGGTATTTCTTATGAAGTGTCTACTAAATATGAAGATTTTAGAAGGTGGATATGTTGCTGATAATTTAAATGAATTTAACACGGTTACCAGTCAGTTAAATTTTGTAGGGGTAAATTTTGATGATAAAGTTAGGGCTTTGTTATTTTTGTGCTCATTACGAGAAAGTGTGAATGGATTAGTTATGGCCATTAGTAACTTTGTCTCTAGATCTAGTAATTTAAATTTTTGAAATGTTGTTGGTTCCACCCTTAGCAAGGAAATGCCACAGAAAATGTCTAGTGATACGTCAAGGAATGCTTTGATTAGAGAGAGTAGTGGAAGAAAAATGGAAAGAGGAAGGAGCTCAGTAAATTTTAGTAATTTAATAAAAGGAAGATCCAAATCTAGATCAGGGATAGTGTGATGGAAATGCAGGAAGAAAGAACACCTCAATAAAGGATACAAATATCAGAAGGGAAAAGAGGGAGATGGACAACAATAGAAAATCACAAAGTGAATGTGGTAGGTGATGTGTTGCAAGATGCTTTGATTCTTTCATTAGAGAATATTATTGATGCATGGGTGGTAGTTTCAGGATCCTCATTCCATGCCACATCTGATAGGAAACATTTTCATGACAATGTTCAAGGAGATTTTGACAGGTTCAACTGGGTGATGATAAACCCTCTAAAATATTTAGAATGGGTAAGGATTTTATAAAGAAAAAATATGGAAACCAATGGCTACTAAAGGAGCTAAGGCATGTTCCAGATATGAATAAAAATATAATTTCAATAGGGTAGTTAGGTGGTGCAGGTTGTGTAACTACATTCATAGACAAAACTTGGAAGGTCACTAAATGAGCCCTCATAATAAAAAAAGGAGAAAAGGTTGGTACTTTGTATTTATGCAATGGTATTTCTAATTATCTTTATTCTTCAACCTCCACAACAGTAGATATGACATTGTGGCATCATAATCTTGGGCATATGAGTGAGAAAGGGATGTAGATTCTTCACTCAAGAAATTTGTTTCCAGGTTTGAAGCATGTTGATTGGGATTTAAAAAAAAATTATGTTTATGGAAAACAAGAGAGAGTCAGATTTCTTAGATTTGGGAATGAAAATAAGAGAGAAAAATTAGAGCTTGTGCATACAAATGTATGGGTAACTTCTCAAGAATCATCTCTCTATGTCTCGTGCTATTATGTTACTTTTATTGATGATGCAACTAGGAAAACTTGGATTTATTGTATTTGAGATAAATATGATGTATTTGATACTTTCAAGGAATGGAAAGCTTTGGTTAAGAATGAGATAGGAAATAATTTGAAGTGTCTCAAATTAGATAATGGAGGTGAATACTTCAACAAAGAGTTTGATAACTACTTTCCAGAGCATGGAATTCATAGAGAGAAGACAGTTCTAGGAACACCACAGGAAAATGGTGTGTCAAAAAGGATGAAAATGACAATCATGGAGCGTTCAAGGTGCATGATATTGCACGTAGGATTTACCTTAAAATTTTTGGCAGAAGTTGTAGATATTATTTTTTATCTAATAAAAAGAGGGCCTTCAAATTCCTTGGATGGTGGTATTCTAGAGGAGGCCTAAAGAGGTAAAAAGGTAAACTACTCAATTTTAAATACTTTTAGCTTCGAAGCTGTTAGCACTGATATTTGCATCCCACCCATCCCGCCTTATTTTAGTCTTCTTTCACATCATCTCCATCATTATCGTTGAACTCGCTTCGTTTTTTACTATTTTCACCTTTTTCCCCAATATCCAAACATTTCATTTCATTAGTTAACTTATCCAAGTTATTACCAAAACCCAAAATTCATTTAATATATAGCCTAAACTATATTTAAAACCCATATTTTAATGCTTTGAATCCAATTTAACCCCCAAAACCCACATACATAACCTTTCGGAACTTATTACTTTATAAAACCACTTATATTAAAATCTAAATTTTTAATGTTATAAGCTCTGCCTACCCATCGAGAAGCCGTGTTATATAACATTATACCATAAACATTACCATATTATATATTACATATCCTATATATAACAAACCATCGCTTAAAACCTTTGGTAGGACCCGTTACCTTTATCGCATATCGGCAATCACATGCTTTGTTACCATATTCGTTGGTTATCGCTCCCAAATTCCAATGTGATATTAAGTGGGACCCTTCTGCCGCGCCACCTCCTCCTCCATCACCTTTTCGCATATTGGCCATCACAAAAAATTATTACAAAATTTATGTGCTATCACTCCAAAACGTCGATGCGATATTAAGTGGGACCCTTCTTCTGTGTCACCTCCTCATCCATCGCCTTTTCTCATATCGGTCATCACAATAAATCGTTACAACATTCATGTGCTATCACTCCAAAAAGCCGATGCAATATTATGTGGGACCCTTACCTTCCTACCTCCATGTCACTCCCATTGCATATCGCATATATTACTGCCAAAAATTCATATATATCCATATCCAAATGTGATTTTCAATCCCTGATAACCCTGATCCCCTGGTTGCAATATTAGATAAGCCCCCTTCGCCGATCTGCGATAATATTTGACCCCAAGTTGCGAAAGCCTTTGACTTTGCGATTTGTGATATCACAAATTTAAAATCGTAATTATTACCCCATGTTTCTGATATTAATAATTATTCCTGATTTACAATTTGAAATTGGCCCACCATTACCTACTTATGTCACCTGCCTTTTCAAATATCACAAATTTTATGTGCCAAGACCATTGCTATACGCTCCAGCTCTTGCGATTGCGATATTCTTCTCTGTCTTGTATTTAATATTTCTTCCATTCCACCGCTATACTATGCTAACCTCTTCTCCACGCCTTTATTTACCAAATCTATCCAAAAGGTTTGTTATTATAGCATTCGTTTGGGAATCACCAATCTAATGATATTTGTTAAATCTATCAAGAAAAAATTTCTCCAGTTAACGGATTCTTGCTATTTTTAAAAAGAAAATAAATTTGTATTATTTAAAAAAAGAAAAAGGATTTTACATTAAAATAATTCCACCTGTTATCATATTAAAAAGGTCAATTCAGCACAATAATTAGTATAAAGAAACATATTATCAACATTTATCCCTATTCTCAAGGTGCATATCCACAAGGTAGATTTCTACGAATTATTCCATATCATGAATTCGAAGACTTGGGAAAGAAGTTTGATTTAATTTAAGAAAATAAAAATTTTTATGTTCCTAGAGATTAGGAATTAGCTTTGCTATTAGAAATAACTCTGGATCTGAGATTTGCCTCAGATTTTGTAAATTTGTCTATAAATTGCACAAATCTTATGTAATACGGGTTGGAATGGTTGGAATGAGTTTTATGTTTTGTTAGTCGATCAAGGAAGCTCTGTACTCAGTTTGTCCAAGCTAATAAAGAGGAGTTGCAACTACATTTATGGGATACCTATGGTATTGAATTTCTTTCATAGTTTCTTCTTCAGTATCATGTGTTTGAATGTATTGTTCATATTCACTTTCATTTCTATGTTATGATCTTCTATAAGTTAGAAATTTAGAATACATGTCTACCATGCTCTATTTTAGGTAATTGATCATATTTTGTTCATTATCTTCTGTCTCAGAGGAATACATATCTTATGATTTTCTCAGCCTTCTTATAGTTTCAAAACCATTCCATAATCATTCCCTTCAAGTGATTTTCATTATACCTACCTTACCCCATTGATCCCTGCAACCCTAATTCATTTTCCCTAACCTAGCTTTCCTTGAACTAGTTCCTTTTGTCAGTGATTTTCCCAACCAAATCAATTCAAAGCAACCCCCTCCACTCTATATATATCCTAAAAACCATAATTTCTCTAGTCCTCCTGGCTATGACCCTTTTGGAGAGAGCCCTCTCTGACTTTATAGGGCTAGCTATCAAGTCAAAATATTGGTTTATGGTTACCTCTATTGGGATTCCTTCCTCAGCCTTGGGAATCTGGTGGAGTGGTAACATCTTGGCGCCATTGCCAGGGAAAAAAATATCGGATATTCCCTGGGAAAGAGAAAAAAATATTTAGATCTAATTGTTGATGGTGAACAATAGTTGGACACATATAAAGGCTGAACCATTTACCTGGAGACTCCATTGACTGAAAGATCTAGAAAATAAACACTTCATGGAGACTCCACTACATGTGTTGAGATTCAACAAGATGATAAGCTTAGTAAAAAGAGTCGCCTTCACTAAGTGGGCCTGCAGGCTATTTTTGGTGCAAAGTCTATTTTTAGACTATGTCTATTTCTAGACATGTCGATCATATTCTATGAGTTGTAGGATGCTATTTGTGGATGGTTGGTCAAGTTGGAAATAATATATGGACTTATATTTTTAGACATATTGGGCAGAGTCTATTTTTAGACTACCAGTATAAAAATAGATATGTCGGATATTATTAGTTCTTAATAATATTTGGACTCTAAACATTATCTTATTCTCTTGGAGCACTTCAGTTAAGTGCACAGATGTGGCACAACAACTGACAAAAGGAATTACACAATTCCTAAGGGTTTATTGGAGCTAATGCATGGAGGACTCAGTTAGAACTCAAGTGGAAAAGTTATGACAGAGTTGGAATAAGTAGTTATGGAGTTGTATTCAGTTTAACTCAGTTAGACTCAGTTGAGCTAGTTGTATCTAGTCTAACTGATTGATACACTAGTGAGAGTGGAGTGAATTAATTAGTTAATTAATTCACAAATAATAAATCATTAATCAACTGAAAAATACATCAGTTAGCTACAATGCCTGGAAGTTTCAGTGGAGACTAGTGGAGAGATAGGTGAGAGGGCAAGATAGACTATCAGTTGTGACTATAGTGATGCATTGATTGCATCCAACACTCAGTGGAGATGCCAATGAGTATTGTGCAGTGTAAGAAAAGGTAATTCAAATTCAGTCAGATCTATTCTTCAGCAGGGATTGCATTGTAGAGGTAGGCTAGCAGGTGGCAAAGGTCGGTGCATGGATTTGCAAGATCGGGCTTGATTAGTGTGTAGCGATTGTATTGTAATGAGAGCTTGATATGATCAGATTTTTATGAGGATTGTTACATGATCTCTATGACATATATTATATACAAATAGTTGGGGTTTTTAGCTTCAGGCTTTCCCGTTAAACAACTGTGTTAATGTGTGTGAATTTTTATTGTTTCATGTGTGCATTGCAATCTTGATTTAATTTCCACAAAAGATCAATGGTGGAATAGATTCTGTATTTTGCATGAAGTTAAAATAGTGTGAGATCAGGAGAATATTGTACATATAACACATAAGTTATATAATTTATACATGGTATCAAAGCCAGGTTGATGATTGGAGGAGATTGAAATTATTGAAGCAGTTGAGTTTTGTGCTGGTGGAATTCGAATTTGTTGCAGTGTTTTCTTGGTGTCGAAGTTGAGCATTCATTGAAATGTATTTCAACGGATTGCGATTGGAGTATGCCCTTGATGGGAGCTCGAATTACATATCACGGAAGGACAAGATGGAGGTGGTGCTGGATGATAATGGGTTGAAGGAGTTCATAAATATTGATATTCTGAAGCCTGCTTCTAGCGATGCAGCCGCACTTGACGCATGGAAAAAGAAGGTAGAAAATTGTCGAAGGATTCTGTTGGAAGGTGTGAAGGACCACATTGTGTCCAACCTTCACGGGAAAGCCACTCCATTCTTAATGTGGAAGGATTTGAAAGATTTGTTCCAAAGTAGAAGTGACCAGAGGAAGTTGGCGTTTAAAGACAAATTCAAAAAAATAAAAATGCAGAAAGGTGACAGTATACCAAAATACCTCACGAAGTTTTTCCAATGTAAGGATGAGCTGGGAAGTGTGGGGGTTACTGTTGATGAAGAAGACTTGGTGAGCTTGGCTCTCCTTGGGCTTTCAAAGAGTTGGCATAGCTACGAAGACTCTATCAATGGACGGGAGAAATTGTCAGGATGGGAGCGACTTTGGTCAGATCTTGTGCAGGAGGAGATAAGGCGGGGTACCAGGGATGGATCTTCATCGAAGAATGAAGATGAAGAAAATTTCACTTTGGCTGCGAAATATTGGAAAGGAAAAGGGAATAAATCTTCCAAATATGAAGCTAAAGGCAAGAAGCAGGATTTGTCCAAGGTGAAGTGTTTTCACTGTCACCAGCACGGGAATTTCGCCACTAATTGCCCACAGAAGAAGAAGAATAAGCAGGCTGCTAGATCTACAGCTAGAGAGGCCTTAGCCTCACATTTTGAGCTGGATTTTTCTTCGATCACATGCTTGGTTTCAAGTGTGATGGGATTGGTTTGGTTTCTTGACAGTGGTGTGTCTTTCCATATGATCGGAGACAAATATTTGTTTAGTGATCTGGAGGAAAAGGATCTTGGAGTGCACATCAAGATGGGTGATGATGGTAGATACAGTGTGACTCGTATCGGGACCATTTCCTTTTAGAGGGAGTCCGGTAAACCTTTCATCTTGAAGGATGTCATGCATGTTCCAGGATTGAAGAAGAATATGATCTCCGTGGTGATGTTGGAAGAAAAGCGTTATGATGTTGTTTTTAGCGAGGGAAAAGCTTTCCTTCGCCATAAAACAACTGGTCAAACCAGGAGGATAGGGATTCGAGTTAAGAATATTTATCAATTGTAGGTAGATGGCTGCGCAACAATGGTAGGCAAAGCAGAAGGAGTGGTGAGCCGAGATGAGGGCGAATTGTGGCATAGGATATTGGGCCATCTTCACCATGGCACTTTGAAAATTTTGCAGCAGATTTCTACCGGGCTTCCCAAAGGTACACTTGCGCAGTCAGATCAGTGCAAGGGATGTACTTTGGGAAAATTTGTGAATACCACTTTTCATGAGAAGGATAGTCGTGCCTCGACGATCCTTGAGAGAATTCACACAGACATGTGTGGACCTTTTTTATTTTCTTCAACAGCAAAGCACAAGTATTATGTGATATTTGTTGATGAATTTTCTCATAAGTGCTGGATCTTCTTCATGCAGAAGAAGAGCGAGACATACTCAAAGTTTTGTGAGTTCAAGGCGCTGGTTCAGAAAGAGTTGGGGAAGCAAGTGAAAGCTCTCTGAAGCGATAATGGTGGTGAATACATCTCTAGAAAATTCAAAGACTTCTGCAGCAAAGAAGGAATTCGAAGAGAACTCATAGTGCCTCATAACCCACAACACAATGGGGTTGCGGAGAGAAATAACAGAACGATCGTGGGTGCTGCACGGGCAATGTTGCATGATCAGGGCCTTCCCATACACTTGTGGGCTGAGGCACGCAACACTGAATTTTATGTGCAAAACTGTTGTCCTCATAGAGTACTTGCCATGTGTACACCCGAAGAGGCATTTTCTGGTAAGAAGCCTGATATTTATAATTTGAATATTTTTGGCTCACCTATTTACATTCATGTGATGAAGGATGCTAGGAAGACGCTGGAGCCAACCACAGAGGTTGGGATACTTGTGGGGTACACAGAAACACCCCACAATTATCGTGTGTATTTTCCAGACAGTCGGATGACTTTTGTGGGACAGGATATCAAATTTCATAAGGAGAAAGCCATGAAGTTGTCCCTTGAGAGGGAGCTACACTTGCATGTAGAAGAGGAGCTACTTGTTCCTAAATATGAGCCTCAAGATGTGGATCAGCCACAAGAGGAGGTTCATGGAGTGGAAGAAACCACTCATGCAACGCCAAACATCAGAGGGCAGAAGCGCACTACAGAAGCTGAGCGACTGAATTCGTATGTAGTGCAGAATGTAGGAGCTCCTACATCACAGTGCAAACAGAGACAGTCACCTGACCGATTTACTAGATACATGGCTCTGATGAGCAAGTGTATCGTGACGGAGCCATCCTCTTTCGAGGAAGCTGTGGAGGATCCCGCATGGGTAGATACCATGGTGGAAGAGTATGATTCGATTGTCAGAAACAGTGCATGGGATATTGTCCCAAGGCTGGAAGGGAAATCATTGGTAGGTTCGAGATGGATCTACAAAGTGAAGCAAGTTGTTGACGGGAGCATTGAGAAGTATAAGGCAAGATTTTTTTCCTGGGGCTTCTCACAGATCGAGGGGATCGACTATGAAGAAACCTTTGCACCTGTCGCAAGGTATTATTCCATATGGACCATCCTTGCTCTCTCAGCACAGATGGGTTGGCACATTAATCAGGTGGATGTGAAGACTGTGTTCCTCAACGAAATCATTGAGGAGGAGGTGTACATTGAGCAGCCCGAAGGATTCGAAATCTTCAACAGTGAGTTGCATGTGTGCAAGCTCAAAAGAGCGCTCTATGGGATGAAACAAGCACCTCGTGCTTGGTACACATGGATAAACAGTTATTTCACCAGACTTGGTTTCACCAAGAGTGAGGTGGATCCAAACTTATACTAGATTGTGGTGGAGTGTAAGCTTTTGATCATTGTGCTTTATGTAGATGATTTAATACTAATAGGTGATGAACTGTTGATACACTCATGAAAGACAGATCTTGCAAAGGAGTTCGAGATGAAGGACTTGGGCATCCTTCATTATTTCCTGGGATTGGAAATTTGGCAGCGGAAAGGTGAACTGTTTGTGTCTCAAGGCAAGTACGCCTGGGAGATACTAGAAAAGTTTCACATGCAAGGCTGCAAGCCTATCAAAACTCCTATTCCTGGTGGTTGGAGGAAAGAGGATGCTACATCGGTAGAGGTAGTGGATGCCACTGTTTATCGACAGTTGGTTGGTTCACTCATGTATTTAGTCAATACACGACTGAACATATGCTATGCTGTGAACCAGCTTTCACAAGCGATGGTGAAGCCTACCAAGCTATTTTGGAAGGCAGGAAATCATGTCCTGAGGTATCTGAGGGGCACATCTAGGTATGGATTTTGGTACAGACAGTCGGATTAGGTGAAGCTGCATGGCTTCACGGATGAAAATTGGACAGGAAGCGCGACAGAGAGAAAGAGCACATTTGGAGGGATTTTCAGTATCGGATCTACAACAGTTTCTTGGTACAGCAGGAAACAAAGATCCATGGCACTCAGTTTAGCAGAGGCCGAGTACATGGCAGCAAGTTTGGCTACATGCGAGGCTATATAGATGAGGAAGATCCTGGTCGGTTTGTTCGGTTCTCACTTAGATCCTACTGTGATATATTGTGATAATCAGAGTTTCATTAAACTCTTGGTTAATCCAGTATTTCATGATAGATCTAAACATATTGACATCCGGAACCATCATATCAGAGATTGTGTGCAGCAGAAGATCATGTTTCTTTCTTACATTCCTATGGAGGATCAGGATGCAGATATTCTGACGAAGGTGCTCACCAGGAGAAAATTCGAATACCATAGAGACAGGATCGGGGTGGCAGATAATCCATATCTTTTTGAGAGGGAGTGTTGAGATTCAACAAGATGATGAGCTTAGTGAAAATAGTCGCCTTCACTAAGTGGGCCCGCAGGCTATTTTTGGCGCAAAGTCTATTTTTAGACATGTCGATCATATTCTATGAGTTGTAGGATGCTATTTGTGGATGGTTGGTCAAGTTGGAAAAAATAGATGGACTTCTATTTTTAGAAATATTGGGCGAAGTCTATTTTTAGACTGCCAGTCTAAAAATATATATGTCGGATATTATTAGCTCTTAATAATATTTGGACTCTAAACATTATCTTATTCTCTTGGAGCACTTCAGTTAAGTGCACAGATGTGGCACAAAAGCTGACAGAAGGAATTACGTAATTCCTAAGGGTTTACTGGAGCTAATGGATGGAGGACTCAGTTAGAACTCAAGTGGCAGAGTTATGACAGATTTGGAAGAATTAGTTATGGAGTTGTATTCAATTTAACTCAGTTAGACTCAGTTGAGCTAGTTGTACCTAGTCTAATTGATTGATACACTATTGAGAGTGGAGTGAATTAATTAGTTAATTAACTCATAAATAATAACTCATTAATAAACTGAACAATACATCATTTAGCTACAGTGCATGGTAGTTTAAGTGGAGACCAGTGGAGAGATAGGTGAAAGGGAAAGATAGACTATCAGTTGTGATTGTAGTGATGCATTGATTGCATCCAACACTCAGTGGAGATGCCAATGAGGATTGCGCAGTGCAAGCAAGGGTAATTCGAATTCATTCAAAGCTATTCTTAAGCAGGGATTGCACAGTAGAGGCAGGCTAGCAGGTGGCAAAGGTCGGTGCATGGATTTACAAGATCGGGCCCGATTAGTGTGTAGTGATTGTATTGTACTGAGAGCTTGATATGATCATATTTTTATGAGGATTGTTACATGATCTCTATGACATATATTATATACATATAGTTGGGATTTTCAGCGTCAGTCTTTCCTGTTAAACAAATTTGTTAATGTGTGTAAATTTTTATTGTTTCATGTGTGCATTGCAATATTGATTTAATTTCTGCAAATGATCAATGGTAGAATAGATTCTGTATTTTGCATGAAGTTAAAATAGAGTGATATCAGGAGAATCTTGGACATATAACACATAAGTTATATAATTTCTACAGCATGAAGATCAATAGCTTCAAGAATTTTCAATATGGAAACTATTGCAAGAAGGTATGCTCCCATGAGCCGGGATCACATTCCAGGTTTCCCAAATAAAATGCCTAAGATAGATTGGCAAAGGAATTTTCCTATGTTTAAAGATGATGATAGGAATGATGCTGCTTTACATATGGTTAAATTCCACATGCATACATGCAAGTTGAAGGTTAAAATTCCTGAAGATTGTCTTTTAAAGATGTTCATGGCTTCTCTTGAAGGAAAAGTGATCTAAGGCTCAGTTTTAGCTAAAAATTGAAAGTGATCAAAATTTCTTCGAACCTGAACGAACAGATAGAGTTCGTCGCCAAGATTCTAGCGCAACTTGTTTCATTGAAATCTGAGTTCGTATCAGTGAGTTATGGTCTACTGTTCATTTTCCAAAATAGGCAAAAAAGGAGCATAACAGGTACAGGGATGATGTGGTAGGTATAGTCAGCTTCACAGGGAATATCCTCCAGAAACATCCAACGACACTATGCCAAGTGGCACCACTAGATTTTCCAAATATGACTAGGGAGAGAATTTTTTTCCTTAAGTGTAAGTTTGAATTTTATTTTCATTTTATGGTGGCAGAATTATAGCCAATGGGGAAGGGCCACGTGGCATGCCACGTACCCCCCCCCCCCCCCCCGCCCATGGCATATCATGGCATGGAAGGCTGGACTTTGTTTTATCTCTAAGGTTCAAATTTATGTGATTATATATATTACAAACCATTGTAATATTATATATATTACAAATATTTTAGAAACCTATGGTTTTGAACTATGTCATCGGACCTAACTAAGTCTGGAGGTGATACCACTAACGGGATTGGAGAACACTATAGTTGGAAGGTAAACTATATATGGTCGATCCTAGCTAAATTTAGAGGTGGAACTAACTAACAATTGAGGCAAGGTTACATATGGTCGGTCGGCTAAAGTCGTGTTTGACAAAGTTATTGCGCGAGGTCGGGCTCGAACTCCTGACCTTCTGCCTACTTCCCATGTCATTTACCAACTACTCTATTTGATGTGTCTTAACCATAGAGGATGTGTGCATGTATTTTAATTCATACAACGCCGAAGTTGGAGGCTAGAGGGGGCCAACCCCATGGGCCAGCCCCCTCCCATGAAACTGTCGCCAAAGACCAAGGGCTCTGACAAGTGGAATGGAGAGAGTGTTAAACCTACTTAGTGCACATTTAATATTGATAATTCAGATTAATGTTAAACTAAGCCTTGCTATATTGTAAATTGCGCTTAGCGCTAACTGCATGTTAAAGTATACTTATCATTAAGGTAAGTGCGACTTAACTTAATTTAATCCTATTTTAATCTGGCAGCAGAAATATCAGCGACGCCTTTTAAGGCAGAATTTCCAAATTTGGAACGTTAGCTAGCAGAACTCCAGTTTTAGTGGAGAAAACCTAGGAAAAGTGGTTTCTGTCATAACACATTCAATTTTCGCCCAAAGATAGCTCAGGAAGCGAAATTCTAGGCTAATTAACATGCTGGGAACTTAATGAGATAGGTTTTAGAGGTAGAAAAGGTCATCTATAGGTGTTTTAGTGCATTTGAATATTTTTGAAGGCTAGGGCCACCAGGTGTTGCAGTCATTGCTAGAGCATCCAGAGTCAAAATTCAGCAAAAAAATAGTCATTTCTGGGAGATTATGATGTTTTAAACGCATTGGAACAAGTTCCAAGAGTATTTGAAGCTTGTAACAAAAATTTGAGAAACTTGAAGCTAATAAAAAGGCCCACACTATGAAGTTGGACCAAGGAGATGTAGCCCAGGAGGGGTGAAATCCTATATCAAAATCCTGTGTGTTAAGATCTGTTATGTGTGTTTGTTGGGTTTATAATTTCTTCTATTCAGTCATTTAAAATTATGCTTTCTAAGCTTATGACAAACACATAATTTCACCAAGTACACTAATTTGACAATCACATGCTCATAAACAAACCTATTAAAAATAAGTAAAACTAAGAAAATAGAAATTTATATCTGATATGATACTAGCACAACAATAACTGGCAATCATTTCAGATCAAAAATCATGATCTTGGTATGAAGTTTTTCCACTTGGCAGTATTTTTTCTCTTAGATTTTTCCATTCAATATTTTATGAAGAATACAAGGAGTCCTACCCTTCTTTGTCTTTAGTTAATAATTTTTGTGATCAATTTGAGGTTTTCGTTCAAAAAATAGAGGATTATTATGATGATAATGAGTTCATGGATGAAGAGATCTTGGAGGCTTTGCATGAAAATCCTTTTCATCACCAAAAAGAGCAAGTGTTTTCCCTCTTGGAAGAAAAAGATGATGTATATTGTCTTGATGTTCATAAAGACTTCCCACAGAAGAAAATTATTGCGGCAGTACAACAAATTGATAAGCCAAAGGTTAAAGAAGATATTCAACATCCTTGTGAGTATTTAGGAGAGAAAGAAGACAATTATTGTGTTATCAAAAGAAAAAAAAAGTACTCTCTCCTCTGTCTGAAGATGAGATAGATCAACTCCTAAAAATTCATATTACATTCCAAGCTAATGCAGGTTTAAAGTGTTCACATAGTCAAGAAAGTGTTGGTAAAACTTCTTCCATCCTTGAAAATTAAAATCTAAGTTCAAATGAGGAAAATCCTGAAACTAGATTTATAGATCATCATGAAGAAGGACAATATCCTTTTTTAATGTTCATATTTTATGAAGTTTCTCTTGAAACTCATTTGCCTAAGTAATCTAAATCTGAAGATAAGTTCTATGAGGAGCTTGATGAAACTATACATGAAATTTTTGTGATTAAACCAATTTATGATGATGATTCCCTGCAAGGAGATCAGCTAGTCGATACTGTTGTTTTTCATGAAGATGGTAGGGTTGTCATGTTTGATAATATTGAAGAATTTTTATTGTTTAAGGACGGCTTAGGATATGAATTTGAGGAGAATGAGCCAGAGAGAGAAAAAATGCTAGAGATTGAGTCAGAATTTCTCATGCTTAAGGAATTTTTAGTCGACACTCAGATACAAGAAGGTTATACTTCCTTATGCCTTCCTATCGATCAAAAACCAAGTTTCTTTTCAGATCAGAATGAAGGGAGTACTTGTATTTTTGCTGCTAGATCTAAAGACAAGGTAATGCTTTAGGATTTTCAAGATCTGTTCAGTAGTCTTTTGCAAGCATTGGAGAAGATGAATGTTGTCTTGTTTGTCAAAATAAGTCTTGCTTTCAGTTTTTATTGTGAGTTTCCTACATGTACATCATTCTGCCTGCTCGAGTAAAGTGAGAGCAGAACTTCAGTAACTAGTCATCTCCTGAATTAGTTACACTAGAAGAATCATTTCACCTAATTACCAATTGTGAAGCATATTAGAGTAGGTTGGTATCATTTCAATTTGATTTTATTTTATTTTCAGCAAGTGTTGACAAAATTAATCAAGGTTTGAAGCCAGAGGTGAAGGACCTAAGGCTATCATGATATGTTAGTGTGGGTTGAAGTTTGCAGTATTTTTTTCAGTTTCAGTTTCAATTTTAGTTTATAGATTGGAATCCATTTCCCAATGGATAAGGCATTGATCTACAAACTCAGCGATCTGTAGTTCTAGACACCTCCTTCGGAGCTATTTTCCCCAATTGGAGCCGATGTTAGCACTGGTATTTGCAACCCAAACATCCTACCTTATTTTAGTTTTCTTTCACCTCATCTCCATCATTATCATTGACCTTGCTTCGTGTTTTATTCTTTTCACCTTTTTCCCCAATATCCAAACATTTCATTTCATTAGTTAACTTATCCAAGTTATTTTCAAAACCCAAAATTCATTTACTATATAGCCTAAAGTATATTTAAAACCATATTTTAATGCTTTGAATCCCATTTAAAATCCCATTTAACCCCCAAAACCCACATACATAACCTTTTAGGACTTATTACTTTATAAACACAGTTATATTAAAATCCAAAATTTTAATGTTATAAGCTTCGCCCACCCATCGAAAAGCCATGTTATATAAAATTATACCATAAACCTTACCGTATTATATATTACATATCATATATATATATAAAACCGCTTAAAACCTTTGGTAGGACCCCTTACCTTTATCACATATCGACAATCGCATTCTTCGTTACCATATTCATTTGTTATCGCTCCAAAACGCTGATGCGATATTAAGTGGGACCCTTCTACTGCCTCCTCCTCCATCACCTTTTCGCATATCAACCATTGCAAAAAATCGTTGCAACATTCATGTGCTATAGCTCCAAAATGCCGATGTGATATTAAGTGGGACCCTTCCACCACGTCACCTCCTCCTCCATCACCTTTTTGCATATTTGCCATCGCAAAAAAATCATTACAAAATTCATGTGCTATCACTCCAAAACGTTGATGCCATATCACGTGGGACCCTTACCTGCCTAGTCACTCCCACCGCATATTGCATATCTTATTTCCAAAATTTCATCGCTATCTGTCTCAAAATGCTATTTGTACTCACCGATAACCCTGATCCCTCGATTGCGATATGAAATAAGCTCCCTCCGCTGATCTGTGATAAGATTTGACCCCAAGTTGTGAAAGCCTTTGAATTTTTTATTTGTGATATCACAAATCTCAAATCGAAATTCTTACCACATGTTTCTCATATTAATAAATATGCCCAATTTTTTATTTTAAATTAGCCCACCATTACCCACTCATGTCACCTGCCTTTTTGCATATCGCAAATTTTATGTGCCAAGACCATTGTTGTCCGATCGAGCTCTTGCAATTGCGATATTATTCTTTTCCTTGTATTTAATACTTCCGCCATTACATCACTATACTCCGCTAACCTCTGCTCCACGCCTTTATTTACCAAATATATCCAAAAGTTTTGTTAATATAGTGTTCATTTGGGAACCGCTAATCTAATGATATGTGCTAAATATATCCAAAACGTTTTTCGCCAGTTCAAAGGAATTCTTGCCATTTAAAAAAAAAATAGTTTTCATTAGTTACAAAAAGAAAAATTATTTTCTGTTAAAATAATTTCACCTATTATCATATTAAAAAGGTCGATTCAGCTCAACAGTCAGCATAATAAAACATATTATCAACATTTATGCCTTGTTCTCAAGGTGTAGATCTGCAAGGGATATTTCCCCAAATTCTTCCAGATCATGAATTCGAAGACTTGAGCAAGTAGTTCGATTTAATTTAACCAAATAAATAGTTTTATGTTCTTAGAGATTAGGAATTATATTTGTTGCTAGAAATACTTCTGGATTTGAGATTTGCCTCATATTTTGTAAATTTGTCTATAAATTGTAGAAATCCAATGTAATACAGGTTTGGAATGGTTGGAATTAGTTTGATGTTTTTGTAGTTGATCAAGGAAGCTTTGTACTTAGTTTGGCCAAGATAATAAAGAGGAGTTGCAACTACATTTATGGGATACCTGTGGTATTGAATGTCTTTCATAGGTTCTTCTTCAGTATCATGTGTTTGAATGTATTTTTAATATTCACTTTCATTTCTATGTTATAATATTTTACAAGTTATAAATTAAGAATACATGTCTACCATGCTCTGTTTTGGGTAATTGATCATATTTTTTCATTATCTTTTGTCTGAGAGAAATACTTCTCTTATGCTTTTCTCAACTTTCTTACAGTTTCAAAACCATTCCATAATGTTTCCCTTCAAGTGATTTGCATTATACCTACCTTGCCCCATTGATCCCTGCAACTCTAATTAATTTGCCTTGACCTAGATTTCCTTGACCTAATTCCTTCTGTCAGTGATTTTCCCAACCAAATCAATTCAAAACAACCTCATGCACTCTATATCTAGCCTAAAAACCATAATTTCTCTAGCCCTCCTAGCTGTCACCCTTTTGGAGAGAGCCCTCTCTGACTTGATAGGGCTAGCTATCAAGTCAAAAGCTTTGTCTGTGGTTACCTCTTTTGGGATTCCTTCCTGAGCCTTGGGAATCTGGCGAAGTGATAACAAAATCCTTTGTCCATATTAATAAAGAAAATAGAACAAATATTGAGGAAAAATAAAAGAAATGTACCATTAATGGATGTGGTTTATCTATTATATGATTACAAAAATTTAAAAAATCAATAGTAGAAAATATGTCATATTCAAGGAAAATGTTTTGTACAAGGATCAAATGCAAGAAAAGAAACATGAAAAGAAAAAAAAAAGAATACATAGTGCTTGATGAGATAAAAAAAAAGTAAAGGTGTCTGAAAATCATAATTATCAACAACCACAACAACAATAGGCATCTGAACACCTAGAAGTGGTGTTAAAAGATATACTAAGTAGACCCCCTGAACGATATTCTCCTTCATGATATTATTTATTGTTGACTAATTCTAGTGAACCAAAAATATATGAATAAAAAATGTAGGTAGAAACCAGGAAGAAGTGGGAGCAAGCCATGGAAGAAGAGATGGAATCCTTTATGCATAACCATACTTGGGACTTAATCAAATTTCCTATAGGTAAAACAAAATTGAAAAATAAATGGTTGTATAGGTTGAAGGAAGAAGATGGAGGTAAATAGAGGTATAAGGCTAGACTTGTGGTGAATGGTTTTGCGAAAAATAAAGGGATAAAATTCGATGATTTTTTTTTTCTCTTGTTGTTAAAATGACTTCAATCATAATTATTTTAATTCTAGTTTCAACAAAATATTTGGATCTTGAGTAGTTATATGTAAATACAACCTTTCTCCATGGGGATTTGGAGGAAGAAATATATATGAAATAGACACAAGGGTATGAGTTCAAAGGGAAGGATAAATTAGTGTGCAAATTGAAGAAACTTTTGTATGGCTTAAAAAAGGCTCCAATGAAGTGGTATATAAAATTTGATAGTTTTATGTATGAAGAAGGTTATACTAGATGTCACTCTGACCATTGTGTTTATCTTAAAAAGAAAAATGATGGAAACTATATAGTATATTTTTTTTGTATGTATATGACATGCTTGTTGCAGGGTCTAACATGCAAGAAATGTTTTTTCTCCAATGAAAATTGGTAAATTCATTTGCATGAAGGATTTTGGTGCCGCAAAACAAATCCTTGGTATGAGAATAATTAGGGATAGGAAAAATCCAAAGTCAACATTGTCTCATAGTTAGTACAAAGAAAATTTGTTGCAAAGATTTAATATGTAGAATGGAAAACAAGTTAGTAAACCTGTGGCTATCCATTTAAAACTATGTAAGGAGATGTGTCCGAAGACTCAGTAAGAGATGGATGATATGTGTAAAGTTCCATAACATCAACAATTAGAATTTTAACATATGAAATGGTTTTCAAAAGGGATGATATTGCACATGCAGTGGGAGTTATAAGTAGGTAAATGAAAAATCTAGGAAAAGAGCATTGGATGCCAGTGAAGTGGATTCTCAGTTATTTGAGAGTTACCGCAAATCAAGAATGATGATTTGGTGCTTAAAACATTACTTTACAAGAATAAGTTGATTCACATATGGTAGGTGCTAAAGATAACAGGAGGAGAAGCACATCTTATGTGTTTACTATAGGTGGAAAAATGTCATTTGGGTTTCAGAATTGCAAAATATCATTGCACTTTCAACAAAGGAAGAAAAATATGTGGCTGCTAAAGAGGCTAGTAAAGGAATTATTTGGTTACAAACGTTTATGAATTAATTGGGAAAGAAGCAGGATATGGGAAGGCTATGTAGTGAAAACCATAGTGCCATTCATCTTGCAACGAAATCAAAATTTCATTCCAAGAATAAACATATACATCTCAAGTACCATTTCATATGGTAAATGTTGGAAGATGGAGAGTTGAAGCTGGAAAAAATAAACACTAACCAGAATATTGCAGATATGTTAACAAAATTTATAACCAGGGAGAAACTAACATTATTATCAGTTTCAATTGGTCTCCAAGTATGATGAGAAAGATGAGAAATAGGAAGGTCCAAAGCAGAAGCATTGTCCAGCAAGTGAAGAAACATTGGAGTTTCTATAGTCAGTCGCAAGTGGGATATTTTTAGGTGTGGAGCCTGATTATATTCCTGATTTAGAGTTGTTATTTTACCTAAGTTTAAAACCTAGGAAGACTGTAAACCTGTCCACGCGAGGGGGGTGGGCAGGGGCTGCCTCCCCCCCCAGCTGGGGGGATAGGGGCAGTATCCCTGAAACTAAAATTACATTAAAAATTTCCTTGTAAAATATTATAATTTTATATTCAATCTGGGCCATTAATTACAAGGATGATCTTACGATAGAAGTTATTTTAAATTTTGGATTTTTACCTAGAAGGAAATCCTTGATTTATATGAGGGAATTGGATTGCAGCTGTATATTATTATTTCTAGCGAGGAAGACAAAATATATTTTGTGAAAGCAAGGAAGAAATTATTGTGGATCTGTTGTAGGTTGTATCTCTTCATTTTTATAGATAATATAAATGGGAGGACTAGATGTTTGTCCATGGACATAGCCTTAATTGGTTGAACCAAGTATTTATGTGTCTCTCTTGTTTGATGTATTTTTTTATTTGTGTTTATGCAATATTTTATGTGTTTCATTTTTATGTTAATTAATTTCTAACACTTTCGACCAAACTTTGTATTTTATCCTAAATTGACATTTTCTTTAGGAGGCACTATGCCTCGACAGAGAATGTGTAGCCAAATGGGCAGTGGTCATAGAGGTCATTGGGGATGTCCTAGGGCCAAATTTGGGGCCCAAGGGTGTAATTGTTGTGTTTAAATTAGTCACACATCCAAACATCCATGAGGAAATTTGACAATTAGAATCTCAAGTTTTCAATTATAATCAGACATTTGTTTATTCCATGATCATGGACAAAGTTGCTAACTAGATCCCTGACCTTGGGAAAACTAGGGGAAGAAGGAACCAATATTTGAACTCAGTCACATTACATTGGTAGTTGAATACTCTTTTAGGAAGAATCGTAAAAGATAAATACAAAGATCAGAATGATATTCTAGCTTCTTTGAATGAAATTCATGTTGGCAGTATGACTAGTGTGTTGGCCTTGATTTAAATGTATATTGTGATCTCATCATACTATGAATCTCAGCCTAGATGTCAACTTGGGATCATGATCTTGTAATAATATGTCATGTTGATCTTGTCACACTATGACATTGTTGGTAAGTGCACAAAATTGATGTGTGTAGCTAGGTTATGGATGGATGATGACTTTTCATCATTGCATAGGAGTTTTAGGAGGCTTGATGATTTCATAGAAGTTGTAAAATGTTGCACATGGTATGGTATAGTTGTATAAGGATGGCCAAGATTTATAGATGTTTAAAACTCAATAATGTGAGGTAACATAGGTGAATGATTGAGGAAGGTTTACTAATGATTAAAAAGGTTGAGGGGGTTGATGAGATATTATTGAGACTTTTCAAGGCTTAGGAAATGTCCTACAAGTACTGAAGAAGGCATCCAGAAGTTGGAAGCTATTTTGACTAATGGTTGACTGAATTTAGGGATTCAAAACATCGTAACACACGCTTGCTATGGGCAAGGAGTTTTATACACCAAAGCAATTTATGTTTCCATTTCAAGAGGAGCATTATAATGTACTTCTCAAAATATTAGTGAGCATTACTATCTGTAACCGTTGAAAAGTAAAAGCTCGAGGCAAAACCATGGAATTTCCGAAGGTATTCTTGTGTTGAAGGTCGAGTAACATTTACTTGATCCCACCAATTTTTACCATCAACAATTCCAATGGATTTTCCTATGGTATTGTTAAGGAAACATGTCTATAAAAGGGAAACAATTTGGATCATATCAGTTTGTGCATTTTGATGAGTTATTTGTGATTTTTTTTGGAAAGGGTGTGCGCCAGGGCGCAAGGAGGAGACTCAAATATAATTACATAATGAGAGATTTGAAGCAGACATGATTTAAGTTCTTCATTGCTTGGTTTGTCCTCTAATATGTAAGGTCACTTGTCTACAAGGGTCAGATCTAGTAAAGTATTGAGAAATTTGTAGATTTTAATTTTCTGATACATATTGATCTTGTGTATGGTATACATTTTTCTTTGGTTCTATAGAGTGAAGCATAGAGTTGATGAAAAATTTCTCACTAAACTATGATATTTATTCAAGTCTATTCTATCTATGCAATAATGACCAATGTGTATATCTAATTTGGGTTGAGAGAAGTTTTATGGTAGATAACACACAAATATCAAAATTTATCTTGTAAATAGTAATGATCATTGATAAGTGCAAAGAAATAGTTTAGAGATAAGTCTAGTGGGTTATATCATCTAGTTTGTGCTTAATAGAGTGGTGTTCAACTAATATTTTTTTCCTTATATGCCTAACTATAATTGGGTAAAATAGATTGATGCCATGGTTTTGTATGCTACTAGTTATAAAAGTTTTTGGCTATATGTATGTCGTTGTGAGAGTATGGTTCTGTGTCCATGAGGGAAATTTATTAAAATGTATAATAATGAGTGAATTTTTTATTCTTGGATGCACTAAGAATTCATTGTAGAGATAAGTTCTTGGTGTATGACTTGTACTGTGACTAGGGGATTGTAGAGATATTCATATAATCTTAACTTTATGGGTGTATGACTTGTACTGTGACTAGGGGTTTGTAGAGATAATCTTAACTTTATGAAGATATGTATGATTAGTAAATTATGGTTGAAAGATAGAAATATAATATAATATGCAAGAAATAAGTTATTTGTAGAGATCACTCCTATGCAAGGGTTAAAATTAATACATAGATCAGAGCATCGTCTATGGTAATTCATTGGAGTGATATGAGGCAAAGTATCAGTACAATAGAGCATAAATTGATGTGACTAATAATGGTGGTGGCAAGGACAGAATGAAAAACTTGTAATGTACACATGTTGTTGTTGTTTAGATTGTTAAATTCCTATGATTACACCTTGATTTTCAAATCATATTACACTGATATCTGTGTAATAGTGTTTGCACTACTATTTATTTGAGGGATTAATGAAGTTTCTACTAGATCTAAATTATCATTGTGTTGGATTGACGAGCTTGCTCAGGGTTTGTCATTAAAAATAGGTAGAATAGTTGGTTTTGCCATAATTTTGACTACATTGATGAACAAAGGGATATTTTACATGTTGTTATTAGAGAAATGCATATTTATGATCAAGTTATGTTTGAGTGAGTGGTTTTATTATTAAAGAAATAATTGATGAATTGAGTCATGTATGAACATTAGGGTTTGACATTGAGAAGAGGGGTGTCATGAGGTTGATATTTGAGCAGAATGATTGGATAATATGGTTTTATTAGGGTTTTCTAGTGGATTTAGGGGTTACAAAGATTGATTATATATATAGTGAATGATTATTACTATAGTATTCTATCAGTTTATTTATTGCAGAGAGAGTTTGTTGATAGTTCGATGCACATGTTGAGAAACTGAATGTAATGGATGATTTATGATGTACTTAGATTAAGAAAAATATTGTATTTTCTTGAGTGAATTCATGATAGATGAGGTTTGTTTTGAGAATATTCCATGGTTTACTACATGGAATTTGATGTACTATAATTTGATGATATATTTTTTTCATCAGAGATTTATTGTAGAGAGTTTGGGGTTGATGGTTCACTGACTAGATTTGTTGTAGACAGGTTATTGGCATTTTTTTATTCAAATGAGAATATTGTTGTATGTGGCTCTAGTTTCAAAATTGGATGAAATGTGGCCTACAATATTTATGGCTAATTCAGGTGGATCCAGTGTGAAATATTCTCATTTTTTTTCCACAAAGGGATTCAGGGTTGGAGCCTTTAGTGAGGAAGTGGTAGCTTCCTTCTCATAATGGCTGGTAAACCTAATCACGGAGTAGGAGATTCCTTCCAGTGGTATATGGAGAAATGAGAGGAGGTGGTAGCCTCTAGAAGGTAGGAGCCTACACATTGATAAGAATCTACGTTAGTGCAAGATGTAAGATCAATTTTCTTTATAATAAGAAGAGCTCATAGTCAACAACAACGGTTATTTTTCCTAGTTGGGTTTTCAACCAAAACATCTAGTGTCCCTATGTGTTGATGATGTGTTTCATTCTTATATTTTAAATTCTCTTATGTATAATGTTTATCATGGTTTACTAAATATTCCTAGATATACTACATAATGTGCTACCAATGAAATAATGGTTTATATAAATTTGAAATGAAAGCATAAATTAGGTAAAATTTGATCTTGCATAAAATAATTATTCAACCCCCTTTTAGTATTTATAACAATTAGTATTAGACCATAGGTCCTTCAGAAGTAACTTGGTAACTAGAAGAAAGATCCAACAAGATGAGCAACTAGGATGAGGTTTTCTCAGTCAAGACACATTTGTTTAATAGAACAAACTTCTTATTTTGGAAGATCAAAATGAGGTATTAATTCCAATATCTTGGAGCTTATGTTTAGGCAGTCGTTGAAAGTGGCTATCAATAACCTAGATCCATTCCATCAGATGATGTAGATAAGAAACAATACGGAAGCAATGCAAAGCAGTCAATTCTATACTAGGAGGACTTGCAGAATCCAAATCCATAAAATTAATGCAGCTCAACACTACAAAAGTGACGTGGGACAAAATGATCAACAACTATGAAGGTGATACATAGGTAAAAGGTGCTAAGTCACAATCATATAGAATTTAATACGAGTTCCTTAAGATGCATGAAGATGAAAGTATTGAAAATTTTTTCCTTAGAGTATAAGTAGCAAATAACATGAAGGGACTTGGTGATAATATTGAGGATTCTACAATTATTGAAAAGATATTAAGATCAATAAATCCTAAGTTTAATGCCAAAGTGTAAAGAATTGAGGAAATGTATGATTTGAGTAAGCTATCTATAGAAAGATTCCATGTGAATAATATGTTAATTTGGTAGCTCGGTGACAAATTCCAATTATCGGACTAGATTCCTCTTTTCGAGAGGACTAAATTTAACTTTTGAAGCACTTGATTTTGACAAGGGAAAGTATATTTTTGATGTGAATCCCATATTTTAAAAATTGTCAAGGTCAACCTAAGGACATATTAGCGCTCCTCCAACACATATAAATACAAGTGACCTCAACTTCATTTGTATACATAACATCAACATATCTTCTTTTCTCTCCTTGAAATTGAGTGCTTCATATATGTCAAGGGAAACTTCTCTTTCACATATGTGAGGGTCCAAGGAGAAAATTTATGCGTTGAATTTTCATTTGGATAGTTTGGCATCATTTTGACGAATTTTTACTTCTTTTTTTGAATTTCCTTTACTAGGAAACATTTGATAGCTTCAGGTTGAGTTCATTCACACAAAAACCAAGAAAATATGGGTACTTTGACTAGTGTTGACTGCAGAAAAATCGTAGACTTTGACGAAAAATTATGGTTGAATGATCTGAAAGGACTGTCTTAGTTTTTTTTGCTAAGTGTCCTTTCAGTTAATAAACATGTACATATTTTTCTCCAATTGTTTTTCTTAAGGATTGATGAATTTAACCATGAAACATAGATGAAATTGTGAATTTTAAGCATGTAAATAAGCCTAAAAACCACTGAAAAATAGTGTATAATAGAGAAATAAAACCACACATAAGATTTACATAGCAGGCATGATGAAAAAATTCACCCCTCCTGGGCTACATTTGCTGGTCTAGCTCCCAATGGCATGCCCATCTTTAATTATGCTCAAAAAATTTCAAATACATGTGTTTACAAGCCTTAAATTGTTTTTTTCTCTACACCAGTGGCAACATAATGCTCAAATTAGTCTAGGTAGACTCTTGTTTCACCCAAATTGGTCGAAAATTGACCTGGATAGGCTTTTTTCCCAATGTCCCCCTACAAAACCTCCACTAAAATTGGAGGACTGCACTTAGCTGCAGTTAAAAGTGGCACATTTCCGCAAATTTTGGTGGCGCGCCTATATTACCACCAGTTTAAACCATGAGAGTAACTGCTAAGGGGAGGGGATGGCCACATGACAACCCCCGAACCCCCGTGGTTGTCATAACCGCCAAGAAGAACTCTGTGAAGACCGGGGTTACAACAACGTTGAACTTGCGTTAATAGTTGGGTTAATTAGAAACAAAGGTAGACTAACCGTGCGGATAAATGTCAAGAAACCACCACATGTGATACTGTTTTAGAAGATAAATGATTCGGGGTGTTACGGTTTCCATAACCGTCGATGTAACTATTTGTAACCTCTTCCATGTGAACATAAATGTTGGGGCTATTGAGTGTTATGGTTTCAGAACCATCGGTTACCAATATGTGCCACGGTTTATCAACTGTCATGTGAACACCGTAAATAGGGCCGCCGATGGGTTGGGACCACCGGCGGTTCCCCCCCCCCAATATGAAATGTTTGAAACATTAAATAGATATGGCACCCCTAAGGGGTAAGCAATAGTCAGTAGCCCAGATGGTAAAGTGTCTTGTGTGCACACTTGGAGGTCTCGAGGTCGAACCCCCCAGACCTATAAAATTTTTCTCATTTGATGAATTTGGAACTTTATACTCTATACTGAAAATTTTATGAAAATATAATAAGAAGAAGAATTTGGAAGGGTTTTCCCTTTGTGGGGACTCCCTATTCTTTGACCAATTCTTGTGTCTCTTGTCATTGCTTCTAATTTTCTCTTATTGTATATTTCATTTATTGTTCTATCTACAATTGTTATTGATTACTGGAAGATTGAATTGATTACTAATTGAATTTAAGAATTGAGATAAAGTTATTGTAACAACATAGAAAAATGGAAAATTAACATGGGCTAAGCTATCTATTTACATAGCAATTCCCTAGGACTGTCAATAAATATAGGAAAATAGTCTCATTTATTTTGCAGCTATTCTTAGAAATATGTTTTTTTTAATCTATTAATGGATAAAATTGTACCACTTTGGCATCGACAACTTGAACCTCTTGGCGGCTAGAAAGAATCAAATGGGAACATTGCATGGCCTTTGAAGTTGAATGAGAAGAACTAAATCCACGCTAACACTAACACAACTCAATCCTCTCGTCTTCATCCAGGGAATCGAAACTCATGAGGAATAATCTTGCATCCTATAATCTTAACAAAAGAAGGAAAATAATGCAACAAAAAAATTAACTATCAAATGTAAACATGAGAAGAAAACAATTAGGTCTCTCTCCCCAAGAAAACCAAATAATACCCTCTCCTCTTTAGATAAAAAATTTAATCATTAAAGTGCCAAAACTGATAGGTAAGAGTTTTGTTTTAAAAGTTAATTCTATTCCAGCATTAGTAAGTCCTTGTTTTAGTATTTTTTATATTTACAAAATTGAAAAAAGATATTTGGTGAATGTAAAAAATGTAAGCTAAATAGAAAAGGAATTAAATATTAAAAAAAAACTATATTTAAAGAATAAAATATTACAAGAAAATAAATACATGTACAAAGAAATAACATGAAACATTTATATAAGAGCTTAATGCGATGGGAGCGTTATAATAATAATAATAATAAGAATAATAAAAGAAAGATGCCACAAGAAACAATGAAACGAGATTTAGAACAACAAATAACCTATTTATTCCTATAAATAGAAATATTCATCACTTTTTGTAGAAATATATACAAGAAAGCGATTTAAGAATAAGGAAAAGAAAGCCTCTCAAACCGGCAATGCCCCTCATTCAATATTTCAACTTTCATTGTAAACATTTGGGAATCCTGTGAACTAAATGGCCATCTCATCTCATAGAATATGTTTTTGTTAATGAATGGTCTAGATTATTCTTGACAGATTGGTTGGACGGTTGCATGGGTCTAGATGCTTCCACCTGTCTAAATACTTTGACAATTGTTTTGAATTTTCTTTAAACCTGTGGTAACAGTTAATATGAGATCACAACCAAAGTGACATCTTACATCGTGTTTTACTATGTGTAAATTGTCATCACATAGTATAATAACACCATAATAATCACAGTGAGGAATGACACATCCCACTACCTGATTCACATCTCTTGCTGCCTGCTAGATATAATATTCCCCACCTATCAATTCCTTAGTATTCATGTTCATCCAAATATCTGTGTTAGAGTTCACAGCGAACTTCACAGTTGTGTTGTTAACCTCTTTCTTATATTCTACAGTATCATATGTACAATAACATCATTTTAATGGATGACTAGATGGCCCGAGAGGAACAACTTCAACCCATATTTGATTAGATTCTATTACATGACAATTGTCCAAGCACATATGAAATGGAAAATTTGACTGCAAAATAAATGGTTCAAGGGTATCTAGAATGTTGAATGTTAAAATTAAATATAACAGATACCCACTTGAGAAAATTCCCCCAACATCACCTAGATTGAAACATCAGCAACTTAGTGTCCTTGACCCATTTCCTTTACTTGAAACTTTTTGACCATTTTTTATATAAGGCTCATGTATGTGAGCTTGATAAGAGGAAACTTAAGATGAATCACCCCTACAAATTTAGCAGATGAAGAAGAGAAAAAGAGAGAGACAGAGACAATGACAGAGGAAGATGTAGAGAAGGAAGCCCACAAAGAGAAAACAAAGACAAAGAAAGAAGCTTGCAAAGGGAAAGAAGAAACAGAGATAGAGGAAGAAGCAGAGAAGGAAGCGCAACAGGAGAAAGTTTCCATAGCAAAGCAGAAGGAACAAAACCAAGAGGCAAAGATAAAGACAGAGATAGAAACATAGATAAAGACAGATGCAAAGAAAAAAGCCTGTAAAGGGAAAGCAGAAACATAGATAGAGGAAGAAGAAGATAAGGAAGCACAACAATAGAGTTTCCATAGCAGAGTAGAAGGAGCAAAACCAAGAGACAAAGATAAAGAAAGAGACAAAAACAAAGATAGATACATATGCAAAGAAATAAGTCTGCAAAGGGAAAGAAGAAACAAGGATAGAGGTAGAAGCAAAGAAGGAAGCTCAATAGAAGGAAGCTTCCATTGCAGAGCAGAAGGAACAAAACCAATTTGGTTTTGGAGATGTTTTTACGCTTACCATTGATTTCCAATGTGTAGGTAAACAAACTGATTATGAAGAGGACTTAAAGTTCCTTGAAACATGGATTGAAACAACATGTCTTGATGAGGTCTACAAAGAATTTGTAGATATGAATGTTGAAGACAACATGCATGATGAAAACGTGAATGGAATTTTCAGTTATTGGAGCTTTGAGGAGATAAAATATTATTCACATCTCATGTTGCAGCAGATTGATAATGAAAAGTGCACTACAAAAGACAATATTTGGCAACAACCCAGATACAAGTCATTTCTTAAAGAAGTACAGGACATGCATAGACAACTGTTGGGTATGTGTTATATTCTTTCCACGACTAAGCACGTGCCCTTAATTTCCAGTGGGTAGTCCGCGTCCATGGTTTTGTGCATGGTTTTGCACATGGTTTTGGGGTATGATGTTTTTCGGCCCCTGGTATTTTTTGTAGATCCGGTTAAGGGAACTACGGTTATGTTCTAATCCAGGGTTTATGGGTTGGAGTTTATGAATTCTTCGGCATTTATTTATATGTTTTGTAACACTAAAGGAATATAATGAAAACTCAAGTTGGTAGTCCCGATTTGGGACCCGGGGGAAAATCTCTCCATATATACCTTTTATGTTTTATTCTCTGTTATTGTTTATTTTTTGTTTTTAAGAATTCATTTGAAGATAATTTATATACAGCGTTAAAAGCTACATTTTGGTATAAGAGTTGTTTCAGCTTCAAGGGGACACCTTTGTTCTTGAGGGTTTTTTAGTTCGAGCTCGGGGTAGACCTGTTCGGTGGGAGGTCTGCGGGAGATCGATTCTTGTTATGAAAGAAGATGGCGAGCGGCGGAAAGATAGAGATCAAGAAATTTAATGGTCAGAGTTAAGAGTTGTGGAAGCTCAAGATGGAGGATCTGCTGGTGGATAAAGATTAGTGGATCGCGGTAGATCCAGGTACTAAACCAACGACAATGTCAGATGAAGACTGGAAGAAACTGGATCGGAAGGCTAAGAGCACAATACGGTTGTGTGTCTGAGATTCAGTATTGTTGAATGTATGCGGGAAATACGAAAATTTGTGGGAAAAACTTGGGACTTTGTACCAATCTAAGTGCGAGTGAATAAGTTGTTCTACGGAAAAAATTCATATAACCTGAGGATGAAGGATGGAGACTCAGTGACAGAGCATCTGAACACCTTCAATACTGTGGTAAGTCAGCTGTCATCTGTTGATATTAAAATCTCGGATGAAGATAAGTGCATCAGTTTGTTGTGTTCTCTACCAGACTCGTGGGACAGTCTGGTTATTGCAATAGGTAGCAATACAACTACCTTGAATTTTGATGACATTGTCTCAGCCTTGCTGTCGGAGGAAATGAGACGGAGAAATATGGAGGGTGAGAATGGAGATGCCTTATCTGTACGAGGAAGGTCCCAGAACAGAAACAAGAATAAGGTTTCGAGTGGGAGATCTAAATCTAGAGGGAGATCTAAATCTCCTGGAAAGTTTGTAAAGGTGTGCTGGAAATGCGGAAAGGAAGGGCACTACGAAAAGGAATGCAGATCTAAAGCTCCTGAGAAAGGAAAGGGATCTGATGAAGCTCCTTCTGCAGAGGCAAAAACCACCTCGGATGAAGGTGGGGATGTGTATTTGGCTTCTTCTTCAAATACACATGTAGATCATGAGTCATGGTTGATTGACTCAGGTGCATCCTTTCACTTCACTCCCCAGAGCGAGTGGTTCTGCGAGTATGAGAAATATGATGGTGGTGATGTCTTCCTAGGGGATGATAGGAAGGCCAGAATCATCGGACGTGGAAAGGTAAAGCTGAAGCTACAAGGTGGAAGGATTAGAACACTTCCTGGTGTTCTGCATATTCCTGCATTGGCCAGAAATCTGATTTCTGTAAGCAAGATGGATGATGCAGGTGTAAAAACAGTGTTCGAGAAAGATGCCTGCAAGATGGTTCGGGGAGCACTGGTATTAATGCGGGGAGTTCGGACTGGAACTCTGTACAAGCTACAAGGTAGTATTGTTATTGATGGGTGTAACAGTTCTGTGGTTCCTGAAAGTGGGACGGAAAGCCTAGCTGTCTCTGGAGAAAAGACCATGCTATGGCATCAAAGGCTTGGACATATTGGAGAAAAGGGCCTTCGGATACTGCATAGAGATGGTATGGTAGAAGGTATGTCTAATTGTTCTCTGGATTTCGATTTCTGTGAACATTGTGTATATGGGAAGCAGAATCGGGTGAGTTTTCCTTCTGGTGCTAAGAGGGCAAACAAGATATTAGAACTTGTGCACAGTGATGTGTTTGGGCCTGTGTCAGTTCCATCACTGGGAAAGTCTGTGTACTATGTTTCATTCATAGATGACTTCTCAAGGAATACATGGATATATTTCTTGAGGAAAAAATCTAAAGTCTTTGACAAATTTAAAGAATTTAAGGCTCTGGTGGAAAACCAGACAGAGAAGAAGATAAAGGCGTTGAGGACAGATAATGGTGGGGAGTTCTGCAAGAAGGAATTTGAAGAGTTCCGTAAGAAGTGTGGTATAGCACGACAGAAGACTACTCCATACACACCTCAGCAAAATGGAGTTGTAGAAAGAATGAATAGAACACTGATGGAAAAGGCAAGAAGCATGCTCAGTGGTACCGGGTTAGGACAAGAATTCTGGGCAGAGGCAGTGGAGACTGCATGTTACTTAGTTAACAGATCACCTTCATCAGCATTGGAGGATAAGACCCCACATGAGGTATGGACTGGTAAGAAACCCTCTATTTCACATCTAAGGGTATTTGGATGTGATGCATATGTACATGTTCCAAAGGAGAAAAGGACCAAGTTGGATAATAAATCTGAAAGGTGCATATTTATTGGGTATAAGGATGGTTTAAATGGTTACAAGCTTTGGAACCCAGAAACAAGGAAGGTTGTGTACAACCGAGATGTGGTGTTTAGAGAAGTGAAAGATATTGTTAAACATGAAGTCCTACCAAAGGAACCTGAGAAGATAGAGTTTGAGCTAAAGGAGGATGAATCAGACTCTACAATAGAAGAAGACTTAGAAGATGAAGAGCCACAAACTCCATCTTTGAGAAGATCAGTTCGGAAAAGAAGGCAACCAGAAAGGTATAGTCCATTTGCTTTTTGTTCAGGTTTTACCTTAACTATAACTGATGATGAACCCAGAACTGTCAGGGAGGCAGTAGATTCAGAGGATGGAAAACTCTGGAAGGAGGCCATGGTTGATGAAATGGCATCCTTGCACAAAAACGATGCATGGGATCTGGTGGAGTTGCCGGTTGGAAGGAAGCCCATTGGGAGCAAATGGGTGTTTAAGAAGAAGATGAATGTAGAAGGCAAGGTGGAGAAATACAAAGCTCGGTTGGTAGCAAAAGGTTATTCCCAGGTGTCAGGAATTGATTTTGGTGATATTTTTTCTCCTGTTGCCAAGGTTACTTCTATTAGATTACTTTTATCTGTTGCTGCTGCATTTGATTTTGAGATAGAACAGATGGATGTGAAGACAACATTTCTTCACGGGGATCTAGAAGAGGAGATCTACATGAAGCAACCTGAAGGCTTTATGGTGAAGGGTAAGAAAGAACTGGTATGCAGGTTGAAGAAGTCTCTGTATGGGTTAAAAGAGTCACCAAGGATGTGGTATCAGAAATTTGATACCTATATACGGGGACTTGGCTTCACCAGAAGCAAGGAGGATCACTGTGTTTATTTTAAATTAATTGGTGACCATGTTATTTATTTAGTCTTGTATGTGGATGATATGTTGTTGATTGGAAATGACAAAGAAATTATCCAAGATTTGAAGACCCAACTGTTCTCCAAATTCGACATGAAGGATCTTGGTGCTGCAAACTATATTTTGGGCATGGAAATTAAGAGAGATCGGGCAAAGAGGAAGCTCTGGTTAAACCAGAGGAAGTATGTCGAGACTATATTGCAGAGGTTCAATATGCAGGATAGTAAACCGGTGAATGTTCCTATTCCTGTAGGTGTAAAGTTGTTTGTTGAACAGTGTCCCAAGACACAAGAAGAAGAGGAGGATATGTCCCGTGTTCCATATGCAAGTGCAGTGGGTAGCTTGATGTATGCAATGGTCTGTACTAGACCAGACATTGCACATGCAGTGGGAGTATTGAGCGGGTTTATGTCAAACCCAGGGAAGGAGCATTGGACAGCAGTGAAGCGGGTTTTCAGATATTTACGTGGCACTAGTGATTATGGCTTGTGCTACCAGGGAAGACCAGGATTGGAAATAATGTTGGACATTCATGGTTTTGTTGATGCAGACTGGGCTGGAGATCTGGACCAAAGAAGATCTACAAGTGGGTATGTGTTTAGCCTATTTGGAGGTGCAGTCAGTTGGATGAGTAAAAGATAGTCTGTAGTGGAACTTTCAACTACAGAGGAAGAATACATAGCAGCCACTAATGCAAGCAAGGAAGCAGTTTGGTTGCGGGTCTGTTCAAGTATGGGGTTGGTACAATAAGCTATAAGGATAGATTGTGATAGCCAAAGTGCAATTTTCTTGGCTAAGAACCCTGCTTATCATTCAAAGACAAAGCACATTGATGTTCAATATCACTTTGTTAGAGATATGGTTGAGGCTAAAAGGGTGTTGCTGGTAAAGGTGGACACTGTGAAGAATGTTGCAGATGCATTAACAAAGTCTGTGAGCACTCAGAAGTTCTCTTGGTGTAGAGAAACAATGGGTGTTGAAGAATTGGGCCAATGACTAAGCTCTCTTGTGACCCCCTGTGGAAAGAAAACAACAAGTGGGAGAATGTTGGATATGTGTTATATTCTTTCTCTTGGTGTGGGAGAAAATTTTTGGTCCTTAATTTCCGGTGGGTAGTCCGCATCCATGGTTTTGTGCATGGTTTTGCACATGGTTTTGGGGTACGATGTTTTTCGGCCCCTGGTATTTTTTGTAGATCTGGTCAAGGGAACTACGGTTATGTTCTAATCTAGGGTTTATGGATTGGGGTTTATGTATGCTTCGGCATGTATATATATGTGTTGTAACACTAAAAGGAATATAATGAAAAATCAAGCTGGTCGTCCCGATTTGGGATCCAGGGGAAAATATATGTGTTTATCTAGTTTATGTTTTATGATCTCGCTATTATTTATTTTCTGTGATAAGATTCATGTGTAGATAATTTCTGTTCAGGGTTAAAACCTACAACAACTTGGAACAATAGAAGACCTGCACTAGAAAATGAAGAAACATATTCGATTGGAATCAAAATCTTACCCTCCACCATAAAGCACAATGATCAAAATCTTACCCTCCACCATATTCGATTGGAATCTATGATGAGAATTCTCTGGGTGGACATCAAAAGGATAATTTAATTGCAAAACAAATGATTCAAGGGGAGCTAAGGGGAGCTAGAGTGGTGGATGTTAAAATGATACACCACACACCCAATCGAGCAAATTCTTGCATGAATATCCCTCGATTGAAACATAATCTACAATTGGTGATAATGAAAAAGTTGAACATTAAGTTAAAGGGTAAACAAAGTTGAACATTAAGTTAAAGGGTAACCATTTCCCCTTGAAGAAATAATTTTCATAACTTATTTATTTAAATTAATAGTCAATAATTTGTTCAATAATAATTTTTATCATAATGATTTGGATTAATTTTATTTTATTTGTAAAATAATTTATTTATTTAATTATATTATATTATTAAGAAAATTTATAATATAATAAATTAATATTTATATATGAAGTAATGCATTTGGTCCGTCAATTAAAATTAATTATAAAATAATACTTAAATAGAAAGATACAATTATAACTATTAAATTAAATTATGAACATACATGACAAAGATTGAGGGATATGGGCAGAGATTCGAACCCATAACCTATTTTAGGGTTTTTCAAGCAAGCATCACTATTGAACATAGAGGGTGCCCCCATGAGGGGGTATGCAATCCCTCTGTTAGCAGCAATGTAGAGGGAAGAAATCATAGGCAAGAAAATCAAAGCCCTGATAACCCCACTTAGACAAGGAATAATTAGCAATTTCGAGCATTAACAAAGGAGTAAGGGTAGGAAGAAAAAAACCATAAAATAGAATTCTAATAGAAGATAAAAAACCATCAAATAAAAAACTCAAAGATTAGAACATTCTATAGTTTGGAAACATATAGGAAAACAAAAGAATGATATAAAAAGAAACGATTATAGTTCAACAAGAAATTATAGAAAAAGGAATAACTGAGGAATTATAAATGAAATAAAAAAACATAAAAATGTATATGGAATAAAGACTGAAACGAGAAGAAACTTAATGGAGACAAAATTAGAGGGTTCAATGGACAAAGGAGGGAGAAAGAAACACAAATTTTTTCCACCAATCCATGATTCATCATAGGAAAAAAAGCGGGATCATCGGCCTAAAAAATGATGAAAATAAAAAAATGGAAGGGCATGAAAACATAACATAGGAACTCAATCATTACATTGAAAATTTACTTATAGAACCCACTAGAGACAAGAGTCAATACATAGGAAATATAATTGTTGATATCCCAAACATAATCACCCAAGAATAAAATGAGTTTTTGATGATGAAAATCACACCTAAAGAAGTAGAAGAAATATCTATAGAGATGCCCAAGAATAAAGCATCATGTTCATATGATTTCATGGTGGAGTTGTTTCAAGGTTGTTGGGGTATAATAGGAAATTATGTGGTTCGATTATTAGAGGAATCCAAAAGGTCTACATCATGAAAAATATCTCTATATGACACCTTCATAACCCTCATCCCCAAGAATTATCAGGATGAAACCATTTCATACTTCAGGGCCATCACCTTCTTCAATGTCACTTATAAGATAATCTCCAAAATAATATCCAACAGACTCAAACCTCTCCTTCCCCTGATAAATTTTCAAAAGAAATTGAGATATGTGGAAGGGAGGAAAATTATGAAAAATATTGTAACTTATCATGAAAAAAATTGCTCCCTTTTTATCAACACAACTAGAAACATGATCATCAAATAAGATATGATTTCAACAAACAAAGATGGAAATACATAGCTCATATGATGAGATCCTGCGGCTTTACACAATATTGGATTTCATGGGTTACAAATCTCATTTCCAATTTTTGTTTCCATTCTTATAAATGGGTCACCCTCACCCACTTTCATTTCCTTGTAGGATACGAGAAAAGGTGATATGAGCTCCCCTTACATCTTCTTCCTAATAGTAGAAGGTATTGGCGGGTCCATCAGTCATGTAGCCACTTTTGGTTCACATAAAAGACATTCCTAATTTCCCCTACTATCCTCCCTTCACCCATCAATAGTTCATAGATGATACTCTTCTTATGGGGAAACCATCCATTAAAGAATCTTCAACTTTCAAAGCAATTCTATCAAAATTTTCTAATGCATTTCGAACTAATGTCAATACTTCTAAATGAATTTATTTTTCTCTTCAAAACGTACTTACTTATCCAAGCCAACATCTCCAAATTTCTTGGCATTCAATGAAGCTCCCTTTCATCCAAATACCTTGGTGTTACCCTTGTTAAAAACCCTTTGAGAGTTCAAGTATGGGAAGACATTAATCTAAAACTAGAGAGCAAGCTCACTTGTTGGAGCTTTAAATCCCTTCATTTGGATAGGAGACTCATCCTTATCAAATTTTGTATATAATCCATTCCCTTATATCACATATCTACTCTTGCTACTCCTAAAGCCATCCTAAAAAAAGTTAGACCCATACATAAATCCTTCCTTTGAGAAGGAGTAAAACAAGAGAATAAATGGGCTTTGGTTGCATGGGAAAAACAATGAAAGCAAAAAATAGCAGGGGGGATGGGAAATAGGGATCCAGAAACCTTGAGCCAAGAAATGGGAGAAAATATTGTTGCATATGCATCCACAATCTAGAAGCCTTGTGGATCAAAATATAGTAAAAACAATATGTCCCAGAGATTGGAAACACTCAAATTATAAGATTGTAGGGATAACTAAAAGGCTTGTATTTATAGAACTAAACTTGGAACAACAAGGAGATCTTACAGGACCACAACTTCTAGGTAATTCTTAGTGAAAAACTTGCAATATTCTAGAAATACTCTTGGAAACAATGGCCAAAGCTATAACAAAAAGAAGATATAAAAAAAATAAAATTTGATCTACAACAATAGGGGAAAATTCTAGTAAGGGAGTATTGGAAACCAATAATAGAAAAAACTCGATGTAGCAATGGGAGAAAATAAGATAAGGTATCCTGAACAATAACGTGGATTCATATCAAGCCCTAGAAAGGAAATTGGAACACATAAAAATTAAAAGTCTCAATAGGGGTGAAATTCTCAGGTGGGGGAAAAAAAACAAAGAAAAATTTAATCTCAAAGAAGCATATAACATACTTGCAGGCACAATAGAAAAATTGAGGGAGAAAATTGAAGAATTTTTCTTAAGTGCAACTATGTACCAAAAAAAATGTTCATATAACATAAAAAACTAATGTGGGACAAATTACAATAAAGAGTATTTCAATGTCCAACATAATTTCATCTTTTTTGTTTGAATATAGAAATGGTGGAACACCTATTAAATGACTGTCAAATTTCCTCACGAATATGGTAATGTGTGAAGAACAGGAATAAAACTAGTAGAAAATCCATGCTTTAGGAATGGAGATATGCACCATTCAAGAACAAAATCATAAACAGAACATCGAATCTCTTCCATAGATTCATATTTTGGGAAATATGGAAAGAAAATAATGAAGAAATTTCAAAAGAATAAAAGAGGATATGAACCCCCTGGATGCGGGTGCTTCCATTTGATACGGTGAAGATTGGTGGTCAGGCTGGCACGTGGCAAGGCCACATGGCTGTAGGCCACCTGCATTCAAATCGGATTGGTAGCATTTATAACACAGCCCGTCACCCAACTTGGCATTCAGGCCGGTTGGGAAGACGAGGCTGCATCCATAACTCGACGCCGTCCTCCAGCTACAGGCGCATTTTCACCTTCTCGATGCTTCACTGCTGGGCTCTGAAATTTATTTGGCTCATCAACATGCACAGTTTCATTGCTTCGCTCTGCTCTGGCTGTCCTCCAGAAGCCAAGCTCTCCAGCTCCCGCACTACACTAGGAAGGCAGTGTAATCTCTATTGCTGCGTGGAGTTTATTCCTGGTTTTCATCACTCTCAAAGCCCGTTTTTCCCCTTGCTTTTTGCAGGCCCGCCTCAGTCTATCCCGCCTGTCACTCTGTAACTTTCGCCGACTCGATTGTGCTCTCCAGGTGAGAAGATGCCTCGACTTCGGCACAGGCTCAGATGTCGCAGAGGCAGCACTCGAGCCAGGCCCTCCTCTAGGCGTTGCTCCCCCTCTAGCCATTCGAATTCCTCGGCTTCTGACTCCCCCCTTAGTGCCTCTCCTCGCGCTTCTAACAGGCGCAGACCAGATCGTGGCCTCTCCTCGCTTGTCCATCACCCACCCCTTCCTCTGCGTGACGCCAATGTCCCTCAGCCTCCCTCTGACCCTCGCAGCGCTGAGTCTGCCCACCTGGTCAACCCTTCCATGGCCTTGTTTCATTTCCCCTGTCTTACTTCCCAGCCTCCGGTGGTGGTGACAACTTCTGTAACGTTCAAAGAACTCCCTCAATTCAGCTCGATGACCTTGCCTCCTGCGCATATGAGAATTCAGCTTCGCACCCCTGGGTCTGACCAGGCTATCCAAACTGGTGCGCAGAACCGCTCACAAGAAGCTGAGGGAGGCAGACATCGTGGTGGCAGTTCCAGTGTCAAAGGCATGCCAACGGAGCAGCACGAATCAGGTGCGGCAGAAAATCCCACTCCGGACGATGATGATGACAGCTACGGATGCAGAATCGAAGAAGAACCCCCCTCTGACGACTATGGTATTTAGGACTCTCTGTTATTTTTGTCTTTCAGGTCAGATTTTTTGTCTAGATGGTGTTTTCAGAAATCCTGGCCTGCGGGCTTGTCAGAGCACTGTTACAGTCCTATGTTTATGTTTAATGCTGGCTTTTACTGCTACAGTCCTATGATTTTTTGCTCAATGCTGGTTTCCTCCTTAGAGGCAGCAATTAAACTTTTATCGGGCTAGTTTCCCCCTATGGGCAGCGCTATTTTTGATATTGTGCTGAACTCTTAACGCCTATGAAGGCACACCTTTGTATGTACCATATTTTCCAGTAATAGAATCTAGTCTTATTTAGAAAAAAAAGAGAGGATATGAACCATGTATTGCGAAAATCATCAAGAAATTCAAAGAAACAATTCTAGTCTCCCTATGGACCACTCAAGGTTGTGACTGTGAGGAAAAATAATCATATAAATTTAGACTCTTAGGTTTGAACCTGTCAATTGCAGTAAACCAATCCCATATCAACCCATGTAGCCAATAAATTCCCAACTGATGGAAACCCACACTGCATGGATTCATCAAATTAAACTTTGATGATGCCTCTAAATGAAATACTAGACCAACCCATTACAGAGGATTATTTTGGAATGAGAAGGGTAAAATAAAAAATGTATATGCTAGGTACCTTGGTGATAATACCAATAGTGGTACAAAACTATATGCTGTGGAGTAAGGAATTGAAATAACTAGCAAGCTAAACATATAAAAACTCATACTATATGGGGAACCTAAAACTATTATCAATATCATCAAGAAAATAAAAAATGACTCCAAACTAGCCAAATTCATAAAAAATTGGTGACTACTATATGTGTTGGAGAATATATTCAAGAAAGACACAAAATTCAATGTCTTCATTCCACATCATATCTTAAGGAGTGGAAATAAACTGGTAGGGGAGTTAGAAAATATGGGAGTTGATAGTAAAATTGAGGTTTTGGATTCAAATTGGATGCATTTTACTTTAAAAAAAGTGAAATGAAATAGCAAAGAAACGCTTCATTCCCCATGGGGGGTTCCCTTTTTCCACGCCTTATAATTCAATAGATGATGGTACCACAAAATAATGAGAGGAAGTAGGCTAACTCCACTTTCTAGCCTGCATGGCCACCCCACCGCCATACAAGATCAAACAAAAATGGAAAGTCGTTGTTTGCAACTCCAAAATACATAAGAAGCATGTGAATAATTCAAAAAGTACAATAGTGTGATGGTTTGTACATTTAAGGAGATATGGATTCAATATGGAGGAATATAAGTTAGTGCAAGCCCATCATGCAAAGAAATGGATAGAAAGCAAGATCTCAATGAGTAGCCAGTGTTTCAATTCACTTATAGTAAAATAATCATGGATGAATCAATCGATTGTCACGACTCTAGTCTTTCAACACTATATGATGGATCAACTAAGAAAAAAGGCCACAATTATTTCCATCCATCTCAAAAGCCATAGATTTCCTTCACTTCTAAGCATCAATCCTCTCTGCAATAAATACTATTTCAAGTTTGAGTTCTTTATGATTTTATCCTACAATTCCATTTCGATTTTGCAGTGTTTTTTGTCAATTACTTTGTCATTTATGAACCCCTTCAAATTTTGGACCTCTGTCCCTTTCCTTGGTATTGTGTATATGGGTTATTTATTTTTGCATGTAACTATCTGAATTTCTCCCCATTTCATTATTTCTTCCTTGTTTATAGCTACTACTATCTCTGGTTCTCCCTCTTGTTTATGTCTAACCTTTTATACTGTAATTCCCCATTTTGGTATATTCATCCTTTTCCCAGTCCTCTTTTGTCTCCCCCTACTAATTTCTCTCTATTATGTCTCATCCCTCCAACCTTTGTTTCATTTGTTGATACTTCTTACCAAATATGGTAAACTATCATATTTTTGGGCCCTCCCTCTGTGGTGGAAGAGGAATAGGCATGCCTTCCCCCTCCCTTGACTTTAGTCCCCCAACCTTTTATGAAATCACACATAAACCTCTTTCAGGGAAGCCATGAAGAGATACAATGATGCCATCCCTAAATCTATCTAGAGAGTAGTATATGACATAGAGGAACATGTCAATAAGGACGCCATCCCTAAATATATCTAGAGAGTATTATATGACATAGAGGAACACGTCAACCAGTCCTAATGTTTCATCCCAGATACACTGTTGGAAAGAGAGACCAAATATTAGAATGATGATGTTGGAAACTCCACCGGAGCTAGGGAAGTTGCTTACATGAAGACTATCAACCTATACTAACATATTAATAATCTCATGGGAAGAGTTCCTATAAAAAAGTTTAACACTCAATAGGAAATTATCATTTATATGGTTGAGCATGGAAGAATTGGACATAATTAATAGGAAAATGGTGCTTCTCACTAAGTGAATCACATCAATAGACCCCTCTAGATTAGATATAGATATTGATCCATAACCACCTGATTAAATGTAAAGTCCAACTAAATGATAGGATACATGGCTCATATTCATGCTCATAATATAATTTCTAGCATGGAAGCAATATCTTTTAGATTATGTATTATTTTCTTTACAAATATTTTTACTTGTTTTTCTTGTCACTTTAGCATATAAAAAAAATATGAAAAATCTTAAATTATGACAGACAATTTCTAATGAAATTTAAATAATATTAAATACCACATAAATGTATAAATTATGAATAATTTAAATTTTATGTAACTTTAATAAACACGTCATATATAGAAGGAGAGGGAAATTGAATTTGAATTATATGATTGTATTTTTTTAATTTTGGTATTCAAGTTGATACAATGGTATATATTGTTGTAATTATAAAGTTTGATTTATTTTAAGGGCTAAAAACATAGCATGAATGGTTTCCATATTCCTCGTGATTTAGTGTTGTATAGAGGATAATAAGTTCAATTGATATAAATATTTTCACTTTTAAATATTAGGGTTGCACGGACTGGCCACCCCATGCAAGAGCATGTGAACTTATTACCCATGGCATTCAATGGATTTCCATTATCCATTTTTTCTTCCTCTTTTTCATTAATATTCTGATGGGAAGTTATGTTGTATTTGGTTGTTCCCCATATTGTAGATGTGAATATTTTCATGGAAACCATTAAGTAATAATCTAGTGAATGGAGATAGCTTAGCCTTAAAATTTTGTAATCCTCAACATTCCTCTATGTCTGCATCACCTGTCTCTATATTTTGGGTGGTAGAGGCCTAGGAATTCATGTACATCAAAATTTCCTTAAAGTTCATAAGGATTTATAATGAGAATTTTTAGGTGCTAGCTAATTTTTAATCAATGGGAAGAGTTGTTCTAGCGTTCGCAATTGTTACCACATTCTTTAGGTGGTGGTGTCTCCCTTCATGTTGCATTAGTGGTAGAGTGGGATTGGGCTATGAGGTATGATGGTTTAAAGTCTCAAGATTTCTTTTATAGTTATGTCGAGTCATATTCTAGTGGCGAGTACCATGGGATTCCAACTAGTATTTTAGATGTGTCTCTTTCTCAGAGCTATGGGTTTGGATTTATGAATTTTTATAGGAGACATGATTGCAATTTGGTGGTATTGTGTAGTGTGCGTGATTTAGATGCATATTTCTATATATACACTAGGGCCACCTATTTTATCTTGTCTCCCTCTGCTTGTCTTGAACCTTGGGTTGACACATTTAATCTCCTTTTCCACTTTCCATGGGGTGTGGAGCCTGATTAAATTCATGATTCAAAGGTCCTATTTTAGTCGGATATATACCCTCAGAAGGCTGTACATCCCTCAACATAGGAGGGTGCAGGGGGGTTTTCCACCCCGGTTGGTGGGTCCAAGGGCTAGCGAACCCTCAACGGGGGTCCAGGGGCATCACCACCTAAGTTAAAAATAGATGAAAAATTTCCTTGTAAAATATTGTAATTTCATAGTCAATCAACATCATTCATTAGGAGGATGATCTAATGGTAAAAGTTATGTTAATTTATGGTTTTTTTCTTAGCATGAAACCCTCAGTTTATATGAGGGAAGTGTATTGTGGTTTTGTATTATTATTATGAGCAAGGAGGACATAAGAGACTGCGTGAGAGTGAAAAAGAAATTAACATATATGTTGTAGGTTGTATCTCTTCATTTTCCCGGATAATATAAAAGTAAGGACTCATTGTTTCTCTATGGATGTAGACCAAATTGGGTGAACCACTTATATACGTGTCTCTCTTTTTTTTATGAATTTATTTATTTGTGTTTACACAATACGTTATGTGCTTCATTTCTCCATTAATTAATTTCTGAGAACTTGTATTAGATCCAAAGGTTTATTTTGATGATAAACTCGTAGGAGTGAAGGGTTCCTGGTTCGAGTTGGAGCAATGTTAGAATATTGCAGGTTTAGGGTTGAGAAATTTAGCATCCAAAACTATGAGCTGTGGAAGATGCAAATGGAATATTATATGTATTAGAAATATATGTACCTACCATTGAGCGGAAAAACGAATAATTCGATGAGTATGGAAAACAAAGAATGGGATCTTCTTGATACAAAGGAACTAGGAATAACACGGTTGTGTCTGGCAGCATTGGTGGCATTTAATATTTCTAAGAAAACAAAAACATAAGGTTTAATGAAGACATTGGCAAAACTATATGAAAAAACCTTAACCTCAAATAAGGTATTTCTTATGAAGTGTCTACTAAATATGAATATTTTAGAAGGTGGATATGTTGCTGATAATTTAAATGAATTTAACACGGTTACCAGTTAGTTAAATTTTGTAGGGGTAAATTTTGATGATAAAGTTAGGGCTTTGTTATTTTTGTGCTCATTACGAGAAAGTGTGAATGGATTAGTTATGGCCATTAGTAACTTTGTCTCTAGATCTAGTAATTTAAATTTTGGAAATGTTGTTGGTTCCACCCTTAGCAAGGAAATGCCACAAAAAATGTCTAGTGATATGTCAAGGAATTCTTTGATTAGAGAGAGTAGTGGAAGAAAAATGGAAAGAGGAAGGAGCTCAGTAAATTCCAGTAATTCAATAAAAGGAAGATCCAAATCTAGATCAGGAATAGTGTGATGGAAATGCAGGAAGAAAGAACACCTCAATAAAGACTACAAATATCAGAAGGGAAAAGAGGGAGATGGACAACAAGAGAAAAATCACAAAGTGAATGTGGTAGGTGATGTGTTGCAAGATGCTTTGATTCTTTCATTAGAGAATATTATTGATGCCTGGGTGGTAGTTTCAGGATCCTCATTCCATGCCATATATGATAGGAAACATTTTCATGACAATGTTCAAGGAGATTTTGACAGGTTCAACTACGTGATGATAAACCCTCTAAAATATTTAGAATGGGTAAGGATTTTATAAAGAAAAAATATGGAAACCAATTGTTAGTATGAATCTTTTGTCGAAGTGTACGAAAAAAGACCACTTTAGCTATGCATAACTTATAGACCTAACATCAAATATGGCTGCCAATATATTCAAATCTGCAGTTAGTTGATCAAGACAAATGCTGCAAAAATCCAGATCTATGCATAAAGAGACATTAAGCAGTAAAAGTAAGGTTTTGTTCCATACATCCAATAGACAAGACAAGAACAATATTTTTGAAAGAATTTTTGTATTAAGGGCACCCGGGAGGAAAACAAGAAGGTGTTTCCAATTCTCCTCAATGGGATGGGTTCTTGGAAGTCCTCAGCACTTCAGATCTAGTATTTCTCTCTCTTGTTGGTGTAGAAAACCCAGACAAAGATAGAACTCAAAGGGAGCTCACACAACAAATAATGGGAAATTTTGACAATGATAATGGATCAAAGTCAGACCAAGAGTATAGATCCAGAGTGATCTAATAGGCAACAAAAGGTGAAGAATGGTAGAAAAAACCTTCCTATTTATAACAAAATATTGGGTCATTCTAGATCTTGGTGCATGATTAAAATAACATTAACCAAATCTAGATCCACCTTTTATGGAATATTTTATTATATTTGTTGGAGGGAAAAAGTATTTGACTTAGGTCAAATCCCTTTATTTGTAAATAATAAATAAATAAATGATTTATTTATCATTTTAAGGAAGTGGTTGAAAGATAATCAAATAAATAATGATTTATTTAATTATTTATGGGTGATTTAGTCATATTTAACAAGGAATATTATTTAAATAAGATTTAAATAATTATTCCTAGAAAATAATAAGATAAATAAAGATTTATATAATTAATTTCTTTGTTTTGGGTTAAACATGACCAGGAATAATAATTAAATTATTGTTTTAATTAATTATTCCTTGAGGAAAATCAAACAAATATAGGTTTGTTTAATATTTCCTTTTGGGGTTTCCTGTTTAGACCATAAACAACCTAATAAATGTGTTTTATTAAGTTATTTTTCATAGTGAAAGCAATTTTACTTAGGGTAAAATTGGTCTTACATGGTGTACTTGGGTCCATCTAATGATAGTAGGTTAGATGACCAAAAAATGGTCTAAAAGATTGCCCCCCAGCGTGCGAGTGTTAGGAGAAAATCGTATGACCGAAGTACGTTGTAAGAACTCAATCACCAGACATCAAAAGGGAAGTCAGAGAGAGAAATGTAAGGTAGAATAATGTGCTGAAGAACTAGACCCTGAGGAGATGAGACTTACAGGTGCAACAAGTCTCTTTTTATGAGAGGGTACCTGTGCTAAAGGCGGTGGGGGAGGCATACCTATGCCCGCCGAGACAAAGTAAAAAAGAATAGTGTGTCCAGTAAACAAGGGACCGAACCATAAAGTACAACCGGCATAAACATGAGCCAGATAAGAATACAATGAGGAATCCCACATACATGTTGTGCCTGGGATAACAACCAGGACTTATACAATAATATCTGAGTACATGAGATACAAATACAACCCAAATGCCCCCTATAAGCGGGGAAGGGCTCACAAAATCTGACTGATACATGCAAATCAAAGAGGTGCTGCAAGCGGCTAAGGCCTACATCATCAAATATATGGAGCTGCATCGAAGGCTGCAATGAAGAGGTCATCCGGGCATCTGGGGGGCTACCTGTGGGGCCACCCCCTCATGAGGGCTGAGACATCTCACACACACCCGGGAATCACCAAAATCTACTGCGGCATCACTGAACCATCAAGATATGGATCTCAATCATGCTGAAAGGAGCTGGAGTGGAGAAACAATCAAGTCAAAGGGAAATGAGAGATCCCTTTGCCTGATCTGAGGCACCGAACAAGAGTGGAAGCTGGAACCAAGGTACACCGCCCTCTAGACCTGTCTTCTGGAATGAAGGAGCTGATGTCGACAAAAGGAGGTCCGCCATAGGTGAGGCAATGAGAGATCCTCAACTAAGGCACGAGAGAAAATAGTAGAGCGACGGACAGACTAATACCAATGATGATGATGGAATGGAGGGGACTGAGTAGCAAATGGACGACTTCCCTTGCTAGAGCATAAAGGACATGAATGACATGGCAGCGACTGACACAGTATCATAAGGGATAGGGGACAGTGGGACTGAGGGCCATAATGTGCGACACAAGAGGGAGATCGAGCAATGAAGGATGGAGGACTATAGCGGGGTACAAAGGGACTCGGGATAGACTCCATGAATGCGATGATGACTCAACTTGGATGCTCTAAACAAGGGCGACTCGATGGTGTTGCCACAGAGAAAAGGTCCCATGGGGGACCAGAAAAACATGAGTACAAGATGGTATCTCATGACGAAAATTGACACGAACAAAGACAAGTATGGAGGCAAAGTGGTGCCCCAAGTACAAGTGTTGTAAGTGAGGAAATTCGATTTTGGGGGGAGGTGAAGTGACCCTTCTGAACAAAGTATGTCCTGGTGAAGTATCAAAGTACGAAAATGAAAAAGATGCTGGCTATCTAAAAGAAAATAAAACATGCATTTCAGAAGGGAAATGCTAAGGGTAATATTTCTTAAGATAGAGTGCATTGCGAGGATTAGGAAGGGGATTTCCTTCGAAGTCCTCTAAGAGGTATGCCCCCTTACCGAGATCCTTACTGATGATGTAAGGGCCTAGCCATAATGAGTCAAACTTCCCGTGACCAAGGACATCATGGGCCTGGTCATATACTAGAACAAGGTCGCCTTCGTGAAAAGTACGAGGGTGGACTTTTCGGTCATACTGAGCTTTGGTGCATTTCTTAGCCGCTTCAATGGTTTGCAATGCAACACGACGGTCTTCGGAGGCGCGCTCAAGCATGATAAGTCGTTGTTCTAGAGGTTGGGTATCAGGGAGAAGTTCAACGGCCAGATGAAGGGAAGGGATTTCACACTCGATCGGTAAGACTGCCTCCTCTCCAAAAACGAGGTGGAAAGGAGTAAACCCAGTGGAAGTTTTAACAGAAGTTCGATAGGCCCACAAAGTAGGGAAGAGCATAAGATGCCAGTTGGTTTTGTGCTTATTCACCATTCGTTGAAGCATAGTCTTGAGGATTTTGTTGACTGCTTCAACTTGGCCATTACCTTGGGGGTAATAGGAGGAGGAATATTGGTGCTCAAAACCCAATAGTGAGGATAGCTCATGCCATATCTCATCTTCAAAATGTCGGCCGTGGTCAGAGACCAGTTGTTTCAGAACCCCAAATCGAGCGATAACGTGGTTAAAGAAAAAGAGGGCTGCGGTAGCTGCCGTGTTGTTAAATGTTGGCATAGCCTCGGCCCATTTTGTGAAATAGTCGACCGCCACGATGATATATTTATGGTTACCAGCGGATGGCGGGCGACACTCCATAAATTCGATGGCCCATTTACAAAAGGGACCAGTTGAGACGACCGGATGGAGGGGAGCTGGGGGAGCTCGCGCCTTAGGGGCGAAATGTTGGCAATTGGAACAGTGTTTGACTGCTTCAATGCAATCACTGAAGAGGGAAGGCCAGAAATACCCAACGCGCATGAATTTTTGGGCAGTAGCAAGACTGGAGAGGTGGCCACCGCAAGCGCCGCTATGGCAGGCATTGAGGACTTGTTCAGCTTCAGTGTGCGTGAGACAACGACGAAGGACAGTATCTATATCGCGACGATAGAGGTTGTCACCGATAAGAAGGTAGCAAGGAGCCTGGTGTCGGATACGTCGTCGAGCGTCACGATCAAGTTGAAAAGCGAACTTTTGGGTTCGCAAGTAAGTGAGGATATCGCCGTACCAAGGATCGTCTGAAGTAATGGCGAATAAGTGCTCATCAGGGAAATCAACATTAACTGGAGGATCTTGTGTTCTGGTAGGTAATTCAGAAATGAGTTCAGCAAGGGCTAAACCTTTCTTACTTTTTGGTGTGACAAATTCGAGGTCGAATTCTTGAAGGATGACGACCCAACGGGCGTACTTCCCAGTGAGGATTCGGCGACTCAAAAGAAAATCCATGGGGTTGGAATTAGTCACAACCTTGGTGGAACGCATGAGGATGTAATGACGAAGCTTTTGGACCAAGAACACGACAGCTAGTGCTAGTGGAGTCACCAGTTGTTAGTATGAATCTTTTGTCGAAGTGTACGAAAAAAGACCACTTTAGCTATGCATAACTTATAGCCCTAACATCAAATATGGCTGCCAATATCTTCAAATCTGCAGTTAGTTGATCAAGACAAATGCTGCAAAAATCCAGATCTATGCATAAAGAGACATTAAGAAGTAAAAGTAAGGTTTTGCTCCATACATCCAATAGACAAGATAAGAACAATATTTTTTTGAAAGAATTTTTGTATTAAGGGCACCTGGGAGGAAAAAAAGAAGGTGTTTCCAATTCTCCTCAATGGGATGGGTTCTTGGAAGTCCTTAGCACTTCAGATCTAGTATTTCTATCTCTTGTTGGTTTAGAAAACCTAGACAAAGATAGAACTCAAAGGGAGCTCACATAGCAACTAATGGAAAATTTGACAATGATAATGGATCAAAGTCAGACCAAGAGTATAGATCTAGAGTGATCTAATAGGCAACCAAAGGTGAATAATGGTAGGAGAAAACCCTCATATTTATAACAAAATATTTGGTCATTCTAGATCTTGGTGCATGACTGAAATAATATTAACCAAATCTAGATCCACCTTTTATGGAATATTTTATTATATTTGTTGGAGGGAAAAAGTATTTGACTTGGGTCAAATCCCTTTATTTGTGAATAATAAATAAATAAATGATTTATTTATTATTTTAAGGAAGTGGTTGAAAGATAATCAAATAAATAATGATTTTTTTAATTATTTATGGGTGATTTAGTCATATTTAACAAGGAATATTATGTAAATAAGATTTAAATAATTATTCCTAGAAAATAATAAGATAAATAAAGATTTATCTAATTAATTTCTTTGTTTTGGGTTCAACATGACCAGGAATAATAATTAAATTATTGTTTTAATTAATTATTCCTTGAGGAAAATCAAACAAATATAGGTTTGTTTAATATTTCCTTTTGGGGTTTCCTGTTTAGACCATAAACAACCTAATAAATGTTTTTTATTAAGTTATTTTACATAGTGAAAGAAATTTTACTTAGGGTAAAATTGGTCTTACATGGTGTACTTGGGTCCATCTAATGATAGTAGGTTAGATGACCAAAAAATGGTGTAACAACAATGGCTACTAAAGGAGGTAAGTCATGTTCCAGATATGAATAAAAATATAATTTCAATAGGGTAGTTAGGTGGTGAAGGTTGTGTAACTACATTCATAGAAAAAACTTGGAAGGTCACTAAATGAGCCCTCATAATAACAAAAGGAGAAAAGGTTGGTACTTTGTATTTATGTAATGGTATTTCTAATTATCTTTATTCTTTAACCTCCACAACAGTAGATATGACATTGTGGCATCATAATCTTGGGCATATGAGTGAGAAAGGGATGTAGATTCTTAACTCAAGAAATTTGTTTCCAGGTTTGAAGCATGTTGATTGGGATTTTTAAAAAAATTATGTTTAGGGAAAACAAGAAAGAGTCAGATTTCTTAGATTTGGGAATGAAAATAAGAGAGAAAAATTAGAGCTTGTGCATACAAATGTATGGGTAACTTCTCAAGAATCATCTCTCTATGTCTTGTGCTATTATGTTACTTTTATTGATGATGCAACTAGGAAAACTTTGATTTATTGTATTTGAGATAAATATGATGTATTTGATACTTTCAAGGAATGGAAAGCTTTGGTTAAGAATGAGATAGGAAAGAATTTGAAGTGTCTCAAATCAAATAATGGAGGTGAATAATTCAACAAAGAGTTTGATAACTACTTTCCAGAGCATGGAATTCATAGAGAGAAGACAGTTCTAGGAACACCACAGGAAAATGATGTGTCAAAAAGGATGAAAATGACAATCATGGAGCGTGCAAGGTGCATGAGATTGCACGTACGATTTACCTTAAAAATTTTGGCAGATGTTGTAGATATTATTTTTTATCTAATAAAAAGAGGGCCTTCAAATTCCTTGGATGGTGGTATTCTAGAGGAGGCCTAAAGAGGTAAAAAGGTAAACTACTCAATTTTAAATACTTTTAGCTTCGAAGATGTTAGCACTGATATTTGCATCCCACCCATCCCGCCTTATTTTAGTCTTCTTTCACATCATCTCCATCATTATCGTTGAACTCGCTTCGTTTTTTACTATTTTCACCTTTTTCCCCAATATCCAAACGTTTCATTTCATTATTTAACTTATCCAAGTTATTACCAAAACCCAAAATTCATTTAATATATAGCCTAAAATATATTTAAAAACCATAGTTTAATGCTTTGAATCCAATTTAACCCCCAAAACCCACATACATAACCTTTCGGAACTTATTACTTTATAAAACCACTTATATTAAAATCTGAATTTTTAATGTTATAAGCTCCGCCTACCCATCGAGAAGCCCTGTTATATAAAATTATACCATAAACATTACCATATTATATATTACATATCCTATATATAACAAACCATCGCTTAAAACCTTTGGTAGGACCTTTTACCTTTATCGCATATCGGCAATCACATGCTTTGTTACCATATTCATTGGTTATCGCTCCCAAATGCCAATGCGATATTAAGTGGGACCCTTCTGCCGCGCCACCTCCTCCTCCATCACCTTTTCGCATATCGGCCATCACAAAAAATTGTTACAAAATTCATGTTCTATCGCTCCAAAACGCCGATGCGATATTAAGTGGGACCCTTCTTCTGTGTCACCTCCTCATCCATCACCTTTTCGCATATCGATCATCACAATAAATTGTTACAACATTCATGTGCTATCGCTCCAAAATGCCGATACAATATTACGTGGGACCCTTACCTTCCTACCTCCATGTCACTCCCATTGCATATCGCATATCTTACTGCCAAAAATTCATGTATATCCATATCCAAATGCGATTTTCAATCCCTGATAACCCTGATCCCCTGGTTGTGATATGAAATAAGCCCCCTTCGCCGATCTGCGATAAGCTTTGACCCCAAGTTGCGAAAGCCTTTGACTTTGCGATTTGTGATATCACATATTTAAAATCGTAATTATTACCCCATGTTTCTGATATTAATAATTATGCCTGATTTACAATTTGAAATTGGCCCACCATTACTTGCTCATGTCACCTGCCTTTTCAAATATCACAAATTTTATGTGCCAAGACCATTGCTATATGCTCCAGCTCTTGCGATTGCTATATTCTTCTCTGACTTGTATTTAATACTTCTTCCATTCCACCGCTATACTCTGCTAACCTCTTCTCCACGCCTTTATTTACCAAATCTATCCAAAAGGTTTGTTAGTATAACATTCATTTGGGAACCGCCAATCTAATGATATTTGCTAAATCTATCAAAAAAAAAATTTCTCCAGTTAATGGATTCTTGCTATTTTTAAAAAGAAAATAAATTTGTATTATTTAAAAAAAGAAAAAGGATTTTCCATTAAAATAATTCCACCTGTTATCATATTAAAAAGGTCGATTCAGCACAATAGTTAGTATAAAGAAACATATTATCAAAATTTATCCCTATTCTCAAGGTGCATATCCACAAGGTAGATTTCTACAAATTATTCCATATCATGAATTCGAAGACTTGGGAAAGCAATTCGATTTAATTTAAGAAAATAAAAATTTTTATGTTCCTAGAGATTAGGAATTAGCTTTGCTGTTAGAAATAACTCTGGATCTGAGATTTTCCTCAGATTTTGTAAATTTGTCTATAAATTGCACAAATCTTATGTAATACAGGTTGGAATGGTTGGACTGAGTTTTATGTTTTGTTAGTTGATCAAGGAAGCTCTGTACTCAGTTTGGACAAGCTAATAAAGAGGAGTTGCAACTACATTTATGGGATACCTATGGTATTGAATTTCTTTCATAGTTTCTTCTTCAGTATCATGTGTTTGAATGTATTGTTCATATTCACTTTCATTTCTATGTTATGATCTTCTACAAGTTAGAAATTTAGAATACATGTCTACCATGCTCTGTTTTGGGTAATTGATCATATTTTTTTCATTATCTTCTGTCTCAGAGAAATACATCTCTTATGATTTTCTCAACCTTCTTATAGTTTCAAAACCATTCCATAATCATTCCCTTCAAGTGATTTTCATTATACCTACCTTGCCCCATTGATCCCTGCAACCCTAATTCATTTTCCCTAACCTAGCTTTCCTTGAACTAGTTCCTTCTGTCAGTGATTTTGCCAACCAAATAAATTCAAAACAACCCCCTCCACTCTATATATAGCCTAAAAACAATAATTTCTCTAGTCCTCCTGGCTATGACCCTTTTGGAGAGAGCCCTCTCCGGCTTTATAGGGCTAGCTATCAAGTCAAAATATTGGTTTATGGTTACGTCTGTCGGGATTCCTTCCTTAGCCTTGGGAATCTGGTGGAGTGATAACATCTTGGCGCCATTGTCGGGGAAAAAAAGATCGGATCTTCCTTGGGAAAGAGAAAAAAATATTTAGATCTAATTTTTGATGGTGAACAATAGTTGGACACATATAAAGGCTGAACCATTTACTTGGAGACTCCATTGACTGAAAGATCTAGAAAATCAACACTTCATGGAGACTCCACTACATGTGTTGAGATTCAACAAGATGATAAGCTTAGTAAAAATAGTCGCCTTCACTAAGTGGGCCCGCGGGCTATTTTTGGTGCAAAGTCTATTTTTAGACTATGTCTGTTTTTAGACATGTCGATCATATTCTATGAGTTGTAGGATGCTATTTGTGGATGGTTGGTCAAGTTGGAAATAATATATGGACTTATATTTTTAGACATATTAGGCAGAGTCTATTTTTAGACTACCAGTATAAAAATAGATATGTCGGATATTATTAGCTCTTAATAATATTTGGACTCTAAACATTATCTTATTCTCTTGGAGCACTTCAGTTAAGTGCACAGATGTGGCACAACAACTGACAAAAGGAATTACACAATTCCTAAGGGTTTACTGGAGCTAATGCATGGAGGAATCAGTTAGAACTCAAGTGGAAAAGTTATGACAGAGTTGGAATAAGTAGTTATGGAGTTGTATTCAGTTTAACTCAGTTAGACTCAGTTGAGCTAGTTGTATCTAGTCTAACTGATTGATACACTAGTGAAAGTGGAGTGAATTAATTAGTTAATTAATTCACAAATAATAACTCATTAATCAACTGAACAATACATCAGTTAGCTAAAATGCATGGAATTTTTAGTGGAGACTAGTGGAGAGATAGGTGAAAGGGCAAGATAGACTATCAGTTGTGACTATAGTGATGCATTGATTGCATCCAAAACTTAATGGAGATGCCAATGAGTATTGTGCAGTGTAAGAAAGGGTAATTCAAATTCATTCAGAGCTATTCTTCATCAGGGATTGCACAGTAGAGGTAGGCTAGTAGGTGGCAAAGGTCGGTGCATGGATTTGCAAGATCGGGCCTGATTAGTGTGTAGCGATTGTATTGTAATGAGAGCTTGATATGATCAGATTTTTATGAGGATTGTTACATGATCTCTATGACATATATTATATACAAATAGTTTGGGTTTTCAGCTTCAGGCTTTCCCACTAAACAACTGTGTTAATGTGTGTGAATTTTTATTGTTTCATGTGTGCATTGCAATCTTGATTTAATTTCCACAAAAGATCAATGGTGGAATAGATTATGTATTTTGCATGAAGTTAAAATAGTGTGAGATTAGGAGAATCTTGGACATATAACACATAAGTTATATAATTTCTACATGGTATCAAATCCAGGTTGATGATTGGAGGAGATTGCAATTATTGAAGCAGTTGAGCTTTGTGCTGGTGGAATTCGAATTTGTTGCAGTGTTTTCTTGGTGTCGAAGTTGAGAATTCATTGAAATGTCTTTCAACGGATTACGATTGGAGTATGCCCTTGATGGGAGCTCGAATTACATATCACAAAAGGACAAGATGGAGGTGGTGCTGGATGATAATGGGTTGAAGGAGTTCATAGATACTGATATTCTGAAGCCTGCTTCTAGCGATGCAGCCGCACTTGACGCATGGAAAAAGAAGGTAGCAAAGTGTCGAAGGATTCTGTTGGAAGGTGTGAAGGGCCACATTGTGTCCAACCTTCATGGGAAAGCCACTCCATTCTTAATGTGGAAGGCTTTGATAGTTTTTTTCGAAAGTAGAAGTGACCAGAGGAAGTTGGCGTTTAAAGACAAATTCAGAAAAATAAAAATGGAGAAAGGCGACAGTATACCAAAATACCTCACGAAGTTTTTCCACTGCAAGGATGAGCTAGGAAGTGTGGGGGTTACTGTTGATTAAGAAGACTTGGTGAGCTTGGCTCTCCTTGGGCTTTCAAAGAGTTGGCATAGCTACAAAGACTCTGTCAATGGAAGGGAGAAACTGTTAGGATGGGAGCGACTTTGGTCAGATCTTGTGCAGGAGGAGATAAGGCGGGGTACCAGGGATGGATCTTCATCGAAGAATGAAGATGAAGAAAATTGTGCTTTGGCTGCGAAATATTGGAAAGGAAAAGGGAAGAAATCTTCCAAATCCAAAGCTAAAGGCAAGAAGCAGGATTTGTCCAAGGTGAAGTGTTTTCACTGTCACCAGCATGGGCATTTCACCACTAATTGCCCACAGAAGAAGAAGAATAAGCAGGCTGCTGGATCTGCAGCTAGAGAGGCCTTAGCCTCACAGTTTGAGTTGGATTTTTCTTCAATCGCATGCTTGGTTTCAAGTGTGATGGGATTGGTGTGGTTTCTTGACAATGGTGCGTCTTTCCATATGACCGAAGACAAATATTTGTTTAGTGATCTGGAGGAAAAGGATATTGGAGTGCACATCGAGATGGGTGATGACGGTAGATACAGTGCGACTCGTATCGGGACCATTTCCTTTTAGAGGGAGTCTGGTAAACCTTTCATCTTGAAGGATGTCATGTATGTTCCAGGATTGAAGAAGAATATGATCTCCGTGCTGATGTTGGAAGAAAAGAGTTATGATGTTGTTTTTAGTGAGGGAAAATATTTCCTTCACCATAAAACAACTGGTCAAACCAGGAGGATAGGGATTCAAGTTAATAATATTTATCAATTGTAGGTAGATGGCTACGCAGCAATGGTAGGCAAAGTAGAAGGAGTGGTGAGCCGAGATGATGGCGAATTGTGGCATAGGAGATTGGGCCATCTTCACCATGGCGCTTTGAAAATTTTGCAGTAGATTTCTACTGGGCTTCCCAAAGGTACACTTGCGCAGTCAGATCAGTGCAAGGGATGTACTTTTGGAAAATTTGTGAAGACCACTTTTCATGAGAAGGATAGTTGTGCCTCGATGATCCTTGAGAGAATTCACACAGACGTGTGTGGAACTTTCTTAGTTGCTTCAACAACAAAGCACAGGTATTATGTGATATTTGTTGATGAATTTTCTCATAAGTGCTGGATCTTCTTCATGCAAAAGAAGAGTGAGACATACTCAAAGTTCTGTGAGTTCAAGGCACTGGTTCAGAAAGAGTTGGGGAAGCAAGTGAAAGCTCTCCAAAGAGATAATGGTGGTCAATACATCTCTGGTGAATTCAAAGACTTCTGCAGTAAAGAAGGAATTTGAAGAGAACTCATAGCGCCTCATAACCCACAACACAATGGGGTTGCAGAGAGAAATAACAGAACGATCGTGGGTGCTGCACGGGCGATGTTGCATGATTAGGGCCTTCCCATACACTTGTGGGCTGAGGCACGCAACACTGCGGTTTATGTGCAAAACCGTTGTCCTCATAGAGTACTGGCCATGAGTACACCCGAAGAGGCGTTTTCTGGTAAGAAGCCTGATATTTCTAATTTGAAGATTTTTCGCTCACTTGTTTACATTCATGTGACGAAGGATGCTAGGAAGAAGCTGGAGCCAACCACAGAGGTTGGGATATTTGTGGGGTACACAGAAACACCCCACAATTATCGTGTGTATTTTCCAGACAGTCGGATGACTGTTGTGGAACAGGATATCAAATTTCATAAGGAGAAAGCCATGAAGTTGTCCCTTGAGAGGGAGCTACACTTGCATGCAGAAGAGGAGCTACTTGTTCCTAAATATGAGCCTCAAGATGTGGATCAGCCACAAGAGAAGGTTCATGGAGTGGAAGAAACCACTCATGCAGCGCCAAACATCAGAGGGCGGAAGCGCACTACAGAAGCTGAGCGACTAAATTCGTATGTAGTGTAGAATGTAGGAGCTCCTACATCACAGCGCAAACATAGACAGTCACCTGACCGATTTACTAGATACATGGCTCTGATGAGCAAGTGTATCGTGACGGAGCCATCCTCTTCCGAGGAAGCTGTGGAGGATCCTGCATGGGTAGATACCATGGTGGAAGAGTATGATTCGATTGTCAGAAACAGTGCATGGGATATTGTCCCAAGGCTGGAAGGGAAATCATTGGTAGGTTCGAGATGGATCTACAAAGTGAAGCAAGTTGTTGATGGGAGCATTGAGAAGTATAAGGAAAGATTTGTTGCCTGGGGCTTCTCACAGATCGAGGGGATCGACTATGTAGAAACCTTTGCACCTGTCGCAAGGTATTCTTCCATACGGATCATCCTTGCTCTCTCAGCGCAGATGGGTTGGCACATTCATCAGGTGGATGTGAAGACTGCATTCCTCAACGGAATCATTGAGGAGGAGGTGTACATTAAGCAGCCTGAAGGATTCAAAATCTTCAGCAGTGAGTTACATGTGTGCAGGATCAAAAGAGCGCTCTATGGGTTGAAACAAGCACCTTGTGCTTGGTACACATGGATAAACAGTTATTTCACCAGACTTGGTTTCGCCAAGAGTGAGGTGGATCCAAACCTATACTCGATTGTGGTGGACTGTAAGATTTTGATCATTGTGATTTATGTAGATGATTTAATTCTAATAGGTGATGAATTGCTGATACACTCATGCAAGATAGATCTTGTAAAGGAGTTCGAGATGAAGGACTTGGGCCTCCTTCATTATTTCCTGGGATTGGAAATTTGGTAGTGGAAAGGTGAAATGTTTGTGTCTCAAGGCAAGTACGCTTGGGAGATACTAGAAAAGTTTCACATGCAAGGCTACAAGCCTATCAACACTCCTGTTCCCGGTGGTTGGAGGAAAGAGGATTCTACATCGGCAGAGGTAGTGGATGCCACTGTTTATCGACAGTTGGTTGGTTCACTCATGTATTTAGTCAATACACGACCGAACATAAGCTATGCTGTGAACCAGATTTCACAAGCGATGGTGAAGCCTACCAAGCTATTTTGGAAGGCAGGAAAGCATGTCCTGAGGTATCTGAGGGGCACATCTGGGTATGGATTTTGGTACAGACAGTCGGATGAGGTGAAGATGCATGGCTTCACGGATGCAGATTGGACAGGAAGCCCAACGGACAGAAAGAGCACATCTGGAGGGATTTTCAGTATCGAATCTACAACAGTTTCTTGGTACAACAGGAAACAAAGATTCGTGGCACTCAGTTCAGCAAAGGCTGAGTACATGGGAACAAGTTTGGCTACATGCGAGGCTATATAGATGAGGAAGATCCTGGTCGGTTTGTTCGGTTCTCACTTAGATCCTACTGTGATATATTGTGATAATCAGAGTTTCATTAAACTCTTGGTTAATCCAGTATTTCATGATAGATCTAAACATATTGACACCCGGAACCATCATATCAGAGATTGTGTGCAGCGGAAGATCATATTGTTTTCTTGCTATCTTACTTGAGGATCAAGATGCGGTATATTCGACGAAGGCGCTCACCAAGAGAAAAATTCGAACACCATAGAGATAAAAAGATCGTGTGGCAGACAATCCCTATCTTGTTGAGAGGGAGTGTTGAGATTCAACAAGATGATGAGATTAGTGAAAATAGTCGCTCACTAAGTGGGCCCGCAGCTATTTTTTGCGCAAAGTCTATTTTTAGACACGCGATCATAGAATTATATTCTATGAGTTGCAGGATGCTATTTGTGGATGGTTGGTCAAGTTGGAAAAAATAGATGGACTTCTATTTTTAGACATATTGGGCGAAGTCTATTTTTAGACTGCCAGTCTAAAAATATATATGTCAGATATTATTAGCTCTTAATAATATTTGGACTCTAAACATTATCTTATTCTCTTGGAGCACTTCATTTAAGTGCACAGAAGGAATTACGTAATTCCTAAGGGTTTACTGGAGCTAATGCATGGAGGACTCAGTTAGAACTCAAGTGGCAGAGTTATGACAGATTTGGAAGAATTAGTTATTTAGTTGTATTCAATTTAACTCAGTTAGACTCAGTTGAGCTAGTTGTATCTAGTCTAACTGATTGATACACTACTGAGAGTGGAGTGAATTAATTAGTTAATTAATTCACAAATAATAAATCATTAATCAACTGAACAATACATCAGTTAGCTACAGTGCATGGCAGTTTCAGTGGAGACCAGTGGAGAGATAGGTGAAAGGGCAAGATAGACTATCAGTTGTGATTGTAGTGATGCATTGATTGCATCCAACACTCAGTGGAGATGCCAATGAGGATTACACAGTGCAAGCAAGGGTAATTCGAATTCATTCAAAGCTATTCTTAAGCAGGTATTTCACAGTAGAGGCTGGCTAGCAGGTGGCAAAGGTCGGTGCATGGATTTGCAAGATCGGGCCCGATTAGTGTGTAGTGATTGTATTGTACTGAGAGCTTGATATGATCATCTTTTTATGAGGATTGTTACATGATCTCTATGACATATATTATATACATATAGTTGGGGTTTTCAGCGTCAGTCTTTCCTGTTAAAAAACTGTGTTAATGTGTGTAAATTTTTATTGTTTCATGTGTGCATTGCAATATTGATTTAATTTCCGCAAATGATCAATGGTAGAATAGATTCTGTATTTTGCATGAAGTTAAAATAGAGTGATATCAGGAGAATCTTGGACATATAACACATAAGTTATATAATTTCTACAACATGAAGATCAATAGCTTCAAGAATTTTCAATATGGAAACTATTGCAAGAAGGTATGCTCCCATGAGCCGGGATCACATTCCAGGTTTCCCAAATAAAATGCCTAAGGTAGATTGGCAAAGGAATTTTCCTATGTTTAAAGATGATGATAGGAATGTTGCTGCTTTACATATGGTTAAATTCCACATGCATACATGCATGTTGAAGGTTAAAATTCCTGAAGATTGTCTTTTAAAGATTTTCATGGCTTCTCTTGAAGGAAAAGTGATCTAAGGCTCAGTTTTAGCTAAAAATTTAAAGTGATCAAAATTTCTTCGAACCTGAACGACCAGATAGATTTCATCGCCAATATTCTAGCGCAACTCGTTTCATTGAAATCTGAGTTTGTATGAGTGAGTTATGGTCTGCTGTTCATTTTCCAAAATAGGCAAAAAAGGAGCATAACAGGTATAGGGATGATGTGGCAGGTATAGTCAGCTTCACGGGGAATATCCTCTAGAAACATCCAATGACACTATGCCAAGTGGCACCGCCAGATTTTCCAAATATGACTAGGGAGAGAATTTTTTTCCTTAAGTGTAAGTTTGAATTTTATTTTCATTTTATGGTGGTGGAATTATAGCCAATGGGGAAGGGCCACGTGGCATGCCACGTACCCCCCCCCCCCCGCCCATGGCATACCATGGCATGGAAGGCTGGACTTTGTTTTATCTCTAAGGTTCAAATTTATGTGATTATATATATTACAAACCATTGTAATATTATATATATTACAAATATTTTAGAAACCTATGGTTTTGAACTATGTCATCGGACCTAACTAAGTCTGGAGGTGATACCACTAATGGGATTGGAGAACACTATAGTTGGAAGGTAAACTATATATGGTCGATCCTAGCTAAATTTAGAGGTGGAACTAACTAACAATTGAGGCAAGGTTACATATGGCCGGTCGGTTAAAGTCATGTTTGACAAAGTTATTGCGCGAGGTCGGGCTCAAACCCCTGACCTTCTACCTACTTCCCATGCCATTTACCAACTACTCTATTTGATGTGTTTTAACCATAGAGGATGTGTGCATTTATTTGAATCCATACAACGCCGAAGTTGGAGGCTAGAGGGGGCCAACCCCATGGGCCAACCCTCTCCCATGAAACTGTCGCCAAAGACCAAGGGCTCCGACAAGTGGAATGGAGAGAGTGTTAAACCTACTTAGTGTACATTTAATATTGATAATTCAGATTAATGTTAAACTAAACCTTGCTATATTGTAAATTGCGCTTAGCGCTAACTGCATGTTAAAGTCTGCTTATCGTTAAGGTAAGCACGACTTAACTTAATTTAATCCCAGTTTAATCTGGCAGCAGAAATAGCAGCGACGCCTTTTAAGGCATAATTTCCAAATTTGGAACGTTAGCTAGCGGAACTCCAGTTTTAGTGGAGAAAACCTAGGAAAAGTGGTTTCTGTCATAACACATTCAATTTTCGTCCAAACATAGCCCAGGAAGCGGAATTCTAGGCTAATTAACATGCTGGGAACTCAATGAGATAGGTTTTAGAGGCAGAAAAGGTCATCTATAGGTGTTTTAGTGCATTTGAATATTTTTGAAGGCTAGGGCCACCAGGTGTTGCAGTCATTGCTAGAGCATCTAGAGTCAAAATTCAGCAAAAAAATAGTCATTTTTGGGAGATTATGATGTTTTAAACTCATTGGAACAAGTTCCAAGAGGATTTGAAGCTTGTAACAAAAATTTGAGAAACTTGAAGCTAATACAAAGGCCCACACTATGAAGTTGGACCAAGGACATGTAGCCCAGGAGGGGTGAAATCCTATATCAAAATCCTGTGTGTTAAGATCTGTTATGTGTGTTTGTTGTGTTTATAATTTCTTCTATTCAGTCATTTAAAATTATGCTTTCTAAGCTTATGAAAAACACATAATTTCACCAAGTACACTAATTTGACAATCACATGCTCATAAACAAACATATTAAAAATAAGTAAAACTAAGAAAAGAGAAATTTATATCTGATATGATACTAGCACAACAATAACTGGAAATCATTTCAGATCAAAAATCATGATCTTGGTATGAAGTTTTTCCACTTGGCAGTATTTTTTCTCTTAGATTTTTCCATTCAATATTTTATGAAGAATACAAGGAGTCCTACCCTTCTTTGTCTTTATTTAATAATTTTTGTTATCAATTTGAGGTTTTCGTTCAAAAAATAGAGGATTATGATGATGATAATGAGTTCATGGATGAAGAGATCTTGGAGGCTTTGCATGAAAATCCTTTTCATCACCAAAAAGAGCAAGTGTTTTCCCTCTTGGAAGAAAAAGATGATGTATATTGTCTTGATGTTCATAAAGACTTCCCACAGAAGAAAATTCTTGCAGCAGTACAACAAGTTGATAAGCCAAAGGTTAAAGAAGATATTCAACATCCTTGTGAGTATTTAGGGGAGAAAGAAGACAATTACTGTGTTATCAAAAGAAAAAAAAAGTACTCTCTCCTCTGTCTGAAGATGAGATAGATCAACTCCTGAAAAGTCATATTACATTCCAAGCTAATGCAGGTTTGAAGTGTTCACATAGTCAAGAAAGTGTTGGTAAAACTTCTTCCATCCTTGAAAATTAAAATCTAAGTTCAAATGAGGAAAATCCTGAAACTAGATTTATAGATCATCATGAAGAAAGACAATATCCTTTTTTAATGTTCATATTTTATGAAGTTTCTCTTGAAACTCATTTGCCTAAGTAAACTAAATCTGAAGATAAGTTCTATGTGGAGCTTGCAGATGAAACTATACATGAAATTTTTGTGATTAAACCAATTTATGATGATGATTCCCTGCAAGGAGATCAGTTAGTCGATACTGTTGTTTTTCATGAAGATGATAGGGTTGTCATGTTTGATAATATTGAAGATTTTTTATTGTTTAAGGATGGCTTAGGATATGAATTTGAGGAGTATGAGCCAGAGAGAGAAAAAATGCCAGATATTGAGTCAGAATTTCTCATGCTTAAGGAATTTTTAGCCGACACTCAGATAGAAGAAGGTTATACTTCCTTATGCCTTCCTGTCGATCAAAAACCAAGTTTCTTTCCAAATCAGAATGAAGGGAGTACTTGTATTTTTTCTGCTAGATCTAAAGACAAGTCAATGCTTTAGGATTTTAAAGATCCGTTCAGTATTCTTTTGCAAGCATTGGAGAAGATGAATGTTGTATTGTTTGTCAACATAAGTCTTGCTTTCAATTTTTATTGTGAGTTTCTTACATGTACATCATTCTGCTTGCTCGAGTAAAGTGAGAGCAGAACTTCAGTAACTAGTCATCTCCTAAATTAGTTACACTAGAAGAATCATTTCACCTAATTACCAATTGTGAAGCATATTAGAGTAGGTTGGTATCATTGCAATTTGATTTGATTTTATTTTCAGCAAGTGTTGACAAAATTCATCAAGGTTTGAAGCCAGAGGTGAAGGACCTAAGGCTATCACGATCTGTTAGTGTGGGTTGAAGTTTGCAGTATTTTTTCAGTTTCAGTTTCAATTTCAGTTTATAGATTGGACTCCATTTCCCAATGGATAAGGCATTGATCTACAAACTCAACGATCTGTAGTTCTAGACACCTCCTTCGGAGCTATTTTCCCCAATTGGAGCCGATGTTAGCACTGGTATTTGCAACCCAACCATCCTACCTTATTTTAGTTTTCTTTCACCTCATCTCCATCATTATCATTGACCTTGCTTCGTTTTTTACTCTTTTCACCTTTTTCCCCAATATCCAAACATTTCATTTCATTAGTTAACTTATCCAAGTTATTTTCAAAACCCAAAATTCATTTACTATATAGCCTAAAATATATTTATAAACCATATTTTAATGCTTTGAATCCCATTTAAAATCCCATTTAACCCCCAAAACCCACATACATAACCTTTCAGGACTTATTACTTTATAAACACAGTTATATTAAAATCCAAAATTTTAATGTTATAAGCTTCGCCCACCCATCGAAAAGCCATGTTATATAAAATTATACCATAAACTTTACCGTATTATATATTACATATCATATATATATATAAAACCACTTAAAACCTTTGGTAGGACCCCTTACCTTTATCACATATCGACAATCGCATGCTTCGTTACCATATTCATTGGTTATCGTTCCAAAACTCCGATGCGATATTAAGTGGGACCCTTCTGCTGCGTCACCTCCTCCTCCATCACCTTTTCGCATATCAACCATCTCAAAAATCGTTGCAACATTCATGTGCTATAGCTCCAAAATGCCGATGTGATATTAAGTGGGACCCTTCCACCACGTCACCCCCTCCTCCATCGCCTTTTTGCATATTGGCCATCGCAAAAAATAATTACAAAATTCATGTGCTATCGATCCAAAATGTTGATGCCATATCATATGGGACCCTTACCTACCTAGTCACTCCCACCGCATATTGCATATCTTATTTCCAAACGTTCATTGCTATCTGTCTCAAAATGCTATTTGTGCTCGCCGATAACCCTGATCCCCCGGTTGCGATATGAAATAAGCCCCCTACGTTGATCTGTGATAAGATTTGACCCCGAGTTGTGAAAGCCTTTGAATTTTTTATTTGTGATATCACAAATCTCAAATCGAAATTCTTACCGCATGTTTCTCATATTAATAAATATGCCCAATTTTTTATTTTAAATTGGCCCACCATTACCCACTCATGTCACTTTCCTTTTCGCATATCACAAATTTTATGTGCCAAGACCACTGTTGTCCGATCGAGCTCTTGCAATTGCGATATTATTAATTTCCTTGTATTTAATACTTCCGCCATTACACCACTATACTCCGCTAACCTCTGCTCCACGCATTTATTTACCAAATATATCCAAAAGTTTTGTTAATATAGTGTTCATTTGGGAACCACTAATCTAATGATCCGTGCTAAATATATCCAAAACGTTTTTCGCTAGTTCAAAGGAATTCTTGCCATTTAAAAAAAAAATTAGTTTTCATTAGTTACAAAAAGAAAAAGTATTTTCTGTTAAAATAATTTCACCTGTTATCATATTAAGAAGGTCGATTCAGCTCAACAGTCAGCATAATAAAAAATATTATCAACATTTATGCCTGTTCTCAAGGTGCAGATCTGCAAGGGATATTTCCCCAAATTCTTCCAGATCATGAATTCGAAGACTTGAGCAAGTAGTTCAATTTAATTTAACCAAATAAATAGTTTTATGTTCTTAGAGATTAGGAATTAGCTTTGTTGCTAGAAATAATTCTGGATTTGAGATTTGCCTCATATTTTGTAAATTTGTCTATAAATTGTAGAAATCCAATGTAATACAGGTTTGGAATGGTTGGAATTAGTTTGATGTTTTTGTAGTTGATCAAGGAAGCTTTGTACTTAGTTTGGCCAAGCTAATAAAGAGGAGTTGCAACTACATTTATGGGATACCTGTGGTATTGAATGTCTTTCATAGGTTCTTCTTCAGTATCATGTGTTTGAATGTATTTTTAATATTCATTTTCATTTCTATGTTATAATCTTTTACAAGTTATAAATTAAGAATACATGTCTACCATGCTCTATTTTGGGTAATTGATCATATTTTTTCATTATCTTTTGTCTGAGAGAAATACTTCTCTTATGCTTTTCTCAACCTTCTTATAGTTTCAAAACCATTCCATAATGTTTCCCTTCAAGTGATTTTCATTATACCTACCTTGCCCCATTGATCCTTGCAACCCTAATTAATTTTCCCTGACCCCTGACCTAGATTTCCTTGACCTAATTCCTTCTGTCAGTGATTTTCCCAACCAAATAAACTCAAAACAACCTCATGCACTCTATATCTAGCCTAAAAACCATAATTTCTCTAGCCCTCCTAGCTGTCACCCTTTTGGAGAGAGCCCTCTCTGACTTGATAGGGCTAGCTATCAAGTCAAAAGCTTTGTCTGTGGTTACCTCTTTTGGGATTCCTTCCTGAGCCTTGGGAATCTGGCGAAGTGATAACAAAATCCTTTGTCCATATTAATAAATAAAATAGAACAAATATTGAGGAAAAATAAAAGAAATGTGCCATTAATGGATGTGGTTTATCTATTATATGATTACAAAAATTTTAAAAATCAATAGTAGAAAATATGTCATATTCAATGAAAATGTCTTGTACAAGGATCAAATGCAAGAAAATAAACATGAAAAGAAGAAGAAAAAAGAATACATAGTGCTTGACAAGATAAAAAAAAAAGTAAAGGTGTCTGAAAATCATAATTATCAACAACCACAACAACAAAAACCACAACAGCAATAGGCATCTCAAACACCTAGAAGTGGTGTTAAAAGATATACTAAGTAGACCCCCTGAACGATATTCTCCTTCATGATATTATTTATTGTTGACTAATTCTAGTGAACCAAAAATATATGAATAAAAAATGTAGGTAGAAACCAGGAAGAAGTGGGAGCAAGCCATGGAAGAAGAGATGGAATCCTTTATGCATAACCATACTTGGGACTTAATCAAATTTCCTATAGGTAAAACAAAATTGAAAAATAAATGGTTGTATAGGTTGAAGGAAGAAGATGGAGGTAAATAGAGGTATAAGGCTAGACTTGTGGTGAATGGTTTTGCGAAAAATAAAGGGATAAAATTCGATGATTTTTTTTTTCTCTTGTTGTTAAAATGACTTCAATCATAATTATTTTAATTCTAGTTTCAACAAAATATTTGGATCTTGAGTAGTTATATGTAAATACAACCTTTCTCCATGGGGATTTGGAGGAAGAAATATATATGAAATAGACACAAGGGTATGAGTTCAAAGGGAAGGATAAATTAGTGTGCAAATTGAAGAAACTTTTGTATGGCTTAAAAAAGGCTCCAATGAAGTGGTATATAAAATTTGATAGTTTTATGTATGAAGAAGGTTATACTAGATGTCACTCTGACCATTGTGTTTATCTTAAAAAGAAAAATGATGGAAACTATATAGTATATTTTTTTTGTATGTATATGACATGCTTGTTGCAGGGTCTAACATGCAAGAAATGTTTTTTCTCCAATGAAAATTGGTAAATTCATTTGCATGAAGGATTTTGGTGCCGCAAAACAAATCCTTGGTATGAGAATAATTAGGGATAGGAAAAATCCAAAGTCAACATTGTCTCATAGTTAGTACAAAGAAAATTTGTTGCAAAGATTTAATATGTAGAATGGAAAACAAGTTAGTAAACCTGTGGCTATCCATTTAAAACTATGTAAGGAGATGTGTCCGAAGACTCAGTAAGAGATGGATGATATGTCTAAAGTTCCATAACATCAACATTTAGAAGTTTAACGTATGAAATGGTTTTCAAAAGGGCTGATATTGCACATGCAGTGGGAGTTATAAGTAGGTAAATGAAAAGTCTAGGAAAAGAGCATTGGATTCCAGTGAAGTGGATTCTCAGTTATTTGAGAGTTACCACAAATCAAGAATTATGAATTGGTGCTTAAAACATTACTTTACAAGAATATGTTGATTCACATATGGTAGGTGCTAAAGATAACAGGAGGAGAAGCACATCGTATGTGTTTACTATAGGTGGAAAAATGTCATTTGGGTTTCAGAATTGCAAAATATCATTGCACTTTCAACAAAGGAAGAAAAATATGTGGCTGCTAAAGAGGCTAGTAAAGGAATTATTTGGTTACAAACGTTTATGAATTAATTGGGAAAGAAGCAGGATATGGGAAGGCTATGTAGTGAAAACCATAGTGCCATTCATCTTGCAACGAAATCAAAATTTCATTCCAAGAATAAACATATACATCTCAAGTACCATTTCATATGGTAAATGTTGGAAGATGGAGAGTTGAAGCTGGAAAAAATAAACACTAACCAGAATATTGCAGATATGTTAACAAAATTTATAACCAGGGAGAAACTAACATTATTATCAGTTTCAATTGGTCTCCAAGTATGATGAGAAAGATGAGAAATAGGAAGGTCCAAAGCAGAAGCATTGTCCAGCAAGTGAAGAAACATTGGAGTTTCTATAGTCAGTCGCAAGTGGGATATTTTTAGGTGTGGAGCCTGATTATATTCCTGATTTAGAGTTGTTATTTTACCTAAGTTTAAAACCTAGGAAGACTGTAAACCTGTCCACGCGAGGGGGGTGGGCAGGGGCTGCCTCCCCCCCCAGCTGGGGGGATAGGGGCAGTATCCCTGAAACTAAAATTACATTAAAAATTTCCTTGTAAAATATTATAATTTTATATTCAATCTGGGCCATTAATTACAAGGATGATCTTACGATAGAAGTTATTTTAAATTTTGGATTTTTACCTAGAAGGAAATCCTTGATTTATATGAGGGAATTGGATTGCAGCTGTATATTATTATTTCTAGCGAGGAAGACAAAATATATTTTGTGAAAGCAAGGAAGAAATTATTGTGGATCTGTTGTAGGTTGTATCTCTTCATTTTTATAGATAATATAAATGGGAGGACTAGATGTTTGTCCATGGACATAGCCTCAATTGGTTGAACCAAGTATTTCTGTGTCTCTCTTGTTTGATGTATTTTTTTATTTTTGTTTATGCAATATTTTATGTGTTTCATTGTTATGTTAATTAATTTCTAACACTTTCGACCAAACTTTGTATTTGATCCTAAATTGACATTTTCTTTAGGAGGCACTATGCCTCAGCAGAGAATGTGTAGCCAAATGGGCAGTGGTCATAGAGGTCATCGGGGATGTCCTAGGGCCAAATTTGGGGCCCAAGGGTGTAATTTTTGTGTTTAAACTAGTCACACATCCAAACATCCATGAGGAAATTTGACAATTAGAATCTCAAGTTTTCAATTATAATCAGACATTTGTTTATTCCATGATCATGGACAAAGTTGCTAACTAGATCCCTGACCTTGGGAAAACTAGGGGAAGAAGGAACCAATATTTGAACTCAGTCACATTACATTGGTAGTTGAATACTCTTTTAGGAAGAATCGTAAAAGATAAATACAAAGATCAGAATGATATTCTAGCTTCTTTGAATGAAATTCATGTTGGCAGTATGACTAGTGTGTTGGCCTTGATTTAAATGTATATTGTGATCTCATCATACTATGAATCTCAGCCTAGATGTCAACTTGGGATCATGATCTTGTAATAATATGTCATGTTGATCTTGTCACACTATGACATTGTTGGTAAGTGCACAAAATTGATGTGTGTAGCTAGGTTATGGATGGATGATGACTTTTCATCATTGCATAGGAGTTTTAGGAGGCTTGATGATTTCATAGAAGTTGTAAAATGTTGCACATGGTATGGTATAGTTGTATAAGGATGGCCAAGATTTATAGATGTTTAAAACTCAATAATGTGAGGTAACATAGGTGAATGATTGAGGAAGGTTTACTAATGATTAAAAAGGTTGAGGGGGTTGATGAGATATTATTGAGACTTTTCAAGGCTTAGGAAATGTCCTACAAGTACTGAAGAAGGCATCCAGAAGTTGGAAGCTATTTTGACTAATGGTTGACTGAATTTAGGGATTCAAAACATCGTAACACACGCTTGCTATGGGCAAGGAGTTTTATACACCAAAGCAATTTATGTTTCCATTTCAAGAGGAGCATTATAATGTACTTCTCAAAATATTAGTGAGCATTACTATCTGTAACCGTTGAAAAGTAAAAGCTCGAGGCAAAACCATGGAATTTCCGAAGGTATTCTTGTGTTGAAGGTCGAGTAACATTTACTTGATCCCACCAATTTTTACCATCAACAATTCCAATGGATTTTCCTATGGTATTGTTAAGGAAACATGTCTATAAAAGGGAAACAAATTGGATCATATCAGTTTGTGCATTTTGATGAGTTATTTGTGATTTTTTTTGGAAAGGGTGTGCGCTAGGGCATAATGAGGAGACTCAAATATAATTACATAATGAGAGATTTGAAGCAGAAATGATTTAAATTCTTCATTGCTTGGTTTTTCCTCTAATATGTAAGGTCACTTGTCTAATAGGGTCAGATCTAGTAAAGTATTGAGAAATTTGTAGATTTTAATTTTTTAATACATGTTGATCTCGTGTATGGTATACATTTTTATTTGGTTCTCTGGAGTGAAGCATAAAGTTGATGAAAAATTTCTCACTAAACTATGATATTTCTTCAATTCTATTCTATCTATGCAATAATGACCAATGTGTATATCTAATTTGGGTTGAGAGAAGTTTTATGGTAGATAACATACAAATATAAAACTTTATCTTGTAAATAGTAATGATCATTGATGAGTGCAGAGAAATAGTTTAGAGATAAGTCTAGTGGGTTATATCATCTAGTTTGTACTTAATAGAGTGGTGGTCAACTAATATTGTTTTCCTTATATGCCTAACTATAACTGGGTAAAATAGATTGATGCCATGGTTTTGTATGCTACTAGTTATAAAAGTTTTTGGCTATATGTATGTCGTTGTGAGAGTATGGTTCTGTGTTCATGAGGGCACTTTATTACAATGTATAAAAATGAGTGCACTTTTTATTCTTGGATGCACTAAGAATTCATTGTAGAGATCAGTTCTTGGTGTATGACTTGTACTGTGACTAGGGGTTTGTAGAGATAATCTTAACTTTATGAAGATATGTATGATTAGTAAATTATGGTTGAAGGATAGAAATATAATATAATATGCAAGAAATAAGTTATTTGTAGAGATCACTCCTATTCAAGGGTTAAAATTAATACCTAGATTAGAGCATCATCTATGGTAATTCATTGGAGTGATATGAGGCAAAGTATCAGTACAATAGAGCATAAATTGATGTGACTAATAATGGTGGATGCAAGGACAGAATGACAAACTTGTATTGTACACATGTTGTTGTTGTTTAGATTGTTAAATTCCTATGATTACACCTTGATTTTCAAATCATATTACACTGATATCTGTGTAATAGTGTTTTCACTACTATTTATTTGAGGGATTAATGAAGTTTCTACTAGATCTAAATTATCATTGTGTTGGATTGACGAGCTTGCTCAGGGTTTGTCATTAAAAATAGGTATAATAGTTGGTTTTGTCATAATTTTGACTACATTTATGAACAAAGGGACATTTTACATGTTGTTATTAGAGAAATGCATATTTATGATCAAGTTATGTTTGAGTGAGTGGTTTTCTTATTAAAGAAATAATTGATGAATTGAGTCATGTATGAACATTAGGGTTTGGCATTGAGAAGAGGGGTGTCATGAGGTTGATATTTGAGCAGAATGATTGGATAATATGGTTTTATTAGGGTTTTCTAGTGGATGTAGGGGTTACAAAGATTGATTATATATATAGTGAATGATTATTACTATAGTCTTCTATCAGTTGATTTATTGCAGAGAGATTTTGTTGATAGTTCAATGCACATGTTCAGAAACTGAATGTAATGGATGATTTATGATGTACATAGATTAAGAACAAGATTGTATTTTCTTGAGTGAATTCATGATAGATGAGGTTTGTTTTGAGAATATTCCATGGTTTAGTACATGGAATTTGATGTACTATAATTTGATGGTATATTTTTTTCATCAGAGATTTATTGTAGAGAGTTTGGGGTTGATGGTTCACTGACTAGATTTGTTGTAGATAGGTTATTGGAATTTTTTTATTCAGATGAGAATATTGTTGTATGTGGCTCTAGTTTCAAAATTGGATGAAATGTGGCCTACAATATTTATGGCTAATTCAGGTGGATCCAGTGTGAAATATTTTCGTTTTTTTTCCAGAAAGGGATTCAGGGTTGGAGCCTTTAGTGAGGGAGTGGTAGCTTCCTTCTCATAATGGCTGGTAAACCTAATCATAGAGTAGGATATTCCTTCCAGTGGTAGATGGAGAAATGAGAGGAGGTGGTAGCCTCTAGAAGGTAGGAGCCTACACACTGATAAGAATCTACGTTAGTGCAAGATGTAAGATCAATTTTCTTTATAATAAGAAGAGCTCATAGTCAACAACAACGGTGATTTTTCCTAGTTGGGTTTTCAACAAAAACATCTAGTGTCCCTATGTGTTGATGATGTGTTTCATTCTTATATTTTAAATGCTCTTATGTATAACATTTATCATGGTTTACTAAATATTTCTAGATATACTGCATAATGTGCTACCAATTAAATAATGGTTTATATAAATTTGAAATGAAAGCATAAATTAGGTAAAATTTGATCTTGCATAAAATAATTATTCAACCCCCTCTCAGTATTTATAACAATTGGTATTAGACCATAGGTCCTTCAGAAGTAGCTTGGTAACTAGAAGAAAGATCCAACAAGATGAGAAACTGGGATGAGGTTTTCTCAACCAAGACACATTTGTTTAATAGAACAAAATTCATATTTTGGAAGATAAAAATGAGTTATTAATTCCAATATCTTGGAGCTTATGTTGAGGCAGTTGTCGGAAATGGCTATCAATAACCTAGATCCATTCCATCAGATGATGTAGATAAGAAACAATACGGAAGCAATGAAAAGCAGTCAATTCTATACTAGGAGGACTTGTAAAATCCAAATCCATAAAATTAATGCAGCTCAACACTACAAAAGAGACGTGGGACAAAATGATCAACAATTATGAAGGTGATACATAGGTAAAAGGTGCTAAGTCACAATCATATAGAATTTAATACGAGTCCCTTAAGATGCATTAATATGAAAGTATTGCAAACATTTTCCTTAGAGTATAAGTAGAAAATAACATGAAGGGACTTGGTGATAATATTGAGAATTCTACAATTATTGAAAAGATATTAAGATCAATAAATCCTAAGTTTAATGCCAAAGTGTAAAGAATTGAGGAAATGTAGGATTTGAGTAAGCTATCTATAGAAATATTCCATGTGATTTCAGGTGAAGAATATGTTAATTTGGTAGCTCGGTGACAAATTCCAATTATCGGACTAGATTCCTCTTTTCGAGAGGACTAAATTTAACTTTTGAAGCACTTGATTTGGACAAGGGAAAGTATATTTTTGATGTGAATCCCATATTTTCAAAATTGTCAAGGTCAACCTAAGGACATATTAGCGCTCCTCCAACACATACAAATACAAGTGACCTCAACATCATTTGGATACATAACATCAACATATCTTCTTCTCTCTCCTTGAAATTGAGTGCTTAATATAGGTCAAGGGAAACTTCTCTTTCACATATGTGAGGGTCCAAGGAGAAAATTTATGCGTTGAATTTTCATTTGGATAGTTTGGCATCATTTTGAACAAGTTTTACTTCTTGTTTTGACTTGCCTTTACTGGGAAACATTTGATATCTTCAGGTTGAGTTAATTCACACAAAAACCAAGAAAATATGGGTACTTTGACTAGTGTTGACCACAGAAAAATCATAGACTTTGACGAAAAATTATGGTTGAATGATCTGAAAGGACTGTCTTAGTTTTTTGTGCTAAGTGTCCTTTTAGTTATTAAAAATATACATATTTGTCTCCAGTTGTTTTTCTTAAGGATTGAGGAATTTAACCATGAAAAATAGATGAAATTGTGAATTTTAAGCATGTAAATAAGCCTAAATACCACTGAACAACAGTGTATAATAGAGAAATAAAATCACACATAATATTTACATAGCAGGCATGATGAAATAGTTCACCCCTCCTGGGCTACATTTGCTAGTTTAGCTCCCAATGGCATGCCCATCTTTCATTATGCTCAAAATTTTTCAAATACATGTGTTTACAAGCCTCAAATGGTTTTTTTCTCTACACCAGTGGCTACATAATGCTCAAATTAGTCTAGGTAGACTCTTGTTTCACCCAAATTGGTCGAAAATTGACCTGGATAGGCTTTTTGCCCAATGTCCCCCTACAAAACGTCCACTAAAATTGAAGGATTTCACTTAGCTGTAGTTAAAAGTGGCACATTTCCACAAAGTTTGGTGGTGCGCCTATATTACCACCAATTTAAACCATGAGAGTAAATGCTAAGGGGAGGGGATGGCCACATGAAAACCCTCGAACCCCTGCCATTGTCATAACCGCCAAGCAGAACTCTGTGAAGACCGGGGTTACAACAACGTTGAACTTGTGTTAATAGTTGGGTTAATTAGAAACAAAGGCAGACTAACCATGCAGATTAAGGTAAAGAAACCACCACATGTGATAGCATTTCAGAAGTTAAATGATTCTAGGTGTTATGGTTTCCATAATCGTCGATGTAACTATTTGTAACCTCCGCCATGCAAACATAACTGTTGGGGCTGCCGGGTGTTACGGTTTCGGAACCATCGGTTAAAAATATGTGCCACGGTTTATCAATTGTCATGTGAACACCGTAAATAGGGTCGCCGGTGGGTTGGGACCACCAGTGGTCCCCCGTCGCCCCCCCAATATAAAATGTTTGAAACAATAAATAGATATGGCGCCCCTAAGGGGAAAGCAATAGTCGGTAGCCTAGATGGTAAAGTGTCTTGTGTGCACACTTGGAGGTCTCGTGGTCGAACCCCACAGACCTATAAAATTTTTGCATAACCAGATAGGGGACATGTGGCAGCCTCAGGGTTTCCCACGTGTTACCCAACCATAGGCTAAAAAAATCAAATGTACAACACATCTGATGATCCAGAATGCATCATGTGGTGAAATATCATTGGTTTAGAAAATGGAATATTCTCAAAACATTCTCTTTTTGCTAGATGTACACTTGCATGCTGACTAGGAATCCTAGTCAAACCTATCACAATTTAAGCTATTTGGAAAATCAATCAGAAAGTGATATCTCCCTCATACCACATTGGTTTTTCGAACTATTTGAGGCGGCAGAATTAGAACGACGAGATCTGCCCGGTCGCTCAGATTTGGTACAGTTTCGAGCACTTTCAATTTTGAGAAAAATTCATGAACTCCTGATCACATCTCCCCATTTGGAAGCTTTTGGACCTAGAAAGCTCTCTGGATTATTGATTATGAAGTTGAGGAGACTGTGTCCTCACTCTTCTAGTCTTTATCCATTGAAAATTTCCTATTTTCATCGATTGGAGCTTTTCATGAAAAGACAAAATTTTCCTTGATTCTGACAACCATCTATTGCTGTCTTTGACACCGTCATGCTGCACATTTTTTGAATTTGCAGAACAAAAATCCAATTTTGCAAAAAACATCTTGTTTCTACCTTGTTCAATAATCAAAGGAAAATTGGAATCTTTCTCACCTTGCACTGTGTTATTATGGTGATTTTTATTTTCTTTTTCCTTGAACTTGTGTCGACTCTTGACCAAGTTTATTCACCACTATATTGTGCCTTTTGGAAACTAGAAATGAAAATTTCTGAAACCTGTGCCTTAGTTTCCAAGATTCTTTTTCCTCTCTTTGAACTTTGCAACCTCTTGCACTGACACCTTGTTTTCAACACCGTTCAACACCAATGTTGACTGCTGCAATTTCTTGTCATATTCTTTCAAAGACAACCTATTTTCAATATGAAACAACTCATTACATATATCAACATTTGTTTGAAAAGTATGATGCAAAAAATATCTTTGTTTTATCATCGTCAATGTCAATTTTTGGCTTGCATTGACTAGCCTCTTCATTTTCCCTGCATTAACTAAAGAAGTATCCAATTTCTTGTGATGAGCTCTCACAATATACTCCTTGTCATCTTTGAATAAATGCTATTTTTCTCATGGCGATGGAAGATCACTTTCTTGTCACAAAATTAAGGACTTCCCAAGACCATACCTGTTATGTCAGGTGGAACCACATCTAATTCAATTGTGTCCACAAAATGTGCAGTTATTGAAAAGCAATATGCACTTCTTTGAAACCTGTAAATTTTAATCCTTACAAATCCACCCAAGTGGATATGGTTTTGGATGTGGAATGTGTTAGTGTCAGTCTAGTTATACTGCCATTAGTGATCAAAGTTACTCTTTTCATTTGCATATTAGGAGTCCCATAATAATCAATTTCACCATTCCACTAGGTCATAGATTCATTGATGGTAGTAATTTTGATCAGTTCACCCTCATGAGGTACTTGATGATTTTCCTTTCTATGGTCTCTGGTCATTAGTCACTTTTATTCTCAAAATCATGTCAGTAGGTCATAGGATGGGTCTCATTAGTTTCTAGGGTCTCACCATGGTCAAATTAGTGAGTCAAGTATCAATAATATCAGCAAGGTCATGAGGATGCCAATAAGCTCAAAGTCACAGCACCAGGAAGAAATCAAAGAGACATTTATATTCATCTTGATGTAATTTTCACCTCAAAAGCATGTTTTGAGGTGAAAATGTGATATTTTTCCTTTACTATCATTCATTATGTAATTTCATATCATCATATGTAATAAGTCACAATTCAGAAGTTGTCATCTCCACAAAAGTAATGTTCCTACCTTCAGAGAAGTTTTTCATAGGATGTTCAATTCCAGATCATCTTCCAAGAAGATCCATCAGAAAGAGCCCGGTAAGAGCTTTCCAACGGTATACTACACTCTCAAAACTGACTTCTGAATTGAATTTTATGCTTAAGTGAAGTAAAAGCCCTCTATTCCCTAAGTCCCCCCTATTTCCCCTTTTTCCCTTTTAAATTTATGTTTAAAGGTTTTGATTTTCCCTTTAAAAATCCCTTTTCCCCCCCTCCGATTATAATATCGCATTATAAATCTTTAAAAAAAAATATATGCAATTTTATTAACAACCACTTCCCCTCCATGCCTGTGGAATTTATAATAAATAACTTTATAAACAAAGTTATATTATATATAACCCCCCCCCCCTCGCCGTATAAAACCACTTCCCCGCCAATCATATAATAAAAATTTATAATATAAAGTTTTCAAATCGAAATCGCAACTTTTATATGGTATGTTCCGATCGGTCCATCGCAAAACTTGCGATACGATTGATCGCGTCGACCTCCGATTGCAAGTCTCCTCCCCGATCCCCTGATCGCACCATCCCCTAATCCATCAATCGCAACTTTCCTCCGATCGGCCCTTCGCATCCCAATCCTCCGATCGCATCACAAATGTTATATATGCGACCCGATCGCGCCCCCGATTTAATCCCTCCGATGCGATTGACTGCGCCTCTCCCCTCCGATCTTCGATTGAGATTAAACCTTGGGACCCACCATACAATACTCCGCCCATTTATAATATAAAATGGTTCTCCCCTTTTTAAACTCAAAATTTGAATTAATTTCATTTTTATAAAGGTTTTCCCCATTCCCCTTTCCCAATCGCATCAGAACTTTTTCTTCGCCGTTTCATATAACACTCTCTCCCGATTCCGATCCCCGATTGCGATTGATCGCACATCACAAATCGCAATCGGCGAATCCAAATATGTGATACACCTGCCCTCATTCCCAATTGCGATTGCGATTAAACCCCCGGTCCCACCATACGGTTCCTCTGCTCTTTCATTACAAAAATGACTTTTCCTTTTATAAAAGTTTAAATTTCATTTGTTTGGTTTATACAAGGGCCTTTCTCCAAATCGCATTAGAAGTTTTATGTTGTATATCACTTCCGCTCGCCCCGCTCCCTCCGATTGTGATTACTGTTATATGATATCTCCCCGCTCTTGCTCTGACTCCGATTGCAATTTATATGCGGGTCCCGCCTCCTCTCCCTTCCTTTTTCCCATCTAAAATACATTTTTCCCTTCAAAAAGTATGGAATTTAATTCTGTCTTCATTCAATGGCAGTTTATTAAAAATTCAGAGAATAATGGAAAGCAAAGAACAGTCAAAGGCCGAGAGCTCAAAATACAACAAAGATATCTGCAACAGTGGGAAAATAGGATCAGATTGTCAATTCTATCCTCAGTTACGATTTAAAGGGATCTATGCTGCAGGTTTCCACTCCTTATTGGCTATCAATGAATTTGAGAGGGATAATGTAACGATGCTCCTTCTTATGGGCAGATTGTTGTTTTTCTTTGCCATATTCAGATTTCAGTCCTAGAGTGATTGTAGCAACTCTCCTTTCTGTTGATCTACATTTCCATGAATCTGTTCTATTTATTGTATTGTAAATCATTTGTAAGAGGTCAAAGTCTAAGTCTCAGAAAGTAGGGGAATAGTGTGGAAGAACATCTATGCGCTACATTGTACAGTTTGACAGGAATTAATAAGAGATGCAACTCTGATTTGTGGGATCCATGTGGTATGAGAGTTGGCATTTGTTTCTTTCCTTTGTTTCATATGTGAATTGTTGTGTTTTTCATTCATCCATAAACATTTCCTTTTGAATGTTTTCAAGATAGAAAGGTAGAATCCATTTGATATGCTTTGCCTTGGGAAATCATTCATGTTATGTGTTTTTTTTCTTCTGTTTGAAAAGGATCCATCTATTGTGCCCTTTTCATCTCCTCACCAGTCTTTCCGTCCCATCCTTATTAAACCTTAAATGCTAAGCTTCCTGCCTATCTTGCCCCATGAAATATCCTGTGTCCTGATTTAATTCCTGGTTTCAACTGTCTCTATATCCCACACATCCCTGAAAATTTATTCATTCATTTTATTAAACCTTTTCCATTATATTATCTAGCCTAATATCAGTCCATTTATTGTTTTCCATTGAATATTATTTTATGGAGAGAGCCCTATCCTGTCCTTGTAGGGCTAGCTACAAGGCTGAGCGTGGTTTAGTTTGTTACCCTGTTTTGCCTTTGCGGCCTGAGGTCCAATTCAGGTGCTAACATTCTCTGGTGACCATACTAGGGACACGTAGTCCACGATTGTTTGTTTGTTAGTGTTATTTGTTTTATAAACTACAGACGGAGCCTGAAATTATGCCAGATAGCCTTCGAAATGCAAATTTCTTTGCAAGTGCATAAGTAGATAAATGTTGCTTCAGTCAATCTCCGGTCTAGTTTTTGTAGACAATAACATCTGACTTGCAAGATTTGCCCCAGTAGATCAAATAATTCCAGACTTTTGAAAGATGATGTTCAGATATCTGCTAGGCTGCAGAATAAGACTTTTGTAAAATAGACATTCCACAACACTGGCTTCAATAAGATACACCAGGGCTAATCCAGATCCAAATCCTCCCCCTGTGTTTGAAAATCCAAATCTTATCCCAAGAATTTTCAGAAGACAAGAAGGATCATTAAGCCCCAGACCCATTTTCAGATACTATACTTGGCCCAGTGAATGGTTTTTTGTAGAATATCTTTCCTTTGACGAGAATTTTGAGCTTTATTTATTTAGGAATAAGTCTAAAAATGACATTGATGATACAGTTTTAGATCCTGACTTCCTTGTAGATATTGAAGTCCAGAGAGCAAATACCTCCATTGATGATTAAAATTTGAATTTTCCTTAGTCCATCACTGTAACTGATATTCCTGAGCCTTCAAAATCATCAGGAACAACATTTTCCCCTTCCAATTCATCAGTATTCCCATCAGTCAATTCCCAATTATCATCTCCTCCAGTAACACCTCCCTCAAATCCTACAAATCTTGTTGTAAATCCACCCAGAGTTATGGCTGCTAGGTATGCACCTCTGGTCTTGCCCCAGGTTCTTAATGATATGCCTGTTGACTATCAGAGAAAAATTCCAATCTTTGATGCCACTCAGAGCATCACAGCTCAGCAGCATGTTGACAAAATGAACAACTTTTTTGATTTGCATGAGGTAGAAGCAGAGAATGTGACAATGAGTCTGTTTGTTCAAATTTTCGAAGGAGAAGTCAGAAAGTGGTTCAGAGCCCTATTGCTAAGCACAATTCACACTTTGCAGGAGTTGCATACTCAGTTCCTGGACCAGTGGGAGGTAAAAAAGAATCCACTCCAAATTCTGTCTGAATATGAGAACATTAAAAGAAATGTAGGTGAAACTATGCAGGATTATTGTTTGAGATTCAATGCTACATATAATGCTATTCCAACTAATCTGAAGCCTCCTGAGGGACTAGCATTATTAAAATTCCCCGATGGATTTGATGCCAACATGGCATATCAACTGCGTGAAAGAGATCCATCTTCACTTGAAGACATACAGAAGATAGCGGTAAATGTTGAAGCAAATCTGCTGGCTAAAAGAGAACGAGCCAGAGCCGAGAAAAGAGTCACAATAAAATAGGAGCTCTCCACCTCAGACAGTAAAATGGAAACTCTGATTAGAATGGTGGAGAGAATGGTTGATAGGTTGACCATTGCAGACAGACCTAAGCCTCAAATAAGAAATCAGAATTTCAGAAGGCAGCAGGCGCAATTCCGAATTAAATAGAGAGAGCAGAGAACGCATGACCGAATTGCGCCACCACAGCAGAAAATTAAAACTCCTTTGAAACAGAACTACATGCAAGGGACAGATTCAGATGATGATGATCCTGTGATTGAGGCCAATCACTTTTTCATGGCTGATGGTGCGCCCATTTTCCTTACAGAAGATGAAGAATACACAGTGGCGACTCCAGACATTCAAAAAGACCAAAATTTCATTTTAGCTAGTGATACAGTACTGGAAGAAGAGTCCGATGACTATCAAAGAGGGTATATGAACACTCTGTCGGCTTAGCAAAGGCAATACTCTTTAAGGAACAGAGAGATTACAGTCAGCCCCATCCAAAAAAGAAAGGAGCTTCAAATAAAAAACGATGCAGAAAATAAGGGAAAGGAGCCAGCTGATCCTTCTTCTAGTAAAGCGCCTGCAGTTGCTAATACAGCCAATGAGAAGAACCAGTAGAACACAGTGAAGGAGCCAAAAGAGAAGAAAGACCCACCCATTAAAGAGGTAGAAAAATCTCCCTCCTTTAATCTAGAAAATGAAATCTCAAAATTAAAAGTGTCTATTCCCCTCACAACATTGGTGAAGAATAGTGTGTATAAAACTCAGGTGTCCAAGGTCTTGCAAATCAATTCTATCTCTGATATGGTCAACATAGAAGATGACTACCCTGAACTTATTTTTGGTCCAGCCACAGAAGAATCTGTAGAGAATGAAGTCCCCCCTTTTTACTTGAGTCTTAGAGTACATGAGTTTATCCTGCATAACGCTATGTTGGATTCCAGGGCCTCACATAATTTGATGCCCAAAGCTGTCATGGAGAAGCTAGGTCTTGAAATCACTCGTAAATATCATGACTTGTATTCCTTCGACACAAGTAGGGTCCACTGTATTGGTTTAATTAAAGATTTGGTAGTGTCTTTAGATCAGATTCCAGCAAAGAATGTCTTGATGGATGTAGTTTTTGTTGATGTCCCACCAAGGTTTGAAATGCTCATATCTAGGTCTTGGGGTGCAAAACTTAAGGGAAATATACAACTTGATTTATCTTATGACACTATCCCTGTATTTGGCCAGTTGAGGAAGTTGTATAGGGAAAAGAAAATGAAGTATATGATTACCAGCAAACACTAGCCTGTAAATCATCCCATTAGTGTTGTCCATACAGACTTAGAGTCTTTTTTCTTGTATTCTGATGGTGGTTTGAATGATGAGAATGTTCAATTGGTCCAAGTGGATGAAATACCTAAGATTTCAAAGAATTTTAGAGAGGTCCTCAAAAAGGAAAAGGATAAAGCAGTATTATGCCAAAACTGAAAAACTGAAAGAGACAATGGTGGGGGCCCAAGTGGAATAGGCGGGTGGCCACCAATATCCACCTGGATCATTCCTCCCCCCTTAGGAAGCAATGGTCCCCATTGCGTTAAGTTCCTCCATGAGATGGGGAAATTTCTGCTGAACTTGGTCCCTGGTGAACCACTTTCCTTGGTGCAGGAGTTGGCCAGCTTTGACAACCCGATACAGTTGGATCTGTTGTTGACGAGTGTTCTTGATTTGCATGTCCATGATACAATCTGTGGTGGCCTGTTCCATGCAGTCTGGGTTTAACTCTGTTGGTGTGAGTTGTTCTGCAATGTCCGAAGTGTCCAGTAGAGGTGGGAAGTAAGGACGAAGGCGATCCACATTGAAGACTGGGTGCGGACCAAGGAACGGTGGAATACTAAGCTCGAAAGCATTGTTCCCTACAGCCTTGGTGATGGTGTACGGCCCGTATCGGAGCGGGCGAAGCTTGCGGTGACGTCCAGTGAGGCACTCCTTCTGCAAATGCAGCCATACTTTGTCGCCCACCTGGAAGTTGTGTGGCACCCGGTTTTGATCATGGCACTGCTCAACTTAAGGTACTGGCAAGTGTTTTGGGATGATAATGAGATCAACGCATTTTTGCAGGGTGATGGAAAATTCAAAAATACTCCCATAGAGGGTGAGTATGAGGTTGATGATCAAGAGTTGGAAACAAATCAGATGGACATATTGCAGTTAAAGGATAATGTAATTCCTAGAGGTCTCATACCTCTAGAGGAGCTTTTTGATCAGGATGATGTCGCAAAGAAACCAAGCTTGGTGCCCACAGAGAAAGGAGTTGAAGACCTGAATATTGGAACAACCGATCAACCCAAGTTTGTCAAATTATCAAAAGCATTATCCCCTGAGGTAAAGAAGAAGTATGTTAAATTGCTTTCTGAATTTTCTGATGTATTTGCATGGGATTATTCAGATTTGAAAGTGTATGATAAGAACATAATTCAGCATACAATTCCTATCAAGCCGAATCAGAAGCCTTTCAAACAGAAGCTGAGAAGAATCAATCCAAAGCTGCTGCCATCAATTGAAAAGGAAGTAAACAGATTGTACAAAGCAGGAATCATAGTTCCTATTAGATTTTCTGATTGGATTTCGAATTTGGCCCAGTGCATAAAAAGACTGGATAAATAAGACTGTGTATTGACTTTCGGAACTTGAATAAGGTGTCCTTGAAGGATAATTACCCACTTCTAAAAATGGACCATATTCTCCAGAGAGTAGTTGGAGCATCTAGAATGTCACTACTTGATGGCTACTCAGGGCATAACTAGATCTTGGTGCATGAGAAGGACCAAGATAAAACTGCTTTTACAACACCTTGGGGAACCTTCTGGTATGCCAAGATGCCCTTTGGACTGAAGAACGCTGGAGCCACATTCCAGCGTGCAATGGACATTGCTTTTGCAAATGAAAAAGATGTTTTTCTTGTTGTTTATTTGGATGATTTGACAGTGTTTTCAGGTTCAGATGATGAGCATTTGCACCATCTAAGAGTGGTTTTTCAGTGTTGTAGAAAGTTTGGGATTTCTCTCAATCCCAAAAAGAGCCTTTTTGCTATGGATGAGGGAAAATTGCTTGGGAATATCATCTCTAAAGATGGCATCCGCATAGATCCAGCCAAAGTGGAGGCAATTCAGCGCATATATCTTCCACAGAACAAAAAAGAGATTCAGGCCTTTAATGGTAAGATGAATTTTTTATGCAGATTTATACCTAATCTGGCTGAGCATTTGAGAGAAATGACTAATATGTTAAAAAAAGACAGCACTGTTA